>JANAVB010042618.1:2917975-3250627 GCA_029216955.1 Iris pallida
GCGTGAAGCCTATATAACCATCCTAAAACCCCTTCAGGTAGAATCCTACAAAACCCCTTGCGATCCCGCCCGAAAAATCGAGGCTCGCACAAATACGGCCTATAAACAGAGCAGGATTTGCTTTCTAGAACCCAACTTGGAAGGCTGTTAACAACCAACCTAGTGCGTGTTTCAAAAACCAAGTTAACATGTTAAATTCAATATAACCGAGTTTGAAACGCAACCTTTAGATTTACGTATCGAGTACTGTGCATGATTTTATTTATTGATAAACTTATACGAAAAACTGGTTATAAAACTATAAACTTTTAGAAAACTTCCAGATACGACGTATGCCCCGACAAATCGGGCGACATAGTCGTACAATATACGCATCAAAAGGCGCTATGGATGTTGACGTGTGAGAACTGACGGAACCCGATTTAGTTGCGTGTGCGCGACGAAATCAGTGCGTATCCATCGAGATACTCCCGTATCGACGCTTTGTAAACTAACCCATAACTTTTTGTACGTTCGTCGAATCGAGACAAAACTTGTGCCAATAGGTCCGAATCGAAATTCTACTCCTGCGTGCCAAGTTTGGTCCGAATCTAAGAAGGTCGACCGGAACGCCAATTTGACGGGCCCGTAACCCATCCAACGGGCGATTTCGTGCACAGCTCATCGGAATCCAAAATTGGACATACCGTTGGGTTCGTCTCCTCAAATCAGATTCGTAAACATGTAGTTGACAACTGTAAAGACCGTAGATATTTACACGCATTTTGGTACAAAGCGGGTCCAACGACGGACATCATTTTGACCCAAAATTATGATTTTGCCCCTGTTCCAAAATTTGACTTTTGGGCAGGCATTTCCCATTGATATCTTTTACACCGAAAATGTTTTTGATGTTTGTTTCAGCATCCGGAGTCATTTGTGAATTATGAGTTTTTGGTGCTGCTGTTTGCGACTGTTGGATTACCTTTCTCAAACCACAGGCAAGTATACCTTGCCATAGATTCTGATTGTGCTCATTTATTTTCAATATATTTTATTATTGCACATTTATTTCTCTTAATTGTCCTTTTTATATTTTACGTCCAAGTCATACTTGGGTACAAGCGACTAGATTTAGTCGTTCTCGTTATTTTATATCTTTTTGCATGTCGGCCTAGTTTAGTTAACCCCTTATGTGTGGGATATTTTCATATCTCCTATGGCCTTGACACATGTGTTTAATGAGGTGAGTGAGTTATATAGGACACGGACCTGCATACTCGATTGGCCATCGATACGTATGGGTCGTGCGACGGTTAGGAGGTAATTGCTACTAGTGTGTCGAGTTAGAAACCATAGCAGTTGCCAACTGGACAGTTTGTGGATACATCTTGGACAGGAGCATTGGAGGGAGGGGACAGCTACTAGCGTAGGGGCTATATTTACTGTTTACACACATTTCTGGGCAGATAGTGACTCGTATGAGCGCTACTTTCTACCCCTGGCCGATAGCGACTCGGATGAGCGCTACTTACTGATATTCTTTATTTACTCTTTTGATCCTATAGCCCCTGCGTAGAACGTTGTCCTCAAAGTGCATCTCACATAGACGGTTAGGAGATCCTGTAGTGTCATGGTTGCATATTTACACATTCAGTTATTTCGACATATTTTTCTGTATCTTGTTACGTCCCTCTGTGGACCTGGTGATCTCTCCAAGATTAGACGAGCAAGACTATCCCCAGGAGTACGGAGCAGCTTTGGATCCTTCTTACGTCGATGACGAGGCTTCCCCCTGATACTTAGTTTTTCTCTTTTATCTTAGACTATGTAGTGGACATCTTTTTATCTTCATTTTTCTGTTTTGAGGAGGTTGGACTCCATTTAGTTGAGACTATTTTTCATAACTGTTTGGAGTGGGTATGTCCTCCTGGCTATCTCTTGACTTCTTTTATTATTGAGACTTATTATTCATTCTGTGTTGAGCTGTGTATAAGATATAGTTATTATATTGTGGCTTATCATGTATTATTACTTACAGCTTATGTACAAATACGAGGATACCACATATTGGTGTATTCTTCGTATATATGTAGCTGGCATGCTGACGTACTTAGTCCTATGTTTTATGGGGGCGTTACAATGCCTCTGTCAGAATTTCTTTTCTGAGTTCGACAGTTTCAGGAATGCAGAGCCTTCCTTTTAGTCGCATTGTCCCGTCTCCATCTTCTGCAAAGTCAGTCGCCCTTCCTATTGGAATCAGCTCATGCATCTTCTTCAGGAATGAATTATTTTTCTGGGCGGTCTTTATTTTGCCAAGCAAGCTCGACCCAAGCTTCAACAGAGCCAAGTATAGACGTCGATACTCAATTCTGAGTTTGATACCCATCGCTTCAAGGTCTCGCCATATCCATTATTTAGGGCTAGTGATCCCAGAAATCCTGTTTAGAGCATCGGCGTTTCCCTTTCCCGACGTATACTCGATCGTTAGCTCGTAATCTTTCATGAGTTTGAGCCAACGTCGCTGCCGTAAGTTGAGTTCTCTTACGTAAATAAGTATTTGAGGCTTTTATGATCTGTGTAGATTCTGCAAGCCACATCATAGAGGTAGTGCTGCCAGAGTTCCAATACAAACACGATTACTGCCAATTTAGGTCATACTTCGGATAGTTTTTCTCGTACTGCTTCAACTGCTGGAAAGCATAGAAGAGACTTTATCTTTCTGTATGAGTATGCACGCGAGGACAGTTCTCGATGCGTTGCTGAATATCTGAAAGCCTTATGGACCATCTGGAAGTTCAAGGATTGGAGCTGAGATGAGTCATTGCTTCAACTCTTGAAATCAAGATTCACAGTCGTCACTCCATTCAAATACGACTCCCTTCTGGGTGAGGCGAGTCAGAGGCGACGCTAGTTTTGAAAAGCTTCGTATGAATCATCGGTAGTAGCATGCTAAGCCCAGGAAACTCCAAATGTCGCTAGTCGAGGTAGGTTGTTTCTAATCTACCACCGTTTTAATCTTCTTGTGTCTACCGCGACGCCTTCGGCAGAGATTACATGTCCGAGGAATGTCATACTACTCATCCAGAACTCGCATTTACTCCG
The DNA here is from genome assembly GCA_029216955.1 of Iris pallida. NCBI lineage: Eukaryota > Viridiplantae > Streptophyta > Magnoliopsida > Asparagales > Iridaceae > Iris > Iris pallida. The sequence continues at coordinate 2,921,060 of JANAVB010042618.1, forward strand.
TTTGGCATATAATTTGTTTTCACGAAGTCTGCAATATTGTCTCCAAGTGCTTTGCATGCTCTTCTCAATTCTTCGAGTATATAAGGATATCGTCGATGAACACGACTAAAAATTTATTATTTGGGGTCGGAAGACTCGGTTCATCAGATCCATGAAAGCGGCTGGGGTTCGTCAAACCGAATGACATGACTAGGAGTTCATAATACCATATCGAGTACGGAAGGCAGACTTCGATACGTCATCGAACTGATCTTCAACTGATGATAGCCTGAACGAAGATCGATTTTTGAAAATATTGACGCGTTTTGCAGTTTGTCAAACAAGTCATCGATTCGTGGCAAAGGATACTTGTTCCTCATGGTCGCCTTATTGAGTTCGATAATCGATGCTTAGCCGCATCGATCCATCCTTCTTTTTCAAAAATAGTATGGGAGCTCCCCACGAAAAAACACTAGGGCGGATAAATTTGCGGTCTAGCAACTCTTGTAATTGCAACTTCAGGTCTTTCAGTTCTGTTGGAGCCATTCGGTAAGGCACTTTTGATATGTCCGTGTATCCGGAAAGGTGTCGATGCTGAATTCTATTTCTCGATCCGGCAGCATCTCGGGCATCTCATCAGGAAAAATGTCAAAAAATCTGCCACAACATCAGTATGCACTGTGTTTTTATTATCCTTCCGCATATCTCGAACTGATGCCAAGTATCCCGTACAGCCGGAACGCAGTATACGCCTCGCCGAAATTATTGATACCACCATAGCCGTCTTCGAGACCGTACTGCATGAATATGAGAACTCTGTCTTACTAGGAAGACGAAACACAACTCCCTTCTCCGTGCACTCGATTGTTGCATGACAAGCGCCTAACCAATCCATGCCCAGGATTATGTCATACTCTTTGATGTTTAGTATGACGACTTCCAAGGATAGATTTCTTCCCCGATGCAAATGTGGCCATTTCTACAAATAAAGTTTGCAGGCATATCGACTCCCGATGGAGTGCTAACGCTAATGTTCATATCTAGTGATTGCATGGTTATTTTATTTTCTTTCACAAAATTAGCAGATATAAAACTATACGTCGCACCCGAATCGAATAGTACTCAAGTAGGTATATTTTTGTAGAGTAATATACCGGTTACAATAGTATCGAACCCAAATGCCTCATCTCGAGTCAATGTATAGACTCGGCCTTACGTTCCATGGCATTGATTCGACGGGTTCACTGGTACCGCATTCGTACCTTGCAGTGTAGGTGCTTATACGGATTTAGAATATTTCTTAGGAGGTGTTGATTTGGCTTCCTCGCCTGACATAATTGACTGAAGTAGCCTAACTCGCTACAGTTGAAGCATGTTCTTAATTTACAATCGGGTGCTCGGTGCCTACGCTTGTCGCATCTGTTGCAAGTTACCGCAAAAAAGTGACCTCGATTCTCAAACGTATTCTGACGCTTTGGCACCCCCGATTCTCCGGCGTCGTTAGGTCATTTATTAAAATTGTTGCGGATGACCGGCACGGCTCGTTGCGATATACAGCCAAAGATCGCTCACTATCAAGTGCGCTTCATAGGATTCATGATAGGTTTGGCATCGCTGATTCATGATGTCTCCACTCAATTCATCATTGAGGCCTTGTTGAAAATGCTTGCACCATTCTTTTTTGTTGGACAGGAAGCTGCCAACAAATTTTACAAGTTTTGAGAAGCTTGCATCATAATCTTCAACAGTCATATTCTCTTGCCTCAACATCATGAACTCATCCCCCTTCTGTCGACGGATGTGTGAAGAACGTACTGCTCAAGAAAGGCTGCCTTGAATATTTCCCGGAAATCTTGGTGTTATGATCGGCTTTGTAGATTTCCTGCTTCTTAGCTGCCCACCACTCGTAAGCCCTCAGTGTAGAAGCATGAAAAACTGAAAGAAATTTCATGCGGCCAGAAAGATCCATGCGGCTCAGAGAACTCATGCGGCTCAGGGAATCATGCGGCATAAGGAGCTATGCGGCCCAAGGCATTCCATACGGCTCAGAGGACACGTGGCCTGATAGTGCTCCCCTCCGACCCATGCTGCATTAATTGCTATGACGGCTGACCCCTGTGAAAAGTTGACAGCCCTGACACAAAGGCAGGTAATTATGACTCTGTCATAATGATGAATCTCTAGGGAAGAGGAAAGAAATCTCTGACACAAATCTCCCGAGAGCCATAAAAATGCCACGTAGCCTTGCCACGTGGGCATTCGTATGCGGCTCGCTTCTCATGCGGCTCAGAATAAATCCTATGCGGCTCAGACCATAGAAGCCTCATGCTCGAGCAAAAGACTTCCCATGCGGCTCAGAGTGAATCCATCATATGCGGCCCCAAGCCATGAAAGCCTCATGCGGCTCGAGCGAGGACTTCTCATGCGGTTCAAGAGGATCATGTCTATGCGGCCCAGGCGGATATACCTATGCGGCCCACAAGGATTACTCCTCTGTGGTTAGAGGACTCAAGTGAGGGCCACTGCCCACGCAGCCCTAACACGTGGGCTTAACCATATGCGGCTCACATTCATATGCGGCTCATATTCATATGCGGCTCACTAGTCATGCGGTCCAGATCCCCCAGCAGCTCCTAGGACACGTGTCCTAAGCCGATTAATTCCTCAGATTTGCTGCCATTAAAGATTGGGTCAAATCCCAATAAATCTGGGACACGTGGCAGAATAATAGATCTAATTTATTCGCGGATATCAGAAGATCAATACAAGGAAGATTTATTCCAATCAGCATTAATTGCTTATGGGATTTGGTGTAATCTACACCTAATGGCCCAGATTCATCATAATTAAAACGAATGGCCAAGATGGACCAATCCCCAAGCCGCCGCCATCTCCAAGAGCTAATCATTGGCAACCCTAATGATCATATCCCACTATTATAAATAGCAAGGTGCCATTCCCTTGTAAGATATACAATTTCAGAGAGAAAAATACGTATATACAGAGAGACTCTCCAATAGTCAGAGAAAAGAATACACAGGGAGAGAGAGAGAAGCCTGAAGAGCAACAGAGGAGCAAGAAGAGCATTTCTTCGTCAACGCCAACCATCTTTTCATAAGGAGCCAAGGCTGCATACCGATCGTCCAAGGAGTAAGGCAGGGCTGCCGTCGCCTTCCCGAGCCTCTATCGTCATCCCCCAGAATCTAAAATAAACAATTGTACTTAGACTGCTGTACCTAGGTTTTCGTCCCTAGGCTTTCTTTGTACAAGCGAGTTTGTAACGTGAAGTAAAAGTTCGGTCCTCCGATAATTGTTCTGTTCTTTTATATTTCATGGCAAACACGATGACGACTCTGCTGGGGACTAACTTCTCCACGGCTGAGGAGTTGGTGACGCAATCGGATGCAGCCAAGCTTGGCTCCACTCAAAAAGATGGTCGTCCGGTTCGACCAACAGGCGTTCGAAGAGATGCTCTCCGACAAGAGCACTGGCCCAGTCCAGAAGCAAGCCCACAAAGAAGGCCCGTAAGGAGTGGAGACCCCGATCCTTCGTTCCTACTGAAGCTCTTGCAGAGACACCCTCTGTTGTTCAAAACGGCGAGCAAGATTCCCCTGCGGTCCCACTTCAGATCGTAGACAACTCTGCTGTCCCCAAGTCCGGCAGAAGAAAATACTATGATGCTGGACTTGCAAGGGCAAAGAGGAACTCTATGAGATTCGAGCCGCAAAGGTTATCAACCGCAGGGAGAAAGCTCATGTGGCTACATCCTTCAGCCGCAGGGAGAAAGCTCATGCGGCTACATCCTCCAGCCGCATGAAGAAAACTCATACGGCCATATCTGTCAGTCGCATAGCTTATGCGGCTACAGTTGCCAACCACACGAATGAAACTCATGCGGCTATGGGAGTCAATCGCTTGCAGAAAACCCATGCGGCCACAATTGCCAACCGCATGCGGCCAGCCTGTACGGTCGTGACTCCTAGCCGCACGAAAACAATTCGTCCGACGGCAGAAGACAACCGCATACAGACAGCCTGCACGGTGCCCAACTCTAGCCGCATAGCATCCGTTTCATGCTTCTCTCGATCAGTCTTCGATCGTCTCTCATACGGTCCTGACCCTGATGATTCTCTGGATGATAAGCCAGACTCTGTGGCATTCAACTTGGACTCCTCTTATTACGCACCCGCAAGTGCTAAAAGGAGGAAGTCTAAGGCAGCGCGGGCTCATCGGGCCCAGTCAGCTGTCCCAACCTCTGACTATCGGGGCGTCCCGTTGACTATCACACGGGCCTCGGATGGGAAGTTGTATACAACCGCTCAAGTTCAGCCCCCGGCGGCAAACAGACAGAGTGGTTCCTCTGACCTGCGGGAGGCGATCCTCCACAAACGCAAGGAAAGAGAAGGAGTGTCGACGTACAAAGAGTCCTCGCTTGGACATCGCTGCACCCAAATCATCGTCAATTGCTGCTGCAACAACGCGGCAGTGACGGAAGATCGGCCGTCCATCTTCCAAAGGCTACAACACCCGAACTCAGAAGATGAGGCACCTTCTGTTGTCTCCTGCAATTTCGCTCAGAAAGTCTCCGTCGAAAGGAGGGGGAAAAAGACAAGCATCTCCAGTCCCAAGATATCAACCACTACAGCTAAGAAACTGTCTTCTAAACGGTTATCCTCTACCGGTGTATTCCAACACACCCGTTCAAAGAGGAAATCTACCGCGATGGGAAATTCATCATCCACATCGCTAGGGGTTGAGGGAACTGGGGGTAGCACTCCTCGGAACATTCGCAACAATTCGATGTTTCAAGAAGCCGAGCCCGGGGAAACCACTCTCCCATCAGGGGCAACAGACGTCGATGTCCCCGAAGACATCCATAACTCTCAAGACGAAGCAAACTCTGAGGCTGGGGGTACTGCTCCCTTCGAGTCCGAACCCGAAGAGAACATTCCCACCTATCCCGATGACTTCTCGGTGCATGGGTACGACTCGGAAGGCACATCCTCCACCGTTTCTTCCATCACTCCTCACGTAAGGACGGTGTTCATGACGGACAGCAATCAAGGTGGTTCCAGTGATCGCCAGCGCATTGACAGTCTCGAAGCCATATTACTTGCTTTGGTCAAGTCTGTAGACGAGATTAAAGCAGTCCTGCCAACTCTACAAGGAGGAACGCCCGGTCAAACAAGTACGGGCCCTGCAGTCAATGTGGATTCGAACTCAGCGGCACCAAACCCGGGCAATAATCCTCCCGAAGTAACAACCCCTACCGCTACAGATGAGACCCGAGAAGTAAGGAGAGAGGTCCAGGAGCTCCGAGCCATGTTCCATGCCTAAGAGAACGCCCAAGATCTCAGAATACGGCAACCATACCCTGCTGAATGGAGGGATGTTCCATTCCCACCAAGATATAAGCCGTTCAATATCAACCCGTATGATGGCAAAACCTCAGCAAGTCGGTACATTACTTACTTTGAGGTCACCACCGACCATCTGCCTCATGATGATGAGATCCTCACACGGTTATTCATCGGGGCATTGGAAGGAGTCGCTTTCGATTGGTACCGTAATCTACCGGACAACTGCATCCACTCCTTTGCCGGCTTCAAGCGCCTGTTCTTGGAACGATTCTACGAAGTAGGACAGGACGTCACTATGTCCACTCTCATGGACGTCGTCCAAGGGGAGAAGGAGTTGACAAAAAACTACATCGAACGGTTCCGCCAGACCGCCATGAAGCTGCCCTCCGAAAATCCAGATTCCTCTTTGATTGAAATTTGCCAAAAGAGACTACTTCCAACGATCAGTCTCTGGATGGGCGAAAGTTAATTCAAAGATTGGAAGGCGTTCATCATCAGCGCCACAAGCGCCGAAGAACGACTGAAGAAGGCTCGCCAACTGGGATTACACATCTCAGAAGGAGAAAACAAGGGCAAGCGTCCCAACAACGATAATGGGGGTAACCCCTCCAACAATCGGGACAGCAAGGGAAAGCAGGCTATGGTGGCCGACACGGCCCAGAAGCCCGAGCCATAAATAGCAGACAAACAATGGCCTCAGATCACTTACTCTTTCGAAGACGGCCACGTCAAGCCTATCTTGGACATGCTCATACAAGGGGGTAGAATTCAGCTTCCTCCACCAAGGCGGGAGCCTCGGCCGGCTGATTTGGAGAACCCAAAGTTCTGCCATTACCACTGTTATGTACACCACGCTACACACGACTGCTACCAACTAAAACGGTACATCTAAAGCCTCATCGATTCGAACGCTTGGCCATCGACTTCGAAGAAGTAACCGTAGCAGCCAATATGGTGTCTGTACAATTCGGCAGCTTCCCTCCGACGGAGACTCAAGACGGGGTAATTCTCGTCCCTCTGGCAACGATGGAGATTACCAATCTTCTACCTCCCCGAGAACAGGCTGCTGGTCTAGTACCTCTCACCACCTCACGAGGAGAGGTCATGTGGGTCCATCCAGACTTGGTATCAGAAGTAACTCGGCCCACACCATCTCCCACTAATAAAAAGAGTAGAAAAATCAGGACCTGCCACACAATCTCAGCAGACAATGAGGAAGCTACAGCCGTCGTCACGCGATCCGGAGCGCAATCCCAAGCTGTGGTTGACAGCCCAGCTGAAAATCATCAACCTACTACAACTGATGCTCCGGGACCGGCTCAGCCTTCGACGACCGACAAGCCTAGGCCGAAGGAGACTCGCTTCGACAAATCCCTCCGAAAGGATGCAGCCCAAGGGCTAGAGAGACCCTATAACTTTGACATCTTAGCACAATTGGCTAATAGTCCGGCCAAATTGTCACTATACGGACTCCTAAGGCTCTCCAAGGACGTTCGTATTGCATTGAGCGAAGCACTCCAAAATGCCGATGCTTATCTGGCTCAATCCAACCTCACCGGGGAGGACTCACCCGTGGATCTCCAAGACAGCGCCTGCACGGGAGCAATGCCCAACATCGTCTTCACTCCGCAGGACATGCTCACCAAAACCAACCTACATGATCGCCCGCTATACTACACGGGATACATCGGCGACGTGAAGGTGGATCGGATGCACATTGATCCTGGCTCTTCCATAAGCATCATCCCGAAGGGTCTGCTACATCATCTCCGCATCCCAATGCATCGCCTGACACCTACAAGTACCGCCATCAGCGGTTTCAATTCGGACATGAGCTACCCTATTGGAAAGATTCGTCTGAAGTGTCAAATTGGTGACCTCCAATCCGAAGTCACCTGCTACGTCATAGATGCAGACACTTCTTACAACATCCTCTTGGGGCGCCCATGGATACACGATTATATGATCGTACCTTCCACGCTACACCAGTGCTTCAAATACGTCGACAAATACGGCTTCGTGAAGACAGAATTTGCTGATATCGATCCCTTCAAAGGGGTCGAATCCTACTACTCGGACTCTTGCTTATACGAAAGTCGAAGAGGCACCTTGATGAAGGAAATGAACAAGCTAGTACCGAAACGGCTACGGGATCTGAAGGACCCATGATGATCCACCTCCAAGCTCGCAAACCGGGCAAGTCCGTACCCCTTACCGCCACTCTACGGAAGGACGCAATCAGCCTCTCGGCGCAAGAGGAGTAGATGATAATCCGGCTGTCAAGGTCCGACCAAGTGCCGAGATCCACAACGGGGCCACTGACAATCAGACTGCCGAGAGTTAGTCAACCCCAAACAGGGAAGCTCAATCCCTCCGACAAGCCGCTGACGATACGCCTTCCCAAGAAGGGTCGTCACCTCGACGCAAGGTCTGACACTTCTAACGAACCAACCACTCCTCGCCCCACGTCGAGTACCAAACTTAGGGTTGCTAGTCTGCCAACAACATCGCGCCTATTCCCTCACAGAACCCTGCTCTAACAATGTGGCCGAGTATAACGCTCTGGTCATTGGCCTCCAACTTGCAAGAGAGCTGGGGGTAGAATACCTTGAAGCATACGACGATTTCCAACTAATCGTCAATCAGATCCGGGGCTCGTATGAAGTCCGCCACGAAGACATGATCCCTTATCACCAAATAGCGATCGACATCATCTCGTCATTCGAGGGGTTCTTCATCAAGCACGTCCCCAGACTCCGAAATATTGAAGCCGATGCCCTAGCTGGTCTTGCCGCTTCCCTAGCAGTTCCGAATTATAATCGCCAATCAGTGGAAGTGATAGGCCATGAACTGGTCTGTTCCAAAAACAATGTGTAATTCATGGCAAGTTATTCCGCACAGATGATCGATGATGCCCCAGATTGGAGACAACCATTCATCGACTTCGTCGTCTACGACATCCTGCCCGAGAACCCAAAGGAAGCCACTTCCATCAGAAGGCGTTCTCTCAGATTCTTCTACGATACAGAGACGAAGATGCTGTATCGCCGCTCCTACGATGGATTATTACTTCGGTGTCTGTCAAACGCAGAAGCCAAAGAAGCAGTACGAGAAGCTCATGACAGTGTCTGTGGGGCCCACCAGCCTGGCCCAAAATTGCAAGACCGTCTTCGACGAATGGGCTACTATTGGCCCACGATGGTGGCAGATGCGATCGATTATGCTAGAAAGTACAAAGCTTGCCAAGTCCACGCGGACTTCATTCACCAACCATCCGAATTTCTACATCTGACAGTGGCATCCGGGCCATTCGAAGCATGGGGAATGGATATCATTGGTCCAATCACCCCACCTTCCTTCCGAGGACATCGCTTCATACTTACGATCACTGATTACTTCTCCAAGTGGGCAGAAGCTGTCCCACTCGCAGAAGTCAAGACTTCAAACATGATCAGCTTCCTTAAGCATCACGTCATCTACCCCTTTGGACTGCCGCGAAGGATCATCCATGATAATGGTCCGCAGTTTGCAAGCCACGTATTCTATCGATTTTGCGATAAACACCGTATCCAGAATATCGCTTCGACACCGTACAACCCGGCAAAAAACGAGTTAGCAGAGGCGTTCAATAAAACAATCATTAAACTCCTCAAGAAGTTCATTTCCTCCAACAAGCGCGACTGGAACGAGAAACTCGACGAATGCTTATGGGCTTATCGTACCACAGTTCGAACAGCCACTGGGAATACGCCATTCTCCCTAGTGTACGGAAGTGAGGCAGTTCTCCCATTAGAGACTCAAATACCCTCACTCCGCGTCGCCCTCACTTATCAATTAACGACGAACGACAACTACCGACGTCGGCTGCAAGAATTAGAAGCCTTAGATGAAAAGTGCCTCCTAGCTCAGCAAAGGATCGAGCTGTACCAAGCACGCATCTCAGGAGCCTTCAACAAAAAGGTCAAAATCAGAACATTCCAAGTTGGCAATCTTGTTCTGGCAGTCCGGAGGCCAATGGTCATGACTCACAAGACCGTCGGCAAGTTTCAGCCAAAATGGGAAGGCCCATTTATCATAAAGACAGTATTCTCCAACGGTGCTTACCACCTCGCCAAGCAGAACGAAGACTTGCTCATGTTGCCCGTCAACGGCAAGTTCCTGAAGAAATACTATGTTTAAACAACATTCTCCAGATCCTCGAGTCACGTACCCGCTGGTACCACTGAACTCACTCCATAAATTTCCAGATTATTAAGTCATGTATCCGCTGATACCACTGAACTCACCCTCGCAGTTTTCCAGATCATTGAGTCACATACCTGCTGGTACCGCTGAACTCACACTCACCATTCTCCAGATTCCTGAGTCACGTACCCGCTGGTACCGCTGAGCTCGCACCCACAATATTCCAGATTTTCGAGTCATGTACCCGCGTGTACCGCTGAACTCATGCCCTTCTTCCACAAAGATATCCTAAATTTCCAAGTCATGTATCCACTGGTACCTCTGAACTTACACTCTGATTCCAACATTCATGGATTGTCGAGTTATGTACCCATCGGTACCCCTGAACTTACATCCCGGTCACTCTTTTGAAAGAAAGTCATGTATAATCATACCGCTGAACTTTCTTCCTACAAGAGATCCTCCCTCATGATCTAATACCTGCACTTCCAGTGCACAACAAAGGTAACGGGTCCACAAACTTCCAAGACGGCCATGTCCTCATTACTTCTGAGCCGTTCCACTTCCGCCAAAAACAAATCACCCCCTACGTAGAACTTCCATGTCCTCATTACCTCTGAGTTGTTCTATGTGCCCTCCTTCATTTAGCCCACTCCTGTCATGTCCCCATTACCTCTGAATGGGAAGGCTCCGTCGAAGAAACCTTCATACTTGCCATGTCCTTATTACCTCTGAGTAAGTATGATGATCCCCTTTCGACCTATTATCTGTACCCACAATCGGAGTACGCCAAGGGTAATAGGTCCACAAATGTCCTCTGTTGACCATCAATATCCTCCGTCGAGTTCACTCCTGCCATGTTCTTATTACCTCTGAGTAGGAAGACTCTACGTTTAAAACATTCTCACTTGCCATGTCCTCGTCACCTCTGAAAAAGTATGTCGCTTCCCCTTCATCCTATTATCCGCACCCTAAACCAGGGTACGCCAAGGATAATAGGCCCACAAATATCCTCAGCTAAATTTCTCAGCACAAATCTATCACTTCATCAGGCCCCAGGAGCCCAGCTGCTCTACGACATTCCTTTTTTCTCAATACCAAGAGCACCCATAACCACTTCGCTATGGCTGCTTCAAGTACCCTAATCAAAACTTGTTACCTCTGCCTAAAACCAAGGTACGCCATGGGTAACAGGTCCATAAATATATCCCCTATACGGGGGAAAACATCACCACAATATCACAGGCGCAGCAAGCAATACAAATGAAGGATAGAATTGAAAGTACTCTTTATTTGAAGGAAGAAAAAGCATTACATGTTTCGAGATCATGTCCCCTCCAGAAAGAAAGAAAACAGAAACAAAACAAGAAGAAAAAGCCGACTACATTTCTGCATTGCACAACTCCAAGAGACGATTTTTTACTAAGACAGTCCCCCGATCAAGTCTCTGCTTAGCTCGACGTTCGGCTTCTTGGGATAGCTGCTCTGCATCATTCAGAAGAGTATGTGCCTGCCAGTTGTCCTCCATCTTCTTGAGGGCAAGCTCTAGATTAGCAGAAGCCCTACTATACTTATCAGCCTCCTGGATAGCAGTCTCTTTCTCAAAACGAGCGGTCTCAACCTCTGACTCTAGGAAAGCCAGTTTTCTCTGGAGTTCAAGGATATGGTTCCGGGTATCGGCTACCCCGCAGGAAGCATCCGCTTCCCGAGTTGAGCAATCTTCAGTCCGACGGCTCCACTGGTCGTGCAATCGAGTCAGATCTCGGCGGTCCTTCAATATAGTCGGTTTAAGCGATTCCCGGGCAGCCATCACCTTCTCTACCGCAGTAATGAGAAAGTTGTGCTCTTGATTTATGGCCGCAGGTAAATCAGTCTGTTGCAACAAGCGAAACTGAGCCACGAGACGATCAGCTTCTAATAGCTTCGACTCCAAAAGCGCAGCCAATTTCTCTCCTCCTGGGAGTGTCTTAAGGATGGCAATCTGGCCTCCGGCGCATCGACAGGCCAGAGTAAAGGGAGTCCCCCTTTCCACTGCTGCCTCGACCCCTCTCTTCAAATGACGGTGGAAGCTGGCAACCACATCCTGTAACGCGTCATCCAAGACCTCCGTAGAGGACGGCGTCAGAGGGAGAGTGGCAGACGGTACCGGAGGAGCAGCTTCAAAAGTTACTGCACCCGCCACCAAGGAAGCAAATTCTGTATGGAAGGATGCTTGGATGGCGGCTAACTCCTCTTCCGTCGCCCGAAGAGCCTGGATGCTCGGCAGGGAGAAAAGGTTGACCTCCGAAACTACATTCGCAGAGGAGGACACAGGGGGCATCGCCTCTTGTTCTGGTTGCATTACTACCCGGGACCCCGAGCTCAACCCAGACAAGGGTCCCTCGACACAGAGAGGCTCTGTCAGGCCCTCTCCGGTAGGGTACGATCTCGCAACATCAGTCACTGGCAACGAAGGGTTAAGATTTGAACATCCAAATCAACCATTAGTCGACACAATCTGAAAAAAAAATGACAAGAACACATAGGCTTATTCACGAGCTATGGTTCGATCTGTATTACCAGGGAAAGAACGCGGAGACGACGGCTCGTTCACAGCCGGCGTAGTTTCCCCACCCACAGAGTTATCATGTGGGGGTTCAGACGTCTCAGGGACGGGCGCAGTAAGGCCCCCATCCCCCTGGGTTGAGGTTCCAGCACGATAGGAATCTTCGGTCGCAACTGGAAGCACCCCAGCAGCAATGATAGCGGTGCACACGCCACTGACTAAATGAGATAGGACCGAGTCAGCCTCGATAATCGGGTCCTGAGGGTCGAGCTCATCCGACGCCTATAAAGAGCAAAAGAAACATTAATTAGGCCATAACATAGAAGAAAAGAAAAAAAGGAGGAAACAGCTAAAGCCCAAATCACCTCAGGAACAACGTCCTCATCTTCAATAAATAGTCGACGACGTCTTACCGCAGCGTGCTTCGTGGAATAAGGTTGGTCATCGACACTGTTCACGCGCCCGCTTCGCCTACGCGATGGGCCAGGTACCGCAGATGGTTGATCCTCCACCACCTCGTCAGACAAACTAGACGAGTGACCCACGGCCCTTTCCGCCTGTATGACAGGAGGGTGATTCCCAACCTCCTCGCCCGAATAATGAGATGAGTCATCAGTGTCTTGATCGTCGTCTTCTTCATCCGCCCTAGTAGACTCTGAGTCCGGTACAGGAACCCTGTCCGCCCCCCTCTTCCTCTTCTTGGACCCTTCTGGCTTCTCAGCCAAACCGGTGCCAGTAATGAAGCTATTATTCATATCAAAACCAACAGGGGGTTTGCTCGCCGTAACATGATAAAGGGCCGCTATATACAAGATATCACCCTCCACCTTGGCATCAGGGAGTGAGAAGTTGGCTCGGGTATGGGTCGCATTATAATAATGCCAAGCCCGGACACCATCAAGCACATTGCCCTCGAAGCTCAAGCAAGCGCTAGGGCGATCCAGGAACAATTGGCTATACCCGAATTGACGGGAAAATCTACTGGGCAGATAAGGCTCCAGGTATACTCTATTCCGGTAGCGATACACCAAGTGCGCGGGACGGATGTTGCGTAACCAAAGAAGCATCTTCTCGGATAAAAGTTGGGGGGGATCCACACCGTCAACATATACCCTCCTCACTTCACCGGGGGTGAACTCAGGGAGAGATACGAAGAATTAGGGCCCATCAATTCTTGCCAACGCCCTCCGATAGGCCGGCATGGTATCATGTTCCCAAGGCTGATGACGATACCGAAAATAAAGGCGTCATCAACAGAAACGTTTTCATCAGGTCCCGGCCTCATCAACGACCGATAGTGCATCAATAACCACCCCATAAGGTAGTGGTATGGTAGTTCTATCCGTTTAAAGTCCATTGACACATCGCGAGCAATGACTTTGGATGAAAAGGCGCGAAGGCCGTGGTGTATGCTACACACCATGGCCGGGAGGAGCGCCAGTCTTACCTTGAAGACCAATTTTACAGCAGGAAGAATGAAATGGTGGCTGATCCTTTCTATAGAACCCGTGCCGCCCGAGACTACACAGTTGCGTAGCCACACCATCAAGAACCCCGCTAAGATCGCCTTATCAGACATCTCCCGGGTACTATAGTGGAAATAACTGAGGGAGTCAGTGCTACTCCCAAACCGATCACGGGTAGACTTCGACTTCATATCCTCCACCTCCTCCGGGGTTCGAGGAGTTCGAGACGAAACTTGACCGAAAGGACGCAACTTGAAAAGATATAAAATCCAGGCCTTGGTATGAGGAGCGTTCCCTTCTGAACTATTTACATTCTTGATAGCCATCTGATGGCAGGCGCTGTGATGACACAACAGTTCTTGGTACACGGCAACGAAAACAGGAAACCGTCGGTCCAGTGCTTCGAGTTCTTTGTTCGTCGGTGTATACACTTCAAAAGCTTCACCTCCCTACGGCAATCTAGACACAGTGTTTATTTCATGAAGAGCAAGCCCCAGCTCTCCTCCGGGGGCAAAGAAAGTCCCTGTACGCCGATTATACAGCTCCAATAGAGCCATAAACAAGGGCTTGTTAATGGGCAACCCGTAGCAGGTACCCCTGACGGCATAGTAGAGATCAATTTCCTGGACGAAGTCCCCGTACGTCCTTAAAATCCATGAGGTAAGATTAGTCCATGTGGGGGTGGGGTTGATCCAATTCAGCAGCGACAACCTGCCTATGGGATAAGACCCCTTGTGAGCGAGCTGATTCAGAAAAGTATCAGCTAGGGTGAAGGTAAAATTAGGGCCAGTTGTGTTTACAAAAGTGCCCGAGAGCAGCCCCATCACAGTCCGACTTATGGATTCCTTGCCCGCACATACTAAACCCGTGCGTCTGTTGTAGTGAATTTTGCTCACAAACATTCCCTGTTGGGTGGGAGTCAGGGAACCCACCATAGTCCTGCCCGCGGTACCATGTTAAACCATGTGAGAGGATAATGCCGCTCTATCTCAGGGATATGGATCTCTACCCCGTCTACAGAAAAATCCCAGTGCTCTGAGACGTCCAGCAATCGGGAGTTCTTTATGGAAAAGGCGTCCCCAAATAGAAAAGCCGGTTTTAGAAATTCTCCATCCAACTTCTCCGAATTCATCATTGAGCAAAGAAAGCGGAAAGGTTGTTTATTAATAGCAGCCACTCTCTCCTTAGGCTCGTTAGTGGGAAGCTGATCCTCTACACGACGGATTAACTCGTCAACCTGCACGTTTGCGGCATGCTGAGCTGAACCCACAAGGAGCTCTCCTGCTGTGTTGGTTGGGAGGTTCACTGAAAAAAAAAAGATGAGAGAGAAAGAAGAAACAGGATTAAAAGATTACTAAAACAAAAAAATTACTGAACAAAGAAGCTCTCGCCAGCCTATGCGGTTCAGGTCAATAATATCGTATGTGGCTCCAGTCCAATTGGGACTCAAGAAATACAGTGTCGAGGAAGCCTATGCGGTTCGAGTCAATACAATCTCATGCGGCTCAAATCAGATGGGAGTTCCATATGACTCTAGCTCGATAGCTTATGCGGATTGGACGAATACGCACAGTTCTAACAGGAGAACTCATGCGGCGCAAAATGCTATGCGGTTCAGCCTGCTAAAAACATAGACGGCTCCGTTCAGAGGAGACTTTATGTGTTTTAAATCCTTCTTCTGCGGTTCAAACATGGGGCATTGTCTATGCGATTCGGGCATGAAAAAGTCATGCGGCCCGTACAGCATATGCGGCTCGGCCATCAACTTGGGAGGAGGCTTGTGCATGAACATGCAACAGAGCCATGGGTACTCAAGATCCAAATGCAACCCTTACCCTTGAAGGCCGGACGAGCGTCAGAGGGCATTTCGGGCGCTTTACGCTCGACAGCGGACGAGGACGTCACCCTCTTGCCCTTCGCGACGGCAGAAATAACTTTAGAAGACTTTGGAGCCATTGCTTCGATAAGAAGACAAGCAAGATCAGAAAGAGAAGACAAGAAAAAAAAGTGAACGAAAGAGAAGGTAAAGAAGTCCCTCCGACTAAAGTCATCCGTATTTATAAACGAAGACGGAGCATTTCGATCCCCGTGCATACACGTAAACCGACTCTTCGGTTATCAAAAGAAGCCGCCAAAAATGAAGGCCAAGCTCCTCGGATCCCGCACCAAAAAGCGGCCTTTAAAAAATCAACAACATTTAAGTGCTAAAGATTGCCGTACGTGGCAAATAATGACATGGCAAGAAACTATGCGGCTGAATAGTCTCCTGCGGCTGAGTCACTTATGCGGCTGAATAATTCAAGCGGCCGGGACTTCTATGCGGTCAGAATTCCATATGCGGCTAGAGGAACACGGCCATGCTTCTTATTCAAAGTATTTCAATTTTACAAATTGAAAACTTTGAAGGGGGTCCTGTAGAAGCATAGAAAATACTGAAGGAAATGATTCATGCGCCAGGAAAGATCCATACGGCTCAGAGAACTCATGCGGCTCAGGGAATTATGCGGCATAAGGAGCTATGCGGCCCAAGGCATTCCATACGGCTCAGAGGACACGTGGCCTGATAGTGCTCCCCTCCGACCCATGCTGCATTAATTGCTATGACGGCTGACCCCTCTAAAAAGTTGACAACCCTGACACAAAGGCAGGTAATTATGACTCTGTCATAATAATGAATCTCTAGGGAAGAGGAAAGAAATCTCTGACACAAATCCCCCGAGAGCCATAAAAATGCCACGTGGGCATTCGTATACGGCTCGCTTCTCATGCGGCTCAGAATAAATCCTATGCGGCTCAGACCATAGAAGCCTCATGCGGCTCAAGCAAAAGACTTCCCATGCGGCTCAGAGTGAATCCATCCTATGCGGCCAAAGCCATGAAAGCCTCATGCGGCTCGAGCGAGGACTTCTCATGCGATTCAAGAGGATCATGTCAATGCGGCCCAGGCGAATATATACCTATATGGCCCACAAGGATTACTCCTCTGTGGTTAGAGGACTCAAGTGAGGGCCACTGCCCACGCAGCCCTGATACGTGGGCTTAACCATATGCGGCTCACATTCATATGCGGCTCACTAGTCATGCGGTCCAGATCCCCCCAGCAGCTCCTAGGATACGTGTCCTAAGCCGATTAATTCTTCAGATTTGTTGCCATTAATGATTGGGTCAAATCCCAATAAATCTGGGACACGTGGCAGAAGAATAGATCTGATTTATTTGCGGATATCAGAAGATCAATACAAGGAAGATTTATTCCAATCAACATTAATTGCTCATGGGATTTGGTGTAATCTACACCTAATGGCCCAGATTCATCATAATTAAAACGAATGGCCAAGATGGACCAATCCCCAAGCCGCCGCCATCTCCAAGAGCTAATCATTGGCAACCCTAATGATCATATCCCACTATTATAAATAGCAAGGTGCCATTCCCTTGTAAGATATACAATTTCAGAGAGAAAAATATGTATATACAGAGAGACTCCCCAATAGTCAGAGAAAAGAATACAAAGGAAGAGAGAGAAGCCTGAAGAGCAACAGAGGAGCAAGAAGAGCATTTCTTCGTCAACGCCAACCATCTTTTCACAAGGAGCCAAGGCTGCATACCGATCGTCCAAGGAGTAAGGCAGGGCTGCCGTCGCCTTCCCGAGCCTCTATCGTCACCCCCAGAATCTAAAATAAACAATTGTACTTAGACTGCTGTACCTAGGTTTTCATCCCTAGGCTTTCTTTGTACAAGCGAGTTTGTAACGTGAAGTAAAAGTTCGGTCCTCCGATAATTGTTCTGTTCTTTTATATTTCATGGCAAACACTCAGTTGTAGTTGTACAGTCGCACATGCTACCCTCTGGGACCCTTTGATGTTGAGAAGGTTAAATAAGTCCTCAATCTCCACGAGCCATCCCACAATCACATTAGGCTCTGCTCGACCATTGAACTTAGGCGGGTTCATCTTGCGGAACTCCCTTGCTTTGAACAAAGAAGAAGTGTTCATCGTTTTTGATTGAAATTTTTCCTCGACTTCATCTTAAACATCTTGCCTCTCTTCGGATGCCACGACCGTTGCTTTGGTGTTACCCACCATATTGCTTTCGATTTGCGTTAGGTCGTCCATCTGCTTCTGTTGCACACTAAATTGGGCTTTGATTTGTATTTGAAGCTGTTGTTGCTGCAGCTCTATCAACTGCAGCATTTTCTCTATTGTAGTCTCGCTAGGGCCAGCGTCCTTTGAAGTCGAAGAACTATCCGTAGCGTTGGTTGTTGTGCCGGGATTATTTTTATTTTTCTTAGTCATTCCTACAAAACAAAGTAAACACTTTAGTATTTTCCAAAAATATCTATGGTTTTACCTGTATGGAACTTTTATTTCATGCAGCATATCGACAAGCATTCAATTCAGCAATCGCAACGAACATTCCAAAATGAAACATCTTTCGAAAATCTGAGGAAACATAACTGTGCTCAAATACCAATTTGTCACGTCCTGATTCGAAAAACCGTTCGTCCCCGTTAGTATCATGCCGAATCGATCGTCCTCGCTAAGGCGTAATGTCGTACGAGTCTGAAATTGCACTCGTACAAGGCAAGAACGATACGTTTTGATCATTATATTAAAATACCAAGTTGAATTCATAAATCACATCAGAATTGAACACGCAGTTTAGGAAGATAGAAATATGCTTTTCATTTATAGCTTGCAACGAAGTGCAAGTCGTAATTACATTGGATGTCGTTGCGGCTACATTGATTGAAATAAAAGAAAATACTCGACAAGCTGCCTGAACTAATACTTGCCATTCCATACATTCGCCCTTATATACATAAGCCTTCGATGAATTGGCTTCAAAATACTTCAGAATAGGAAGAGCTTCAAAATGCCACTCCGAACTTCAGCTTCAGTCTCGAGCTCTCGCATTACCTGGGGGGTTGGGGAGGGGGTTAGCACACTTGCTAAGTGGAATAGACACCAAATTATCCGAGGCATCATAAGCCACCATCGATATTTCATATTATTTTGCAGCACGTAAAATAGTCTATCTCTTTTCTAGAACCATAAACTTTCTCATTTTGATGCGAAACTTATATTTTTAGAGTAATTTACTGTAAATCGATACATTCTTTGAGTTCTTGATCTAGTGGATTGGCATGCATTTAACTTGGCATCATCGATTTGAATAAGTTTGAGGCAAAAGAATTTCGTTTGCGGGACAGAGTAGAAAAGAAGGGGCCGAACCACCCACCAAGTATTCGATCGTGCCGATAGTCGAAGCGCTTTACAATGTTCAAGCTTCAGTTATGCGAGCTCCTGCAATGGCACCAACACTTAGTCAGAATTCCTTCTTTAATCCTTCGTTTCAAAATTTGTAGAATGCATTCAGAAAATGACGCGAAAACACATTCATCAAAACCAAGCGGCAAAAGCTCCAAAAAAACCATACAGCAGTCCGGTCCCGTCGAAGGAACTCTTACATAGAGCTCACTCGTCGAGACGTAGCCTGCTGCATCTAGGACTTATTCCAACAAAAGTCGTTCCATTAATTGGATCGATTCTCGTAATATTCGTTCAAATCGATTTGATCGATGCCGCAAGGTATTATCGTTTACCAAGCTTAGCAATCGAGTCAGATGGCCATCTAAGGTCCTGACCGATCTCACTCGACACAAGAATATTACCGAGTCCGTCGCCTATCAGAAGTAGGGCACTACATATACCACTCAGAGCTCAAGCCATTCTCGACATAATATTCCTCTTTCGTACTGATCCAACGTTCATTCTGGATCCCACGGTGGCTTTGATGACCACAAATACAAACTAATTTCCTCGCACCTGAAACATAACCAAGCCAACCCAAAATTCTGTCTTTTCCTATTCACTGAAGTTCATGCACATTTCTTGTTCCAACATACAATGCCATCACCCACTGCCGATTGCCACATAACAATCGACTTCCATAAATCCTACGTTTAAGACATCAAGCACACATTACCAACTTATTATTGCATCGTATCATTGTTTTCCTGTTTTGGTAGCATTAAGAATTTAATACGGCATAAACATTATAGCCCAATATTTAGACTTATTGTATGGAACACCAAGTAAGCGGCCAGAAGGATCAACAGATTTTCAACCAAGGAAGCAACTTAGAATAACTTTGGAAGCAATACTGAATAATTGCGGATGAACTTTGCGTCATTGTGGAAGCAACTTTGACTCATCACGAAATCAACTTTGAGTACTCGCGGAAGCAACTTTGAGTCATCGCGGAAACAGCTTTTTATCATCATAAGAACAACTTTGATTTGAAATAAATCGAATAAAAATCCAAGGACGTAAAGTCGTGTTATGATACCATTATGTCACACCCCGATCCCGGAGGATCGAAAAGTAGCTAGTAGACGTGATGCCATACAAGTCTTGATTGCACTTGTACAAGGCAAAACCATGACAGTTTTTGGTATTTCTCATAAAACAATGATATCGTAGCAAAACCAAGCAGATAAATTGAAGTCACAACAAGATATGAAGAAATATGTATCTTTATTCATAATTGTAATATATTACAAGCCTTGTAGCTAAATATAAAGTTTACAACAGATTACAATGACTTTTGAATAGCCAATTGAATTACCTGCAATTTAGGCATACAACCAAACATACTAACTGGCTTACAATAAACTTCTCAACTTGGCTTACAATTTCACCGGTACAATTGAGTTACAATGTTTCATACATTATGTCCCGTATAGAAGAAGACATCGTCTTACAAGAAGAGCTTCTATATACCCATCTGGTTCATCGATGCCAAGCATTGATCAAACAATTTTTTCTATGCACGAGCACCTGTAAAGGTGCCCACAAACATGGGTCAGTATATTGACGTGTACTGGGGAGAGGTGCTAGTCCAATTCACCTAAGAAGACAACACTAAGTAGTCATGTGATATAAATATTATTAAAAGTGGTCTTTCTCGTTGCCTTAGGATTAATTACATTTTATATCCAATAAGAAGTAAAGTATGCAGTTCTCGTAGCAGCATAATGTAAAATATATATGTTATCACCCTTTGGTGATTCTTACACACGGTCATGTAGCCATCTATGTACATTTATAATACTTACTTTTCCTATATAAGATATTATTAGGAGCAATATCATATTTATCATATTCGTCACCATTTAGGTGATTCTTA
This sequence comes from Iris pallida, assembly GCA_029216955.1. Taxonomy (NCBI): domain Eukaryota; kingdom Viridiplantae; phylum Streptophyta; class Magnoliopsida; order Asparagales; family Iridaceae; genus Iris; species Iris pallida. The sequence goes on from JANAVB010042618.1 coordinate 2,941,786, forward strand.
CCAACAGTCGACGTCATTTCCTGTATGTGATTAATACTTACTCTGCCTGCATAAGACATCATTAACATGCAACCTGTCCATATGCGGGTTACTGACTACATATCATCTCGGACTTATGGTTAGACGGCTCCCTTTCAGCGGCGGGTAGCTAGCCCAATCCAAAAGGTTTCCAAATTACCGTGCTACTACTTCAGTACTAAGGAATTTTGATGCCCCTTTCAGTGTAAGGTAGCAAGCTCCACTAAAAGTCTCAAATTTTCAATATCAGTATGTCGACACCATCCTTTATTCCCCTAGGACGAATTGGTTCAGTGGCATCGGAGTACCGTTCGAGAAACTATTTCTTGTGCACAAGTTATCCATAACCATGCAAGTATATGCAACTTATCTAACAGAAAACATATAAAGAAAAAACTAATTAATTAAGCCAACATTCTCATTCATATTGCTACATATGCCTTGAGCTGAAGCTCGCATTACCATCTACCCAATCCAGGGTCTTAGTGCAATCAACATCCTTCAACAACACCAGTTAATAGGATGTGATTACTCAATCTTTTCCCACATATTTGATACCATACATTCTCTTGATTCATAACTCAACATACTCACTGCCCAATTCTTGGGTCCTATTATATGTATTATCATCTATTCATCGAGCTGAGGCTCGATATACTCACCGCCCAAGTAATTGGGTCTTTTGCATCACTAGCCATGTATTTCAATGTAAAACACACACACAAAAAATGATTTGCAACAGTATTCGAGTCGTGTTATTAATTATCTTTCTGGGTTCCATGCAAGATAACATTTAGCAACTCAACAAGTAACCATAGCATACAAATTCTTTTTATTAAGCGTAAAGCTAAAGGATCTTCGAAGGACTCATACTATTCACATTTTTAAGACAGTTCCCGCCACGATCACATAGCCTTTCGAGTGATCATACCACATATTTTCAAGTCCAACAAGGCTTCATCGAACTAACCAGTCATCATAATACACCGTTCGGGTCGGGGTACTACAGATCCAATATTGGAGATTAGTCCAATATAGCAAAAATGGACAAGATCTATAAGAAAACATAGGTATCACTCTTGATACCAAGATCTACACACCGTTCTTCATGGTAAAACCTAAAAAAATATCGTATAACATTAACAATGACCAAACCATTAAACTCAAAATCTAAAGCATTAAACTAGTAGAGAAACATATAAAAAATATTTTAGGAATTAATATTCAAAAAATATTGACAATACAAGAAAACCCAAATCTTTGGTTAATTCAATAGCAAGATATACATGCCTAGGTCTAGATCCAAGCCAATATTCCACTACGCCACTAAGAGAGGTTTAGAAACCATACTCTTATATCTCAAGACCAAGCTCCAAGAAAGCTCCAAGCTTGAGAAAGAAGAATGGAAGTGAAGAGAGGAGTAAGAAAGAGAAGAGAGAGAAAATAATGGCTTATGTGGGGAAGAGGATCAAATCCAAGCTATAGGATTTTCCCTGTTAGCAATTCATGGCTCCTAAACCCAATCTTAGGTACTCAAAGTAGTACAAGAAAACAACGGACAATAGGTGAATCAGGTGAGGACCCTTACATGAGTCATAGGTGGTATATTGGCAATATGTCACATTGTATCTCCGATACACCGATCTAAATCTCAATTTTTGAGAAAATCTGTGAATTTATTCTACATATAGGCCCTAACACGAGCCTATATCAATACCAATAGATTTTCTATAAGTCTCTGGCAGTCTGGTGATTAATATGGTTGTCATAAATACAAAAAATTAAGTTGCATGAGTCACTAATAGTTTTACATGAAAACATAAGAATTGTACGATACCGGTCGAACGATCCTCTATTATCAGAAAAAGAGGAAATTGCAAATACAGTAAAGCCATCAATACATGAATACATGAATGACATCAAGGCAAAATACATGAATCGCGAAAGCCAGAAAAATATAATATAAGACACGTGAATACGTATCCGTATACGAATACCGATATAGTTAGACGAGTCTCACATGGTTAGTATTGTATATTAGTCACATAAGTTCAGCTTATTTCTACCCATTGAACTGGCTTGTTGGGGTCTCCAGTCAGATTTGGTTGGGTTGCCATTGTTGGTGACTTACTTATTAGCTTCACCCCATCCCCCTCGATGATTCTAGAATTAACATCATAGATAGACCCTTCCTTAAGTGGTCTGGAAGTTTTTTTTTTTACTTTATATTGTCAAGGACAACATATTTGTCTAGTAGACTCTTTATTAACTTGACGTACAACTACATATGCATGTTCATCTTAGCATTTATAGAATTATACTTTGTTATTCTATAACAGATTTATAATATGAATATAAAGAATATGTATATGCATAATGAGATTTCTGAGCCATTCAGCTTCGTACAAGAAGTTTCTAAAGCTATCATTTCAGATTTATGGTACTTCTAGCTATGATAGTTTTTTACATAAACTCTAGGAGATTGCAGCTCCTTCTAGAGTAAAAAAAATATATCCAGAAGTGGATTTGACATCGTGTGAGTTAGTTATCCAGTTGCATATGAAGAACTTTCTATGATATCAATGTGTCTAGTATAATGCAATTCATACTCTAGAGTACCCTTAAGATATCTAAAAAAATCTTTCTAATGCATACCAGTGAAACTAAATTGGGTTGCTACTATATTTACTTTTTCATAATTCATAGTTAGTCTTATCATTTGATTTACTAAGGATCTTATTTAGGATATAAAAAGCTGGAGACAAGGCTTCTCCATAAATTATCAAAATTACATGAGTTGAGAAGAGTGACATTCAACATGACTAACATATTACGACTCTATCTTTCAGCTACTCCGTTGGACAGTGGTAAAAAAAGTAACTACCTCATGAATTATTCCATGTTCTTCATAGAATTTACTTATTTTCATTTGAAGTAGACTCTCCACCAAGATCGAATCTTAGTATTAAAATATTTTCTCATTGATTCCCAGACTTTATCTTTAGTCTTGAGAAGATATGTATAACAATAATTTGAACAATCATCTATACATGTGATAAAGTATTTCCTACTACCTCGGATCAAACCCTATTTGAATCACATATATACTTCACTATGAATTAATTCTAAAAGGTCATAATTCCTATCAACAAATTTGAGAGGTAGCCTAGTGTGTTTGTTTTGAGCACAAAATCCACCCTTATGTTATCATCTTTTGGAGTCTTGGAAATGATGTCTAAGTACATTATTCCAGCAATATCATCACAACCATATTCTTCTTACAATGTATCCCAGAGTTCTTTAGCGCTTTTTATATTCAAAGAATATGTCATATAATGACTCCGACAAAGCACTTAGAATTCTATGAAAACAATGGTAATCTATTTCTATAGGATTTTTGGTATAATTAAGTTGTTTGATTTTTTACAACTAAGTCAAACCCAATATCATCAAAATCAGCCATACAACTAGAGTGACAATCTAAATACGATATAATATATCAATATATATTATTCCTTAAAAGAGTAATAGTTTGCATGATTTTGCTAATCAACCTTAACAAATCTTTAGTCTAAGAGTTGATTAACTTGGGTTAGCTGTAGGAGTCAGATACCAACCAACGATGGTATAAAAAGCTCTTAAATATGGCATAGCTTCGACTTGTACCCAAACTAGTCTCTATTATCAACTTACGCAATATCACTAATCAAGTTCGAAATGAACTATCAATCAACTTATTATGAAGGCTTAAAAATATTCATGCTTGATTATAACTTTAATTTGCTAAGTCAAGAATCTAATTGAAGGACTTATGAGAAAGAAATTATTCAATGAACGAATGGATGACTAACAAAACAACATATCTAAGCAGTACTATATTTTCAAATGCATAGAAATGCAAATTGGCAGATAAAGACTAATCAAGAACTCGAACTATGCAAATTGATCAGGTACATAACATAAGTAAGAATAAATTGTTCTCTTTTGCATCACAACCTAATATTTTTGGTCATCCTAGCTTTGAAATATCAAGATGACACATAACAAGTGATTTTTTGCTTGCTGTTTATACACATGGGAAAATTGTGTGAACCATATTTACCTTAGCTTTTGCGGAGGGAAGAAATTAATAATAAAACTTGATGAATTAAAACAAAACAAGAAATAAAAAATAATAATATTTAAATGAGGAAAATATAATATTTCTAACAAAAATAAGAAAGACATCACAAGGGTTCTCTTACATAAGATTGAAAACAGACTTCATGAGTCTACCATCAATATTATGTCAATTGATCTCATGCCACAACATATTGCCACAGCATATTGCACTACCACATGATTAAAAACAGACTTCAAGAGACTACCATGCATGGCCAGGTCTCAAATGGCACAACCAATTAATAAATAGGAAAATAACGTTCAATAAGTAGGAAAGTTCTAACCAACACCATAATTATTGTAATGAAAGTACATATGCATTGAAAGTGACAATGCAAGTGCACTTTCAATGAACTTACAATAATACACTTACAAGCTACAAAATACGCGAGGTGATGACAATTTCATCACAATTACAAAAAAATTGTTCACTTGCAGTCCACTTGCAAGATTTCAAACAACCCATTATTTTGCACAATGGTACTTAAACACATGAAATATGGAATTGCATATCTAAACTCGAATCATGAACACTTCTAATTCACATCGCCCTTAATAATCATGAAACAAAATATTCCTTCATACATTGGCGCAAAATCAAAATATTTGACATTTAATTATATATTTGGCATCCATGTATGAACACGATCCAATATGGACACAATAACTAATTTTTAGTCTATATCTTACTGCATTTTGAATTGTATTGTCACACTATATGAGTTCATCTTAAATGTTTGTTTATTATAATATATTTTCTTATATGTTTGCTTCCCTAGGTTGGTAACTAAAAAATCCTACATGTGTGTGAGGGTAGTGGTATGCAAGATTGTTCATCTTGATCTATATATCATTACAAGTTGAAGTTTCATGTAGCAAAATATCCTTTTATATATCCTTATAAGTTGAAGTTTCGTGTAGCGAAATATCCTTTTATATATCCTTATAAGTTGAAGTTTCGTGTAACGAAATATTCTTTTATATATGAATATGTACAAAAAGTTACAAATATAAATATATCGATATGTCAATTGATTCATGTTGATGTAGATATAAATTTAAGATGAATGTCTTAAGAAAAACAAATAATCTAAAAGATTATCCTATAAAATAATTATTTTAAGTCCAAAATTTTGTCGGACTTACCCCTGAATCACCATGTACTAATACATATCCAAGGGACCGAGAGACAAAAGGTGTTGTAATTTTTCTTTAAAAAATTATGTTTAGTTTCTTTAGTCCCAAATTGGCTAGAACACCTCATTCATTTGCCTTCTTATTAGTTTCTTTCTCTTGCTTACTTGTGAGTTATCGTGGGCTAGACTTGTGGGCCTGTCACGACCCGCACCCTGTTTAGGGGAACGAGAACGTGGGTACATCCATCCTACGCCGCAATGTCGGTGGTAGAACGCTGTATAGGTCGTCTACAATATCTATCAACTAACTATATGAATCATATAACCTGTCATCTCCGCACGAAGGTATAATATGACATCTCAACAATATAATCTCAATCACAAGTCTAAGGAAGATAGAGCACGATATGGAATCAGATAAAAGGAAGAAACTGAATATAAATAGAGTTATCACACCAAACAAAATAGATGTCCAACACAAATAAATACAAGTCCTGAATAAAAATATGTCTCAACTAACAATCGGAATAATCTGGTACAAACTGAAAGCTATAAAGTACTAAGTTATAACTAAGCACACTCTACCAGGCTAGGTCCTCCTCTGGCTGCTGTGTACCACCCTCATAAGCCTCATAGAAGGTAGGACAGTCATCTATATCATCTGTGATACTTTCAACAATATCCAGTTAGGATTGGAACGAGCACATTTCATCTAGAAATTTCAAGTAAATGACAAGGACAATAAAGTAGTTAAAGACAGTTATATTGATGAAATATTAAGACAGAAAAAAACCTATGAGAACAAGTAATGGAAGAAAACTATCATATCAAAATAGAACAATGTAAAGGTGAACTAAAATATAAAACTGTAATAGACAATGTGTTTTGGAATACCAGTTGGATATGTGATCGGCCTGGGATATTCAATGCTTACACTAAGGAAAAGCTAGCTCAACCATACGTACAATATATGCTTAGCTAGTAGCCGATAATTATACTATTTGTCGATAGTTCTTGATCAGATATCTAACTAATATTACCTCCGCCCCGACTGATACGATGGATCCAAAATCATGACACGTCACTAGCCAATGTTGTCACGACCCGCACCCGCTTTTCGAACGCGAGCTCGTGAGCAAGCCAGCTACGTATCGAACGGACTCCAGCACGACTCGAATACGTAAACGCTGTCAAGGCTATGGTATACTGCCAAATCATGGCAATAAAATCTATATCTCAATCCACAATAAAAATATAAAACATGAATGAACAAGTATGGGTCGTGGTCTGCAGCCCATTAGCATATTGTTCGATTAGACTCCAAGAATGATATGAGTCTATAAAATAAGCAGAATATATCCTGGTACGAAATATAAAGTACGAAAGGATAATAAAAAAATATCACAAGCAAATACCTGTATCCCTGCAGGTGTAATCACTACCATCATAAGCCGCTAACTAACTCCACGCAATCAGCTACCTGAAGAGATCATCAGGTCCTCAGGGGACATAGCAAGATACATAAAAATATACCTATCTAACAGTTTAATCATGCAATAATATAAACATGGTATAAATAGGTACTAGACGTGAGACTGACATATGGCTATTGACAGATAACTATAAACACGGATACAGATCAACTATGCATAATTGAACTGCGGGAAGAACAAGAGATCAATGGAATACCAACCCTCGCTCCAATGTGGACTCACAGGTCAGTTTCAAGACAAGTCACCCTCGTCCCGTGTGTGGACTCGCAGGTGTAAACGGACAACCCTCGTTCCGTGTGTGGACTCGCAGGTTGTGGAAACGATATAAGAATAGCAGTTCAATCATATATACTTGCAGACACGACTCAGTCAAAATACAGGTAACGACACGGTACAACTCAGTCATGACACTGGTAAGGACTACTCTAACATGGACTATAATGTGGACAAGCCTAGTGTAACTACGCTATCAAGTCAGGAAATACTGATGTACAAGCAAGACAATAAACTAGTAAACATGGTATCATCTAAATCTATATCAACTAAGGTAACTGAATATAACCTACTAAAACAGATGAACTATAAGCATAAAAATGAACTATAGAGGGAGGCAAGGTATCTTGCCTGGAGGTTGCACGCAGATCCAATAAAATATAGTCAACTGCTAAGCCATAAATCATTTAATAAATAACTAATTAAATCATTTATAGGGATTAACTTGCAACTTGGCCTGGTTTTCCTAGTTAGGATCCACTGACATGTTCTTCTACTTTAGATGAAGGAACTGGTCGTAGAGGATATATTGAACATGGACATGAAAGAACCTTTCGTTGAGTATATCATAGAATTCCTTCTATGTCTGTTCAATGCCCATGCATCTCATTTCTTTCTTCCACCAGTGGTGGGCATTATCCTCCAAGAGTAAGTCCACTGCTGTCAACCATACGTTTGTAGGAAACTATGACGTCTTCAGTAGCTTCTTCGTGCTAATAAGCCATGCGAAAACTTCTAACGGACCCAAGTTACCCTTAAAATTCTTTGGCTTCATCTTAATAAAGTGGTTAATGGAGCCCATATAGGGTTGTGGTGCTAGTGCTAGAGCTGGTACTAAGGCTGGAGATGGAGGTCAATCTAGGGAAGCCATCATGCTCTGCTTCAACAATTTAGTTTGCTGCCACTGAGATTGTACCATAGCGTACATAAACTGGGTGATTGGGTTCCTATCAGTCGGAGGTAGGGGCATATATGGTCCAGGCTGAAGTGGGAATTACTGAAGGAACGATAGAGAAGGTGGTGGCATATACCCTCCCTAGGTACTACAATCGATTGCCACCAGAGGTATATTAGTCTGAGGGTTCTATTGTACCGTTATAGGAGTCATGTCGAGCTACTGCTATCCCTACTGGAAATGAATGGCTAGGGATGCCACCGGAGGGTACGATGGTGTGTGCTCCTCTTGGGCTGCTGAATTACCAGTTGTGGTAGCAAGGAAAGAAGCACGTCTGCTTCGATAGTTCAATCTTACTGGCACGAAAATAAGAGCAGCATTAAAATAGATTCAAACAAGATGCAAGTCAAGCAGTCGAATGAGAATTCGGTAAGGAATCAAGGGAGAGTCAAATAACTTATGGATGAGATCCTAAACTCTAGTCCCAAAATATTTTCAAGACCTGCATAGGCTACCACAAAAATATGTAACGTCATAGTCCCAAAATACGTAGGACTAGGAACGTAGTATGCCAGATGTATGTATACGATATTTTGTAAACCCCCATTTTGAAATACATATATGGTAAATATTTAGGTTTTATTTTTATATAAAATGTGTCACACAAAATTTTGTTAAGCTTTATTTTTTTATTTTATAAAGGCTATTTTAATTGTTACAAAAATATAGGTAATGATTTAGAAATAATATTTTTCTTATGTAGTATTTGCATGCGTTGTACATAAAAATAAATTTATATTTTATTTGTAAAAATTGATTTTTAGAAAAAAATTTAGGATTATTTTAAATTATAAAATGGTATTTAAATTATTTTATTTATTTTTTAATGTTTAAATATTATGATAAATAAATTGGGATTAGATTTTATTGAATTTGATTTTAAACGGGTTAAATTATATGTGAGATTTATTTAGTAGGTTTTTATAGCGGTCATAATCCTTATCTAACCGGGACTTCTCTACCCTATTTATAAGGGAGCCTTGACATTATTTTTCACCACAAATTATTCTCCACCTGAGTCATTCATAATAGTGTTCGTTCACGGTGTATCTGTCCACCTTCACCGTGTCAGCCATGATAGCCTAGGGTCTGATCCCGGGTGTCTTTCCACATGTAACGTTCAGTCCCAAAATACGTAGGATTAGGAACGTAGACATGTCAGCCATATAATAAATATACGTAAGCTGTAAATGCAGTATAACCATGGTACACTAATCTCATCCAAAAAATAAAAGAATAATGATATCATAAATCAACTTTGAATTGTCATTTTATTTGCGTATAACCATGGTACACTAACCATGGTACACTAATCTTATCCAGAAAATAAAAAATCTTGCCTGTGGCTTAAAGCCACTTCTCTCATTTATTTGCGTTGTCGATCATAAAGCCCCTGCGTGGAACGTTGTCTCCAAAGTGCATTGTTTCACATAAAATGGTTATGTGACCCTATCTGTTTAGGCATATGAACTTTTCTGTTTAATTTATGTACTTTATCATTGGGCAGTTTATATTAAGTCTATGTCATGTTCTTCTTGTATCTTGTTACGTCCCTCTGAGGACCTGGTGATTTCTCCAAGTGTATGTTTTTATGATTTTTTCAGATATTCTAGCCAAGGCTGTGACTCTCTATTCCTTCGAAGATGAGTTGCTCTTGTATCGTCCTTCACTCGCTTGTCAAATTATTTCGTTTGTATTTATTTCTTCTCATTTAAATAGTTGGTAGAGGATTTGTCTCCGCCCAACGACTTGTACAAAATGACAATTCAAAGTTGATTTATGATATCATTATTCTTTTATTTTGTGGATGAGATTAGTGTACCATGGTTATACTGTATTTACAGCTTACGTATATTTATTATACGGCTGGCATATCTACGTTCCTAATCCTACATATTTTGGGACTGGGGCGTTACATATTTTTATGGTGGCCCATGCAGGTCGAGTTAATCGTTTCGGTTTCGTTACTATACCGAGCGAGCCTGCATGTAGGATTAGAATCTAGGAAATCTCATCCACATACTTGACCTTCTTCCTTGACTCCAAATTTTGAACTCTCGTTTGTCTTCCTTAATTTGCATCCTGCTTGAACTCTTTCTACCATAATCTTATCTTTTATTTCGTGCTTAATAGAGGTTAGAAAAATGACCTGTATGCCCCAATTGATTCAGAACCAATACTAGTGGAACTCTTGTAAGTTGGGCATAATGACTCATGACCTAACATTCCCTTTGACCTTAACCAAGAAGACAGTAGAACGACTGTATAGTCACGAATACCGGACATGACTTAGATTCATAAGGAACTTGAAACTATTTTATATTCTTTTTCATCATTATCTCGTATACTTTTATTTTTGACTATCTTGACTAATGCTGCTATTATAGCCTAGTTTTGCAAGCTTATTCTTTTATCATGCTTGTTCATGACTTATATGTTATTGGAGGTACCCCACAAACATACTGTCTAATCAGAATTGGTGCATGATGGTCTGATCAACCTAGTGTACTTGGTTTGCTTTTTCATATGATTATTTTACATGGATTGGGATATAGTTCAACTAGCTTATTAGACAAATATACTTGCCCTTTTAGATCTCATCCGCGTCTGTCTTAACAACTCTTTTTCGAACTATTCAATCACCTTTGAAACCCATACTTGTATTCAATCGTATCTTTCTTGAACTCTTTATTTTTGTCGCCTTTCACCTATTTAGAAAGACAAATGCTCTTACTTGTAGATAGACACAGAGTATCCCCTTTAGTTACCCTATCACTTATGACCATGATAGTTGTATGAACACGAGTGTATCTAACCATCGACCAAGTCATGCGACTACACCATGCCTTAAGTTACTCGTCCATTTCGTCAACCTTAGATCTATTATCGTGACCTTCTAATCATTTGAAACTGGAGAGTAATTAGAATCGTTCCGTGACTGTACCCTAACCTAGAAGACTATCTTCTCTATAGGAGCCATGTCTTAAGAGTCTCTAACCTATTTTATGCTGATCTACTTGATTCCTTAATACGTTTTCCGTTGTGTTTCATCTTGATTACATAACCTTTATCCTTTTTATTTTTATGTGGTAAACTAGTAAATATCTATCACTGTCCGAACAATACCATGACCAATGAACCTAATCGAATTTTCCTCCCAATTTTTTTGCCACCTCTTTGAGGACTTTTATTGACTCCTCCGTGATCCATGCAACCCCTTTTCTTATATGATTCCCTTGTACGAAAATAAAATTTGATCATGATACCCTTCAGTCATACATGGCTACATTAGAAACCCCATAGAAGAGACTATTGGTATAGTTTGTTAACCTGATTAGGCGATTACAAGGTACTTAACATTTGACATAAGTTAAAATATGTGATAAGTGTTATTAGATGAAATTGAGAAAATTTGATATTATGTTTGATTAGATGATATGTATCAAAAGATGGTATACTTTTGATCAACAAATAGGTTCGAGATTAATAAAAATATTGAAGATAGATTTCTATGTTCATCCAGTCTACCGGACCCGACCATCCTCTACCACGGCCAATCCCTAGTCGCAGCCTGCTCCCTGTTCACTACTACTATCACCGGACGCCGCCTCCCTGAGTCCATCACAACCACCGGGACCATCAGCCATCCACCACCACCAAGCAGATAACCACTGCCATCACTCGAGGCTCCAACACAGCCATACGCCCCCATCACCACTATTACATCCACTACATCAACCGTCGTCTCTCCAAACCCCTCTGTGGCCGTCAACGCCACAAAACCAAGCTCCAACCTCCACCACAGAATATCTCCACCACCGTTGATCCCTTTTTTTTGGACACCATCGCCACCACGACCGGCAACTTCCCAACACCACCACCACCACCACCATCACCAAAAACCGACTACAACCGCCCCATCCCGAAAGAAAACTCAGTAAGCCCGCTCACTTCAACTTCTTTCGACGACCCCATCCTCCACAGCCACCGTGCTCCTCCAGCAGTCGACTCCTCCCTGGACCACCGCAACCCTCGTCCGGCCATGCCCAGGGTCGAGCGCCGCCATGTGGAGTCTTCTCGACCACGCCGGCGATCGCCCTCGTCGCCGTACCTCCGTAGCAGTGCTAACGTTGGCCGTGCCTCCAAAATGTGCCGAGTGCCGCACCCGTCCGCTTCCTGATCTTTGTCGTCATCGTCATGTGGCCTCCCTCTACTCAAGGTAGCCCTGCACAACGAGAGCATCGTGCAGCCTCACTACTGTGAGCATCCACCTCTAGATCTGCCACACCGTCGAGCGGCCGAGCTGGGCCAAGATCTGGCATCTCTTCGGGAGGGAGAAACCAGTCGATCAAGTCCTTGGCGACGGAAAGCCCGCTGATAATTTCCTATCGAGGAACACGAAGACCTCAGCTAACGACAACAAGAAGAAGTCCTGTTGCTTCCTCCTCTTCATTTGCTTCCTCTTCTTCTTCAACGTTTTCTTCTTCCCCTCTTCTCTCTCTCTCCCACTTTTTTTTCTCTGATATATTTTTTCTGTTAATAGGTGTTTGGGTTATTTTATGGGCTTATGTATTGGAGAAGAGGCAGCCGCTCCTCAACACATACGAACCCTACTTTTTCCTACCGCAAGAACGAGATTGGAAGGGAGTGGAATTAATCAAGAAAGGCTGTCAACTTCTACCCATCTCCAATAGGTAACCTTTATCTTCCTTAAATTTTTGTGAATCCTTATCCTTAACAAGAGACTAGGTTGGGACCTCTAGTGTTCGATGAAATCCTTGAGAGGGAATTCTTGTACCGATATGGCATTAGAAGGTTGTGTATTATGAGTAATTTTGGTCATTGGAATGTAACAGGAACCTGTGTCATGTCATACATATGGGATGTGTTCCATGACAAATCTGTGTGGGTAGTGAACTGCATAAACAGCAGTTTAGGCTCTAGTCTATGTAAGAGTTACCTATAGGTTTAGAAAGGAGTTGCCATAAGAACACTTAATTTTGATACCAACATGTGTATGTGCACTAGGCTACAAAGGTCCCAAAGTGAATGGTGATGTCTAGTATTCATGGCATAGGAAATAGGTAGGAAATGTCCAAGCATAATGTAATTTAGTGTGTACCAAGAATTTAGTAGGCAGTGGCTGATATGCCAATGCATAGGCATGTGGCTCTATGTGAGGTATCTATAGTATAAACAAAGCATTGTCCAAATCCAATCCTGTCAAGATTTGCCCTATGGCAGAGTATACATGGGTATCCAATGGTTGAGACAGGTGCAAGTAGCAAACAAATGGGGGTTTCCAAGGAGCAGTGGTTCGTAATATAGAAGTATCAGTGGGCTGTACAAGGATGGAACATACAAGTTATATGTTGGTGTCACAAGATATGTGCAGGTATACATTACAGCCTATAAGCAGAACTCAGTAGGCACCTATTATAGGAAACATATAGGGTTAAGGCCATAGAGAGGAGGCTATTCCTATGCACATAAGAGATACTATGGCAAGTAGGCGTTCCCTACAGGTTCAAATCTTGGATTCAGAGGTAGTGTACCTGAATATAGGTTATGGGAGTTGAACGAAAGGTTGTGGCAACCAATACAAACAATTAATTAAGAAGGGCATGTTGCATTCTGTATAAATACTAGCCTCAGATTGTACCTACCATCGATTGCACTCCATGCCAGCCTATTTGTGTCAGTTTGCACTCATTTTAGATCACATCTTGAATTAAGCTTGTATTGTACCAATAACCCCTATACTAGGTTGTCTTTGGTAACAGAGTATGCCCTGCATTTAAGATGATTGTTAGATGGTCCCATAGAGGTGGACACATAGATGGTTTTATCTCATTTTCCTTTTATCATTAATAAGATTCTCTGATGGAGTTTGTTCTGCCAAAAACCATGAAATTGTAGATTCACTGCAGAATAGTAAAAGAGGCCGGTTAAGGGCCAAATTTAGGAAACAGATAGGTAAGTTGATTTCTTAGCATATTTTTTGGTTGTTAGGGAGAATTTTCCCTGTTTTCTATATATAATCAGTTATATATATATATATATATATATATATATATATATATATATATATATATATATATATATATATATATATATATATATATATATATATATATACAGTAGAAACTCTATAAAATAATACACTTGGGACCACCAAAATTTATTAATTAAAAGAGTTATTAATTAATCGATAAATTAATAATTATTAATTTATGTATTAATTAATATTTTATTAATTTATAGTAAAATACTTACGTAGTTTACAAACACCTTTCAAGCTTCCACTTAATTATTGTATACAATGCATGTGTATATCAAATGAAGGGCCCAATTTGAAAGAAACCTTCAATCTCCCACCTTATTATGCTTCTTGTGTTCAGTGTATCACTTTATGGACATTAAAAATATTTTCAAGAAACCTTCAATTCTTGAGTCATTTTTCAAGAAACCTTCATAAATCATTCATGAAATATGCTATATATAAGGAATTATTAATTTATATTTTATATGGGGTCTGAAGAAATTATCAAAAATGTATTATCTTATAATTTTAGCAAATTATTAATTTAGCACCCTATCCCCGAGTCGGGACCGGCCAAAAATATTATCTTAGAGAGTTTATTAAATAATCGAGTATTAATTTATAGAGTTTCTACTGTATATATATATATATATATATATATATATATATATATATATATATATATGCTGATGTTATAAAAATGGTGATAGAGGCTCAAACATGAAGCTGACCTTAGAGAGTGATAGGCAGTCCAGTTAGCAGTGCATCGGTCCAGTTAGCATATGCTTCAGTCCAGTTTTGAGTTCACCTTGACACCCATTATGAACAGATAGACATTTAGAACATGGAATTCATTCCTGTTTGACACAGGAAGCAATGATGAGAGTTAGCAAATTAATGGTTCCTGCACTTCCTCTTAAGATCAATACTTGGGAAGGGGGCTGTATAACCTGGGTACATCCGAGTAAGGGAAATCCCCATATAGGAGGCTAATTGTGAATGTATCAGATCTAGTGTATCAGCCCATATCAAGTATCAGTTCATACCTTAAGCCTTAGATGTTGCTATGGACCATGCTCTGTTTTGAACCTCATTAGTAGGCTAATTTGTACGAGAGTACCTGTAATGATTACAGTTTACATGTTGCTAGGGAGGAACGTAAGAGAGAGGAGCAATCGAGGTAGCAGTAAAAGGGTTCAGTGTATCCTTGTCTGTGTCAACAGGGAGTAAGAAGGTGGTTTAATTGCTGAGATACTAGTTTAAAAGAAACAATGAATGGTATCATGGGTAGGGCTGTGTCTAGTCTAGGCAGGAGCAAGGTTAATCTGAGACTGTACTAGAATTAGATGTGTTAAGTAATTTGGGTGACTGCATTCAATCATAACAGGATATGACAATCGATGAGTGTGGTTATCCAGGGTACCAGAGTTATAAAGAGATATAGAGTATCATGTGGGGGCAGTTGGGGGTCCAAGGATTTAGGGCAAGACAGTACACATCAGTAGAGGGTTTTAGGAATGGATTTTCCACTGGATACGTTAAAGGCTTTGTAGAAAAAGGAAAAGGCAATGTCAGCTAGTGTTGGAAGGGTGACACCAATATGCACTGACACTTGTGCATATAGGCAAGTTAGGAATATAGGAAACAGGGGTGGCATATGCATCCCAACAGTATATGTATATGCTGCCATGGTGGTTAGTTTTAAGTTAGCCTAAAATAGGTTATGTGTTGGGTTAGATTGTAAAGTAGGTGTAAAGGGTAGATAAACCATGTAAGTAGAATGATTGAACAATAGTTAAAAAGGCAAACTTAGTGTAGCCACCTACTCACTAAAATATAAATTAACCTAGAGGGCTAATTATCAAATAGTTGGGCAAAGTTGTACTCTCCAATTGTATTTTGATTCTATTAATTCATAAAATAGGTTCATTGGACTTCTGACTCAATGTTTGGCCGTGCCAACTGTTCAGGACCGCAGGCAAGTATACCTTGCCGAACATATACAGTATTTATATTGTTTTCTTTCTATTGTACTTCTTTTATATGGTTACCTGTTTCCCATATTGTGAATGGTTTGTCATCAAATGTTTCACCTGTTTCTAGATTTACGTACACGTATAGGATATTCGATATTGCTTGATTATTGGTCTTTTTGTGTTACCTTGTCTCGTGATTGAGTTGTCAGTTTCTATATCTTGTTTTTGACTTGACTATTCTTGACTGGGAGTATCTTGCATTGTACTACAGTTGAGATATACTATAGATTGTGAGTATCATACATTGTACTATGACCTATAGCCGATTCTTTCATCTTGATATTGCTTGATTGACTTGACTTGAGATATACTATAGATTGGGAGTATCTTACATTGTACTACGACCTGTAGCATATATTGACTGATTGATTGACTTGATTTGCGACACTATGAATTGGGAGTATCTTGCATTGTACTACGATTTATAGGAGTCTGCTTGACCATGTATCCTTTAGGAAAGGAGATCGATACTAGAATTGGCTAATCTCGACTGAGAGTATCCTGCTTTGTACGTCAATTGAAATACTATAGATTGGGAGTATCTTGTATTGTACTACAAGCTATAGGAGTTCTGATTGATAGTTAGCCAAGTCTAGTATTATATTTCCACACGACTCGTCGTCTTTAGATGTTCTTCTTGCAGTGTTCTTATCCTTCTTACATATTATTTACTGTCATATTAGTAGGCATCTTTTATGTATCTTGCTAGTCCTCTGAGGACCTGATGATCTCTTCAGGTAAGCTGATTGCACGGAGTTAGTTAGCTGAGCATGTGGTAGTTGACTTCATCTGCATGATTCAGGTATTTTATTAGTGTTATTGATTTACTATCATCATCGTGCTTTTATGATATATCCTACTTATCAGCTTAGCTTTATAGACTCATATTATTTTGGGAGTCTAATCGGACATATATGCTAGTGGGCTGCAGACCACGACCCATACTTGTTCATTCTTGTTTTATATAATTCCTGTGGATTGAGATATAGTTTAGATTAGACAGAATACCATGACCTTGACAGCTTATACGTACTCGAGTCGGGCTGGAGTCCGCTCGATACGTAGCTGGCTTGCTCACGAGCTCGCGTCCGAAAAGCGGGTGTGGGTCGTGACAAGTTTTTGTGGTGGTCCATGCAGGTCATAGCATATCTTATCGGTTACGTAACTGTACTGATACGAGCCTGCAAATTTTACTAAACCCTTAGAAATTTCAATCCACACTGCCTTGAAAATTCTCCTAGAAATTCTCTACGTCCTTGAAAAACTCCATAATTGTTCTCGATTATACTTCCTTGCTTTCGGTACCATTGATTCTCGTCCCTTTTTATTTCGAGGTGACGAACGATCGTGCTATCTAGGATTTATCAGAAAGTCTTAAGTTATAGTATAATATTGCTTGACTATTGAATATTTGGTTGTTTATAGATATGAAGGATTATAGTTGCCATATGCCTAGATATTTGTTTGTAGACTTGTTAGCAACTAGCTAGAAGATTTTAGTGACCGTGTTTTGAGGAGTAGTGTGACCAAAGGTGGGTAGAAGTCCTCATGTATTCGGAGTTATAAAATGACTAGAGAATGTCATAAAATATTTTTGGAGAAATTAAGCTTGAGGAGATTAAGGAAATAGTAGACTTTGATTTTTAGGAATAATTATGAGTTAGAATTTCGAGGACGAAATTATTTTAATGTGGGTTGATTTGTGAGCCCTTGTGCCAATTTTTTAATATTTTCTTAATTTTATTGTTATCCTTGGCATGTTATATATATATGTATATATATATATGCCCTGAAAGACCCTTATAAAATTCTATAACTTAGAAAGGAGTTTCCATGCAAATAGTTACTTAAAGAGGGCCTTAGTGCAAACTTCACTATTTGTAATACTTGGTTGGCCGACCCCTGAACCAATTCGAACTCTGTTCTTCCAGTTGAGCAAAGAGATAAATTCAAATCATTTAAAAACAGTTTTTCCCTCTATCTAAATTCTCCTTCTGTTCAATCCAAAAATATTGTATATATATGGAGAAGAGGCAGCCGCTCCTTAACACATACGAACCCTATTTTTTCCCATTGCAAGAACGAGATTGGAAGGGAGTGGAATTAATCAAGAAAGGCAGTCAACTTCTACCCATCTCCAATAGGTAACCCTTATCTTCATTAAATTTTTGTGAATCCTTATCCTTAACAAGAGACTAGGTTGGGACCTCTAGTGTTCGATGAAATCCTTAAGAGGGACTTCTTGTACCAATATGGCATTATAAGGTTGTATATTATGAGTAATTTTGGTCATTGGAATATAATAGGAACCTGTATCATGTCATACATATGGGATGTGTTCTGTGACAAATTTGTGTGGGTAGTGAACTGCATAAACAACAGTTTAGGCACTAGTATATGTAAGAGTTACCTATAGGTTTAGAAAGGAGTTGCCATAAGAACACTTAATTCTGATACCAACATATGTATGTGCACCGGGCTATAAAGGTCCCAAAGTGAAAGGTGATGTCTAGTATTCATGGCATAGGAAATAGGTATGAAGTGTCCAAGCATAATGTAATTTAGTGTGTACCAAGAAGTTAGTAGGCAGTGGCTGATATGCCAATGCATAGGCATGTGGCTCTATGTGAGGTATCCGAAGTATAAACAAAGCATTGTCCAAATCCGATCCTGTCAAGATTTGTCCAATGGCAGAGTATAAGTAATTGCTATTTGGGTCATTGTGTAGGGAGTGGAAGTTAGTAGGTCCAACGTTCAGGTGTATACAGATATACATGGGTATCCAATGGTTGAGATAGGTGCAAGTAGCAAACAAATGGGGGTTTCCAAGGAGCAGTGGTTCGTAATATAGAAGTATCAGTGGGCTATACAAGGATGCAGCATCCAGGTTATATGTTGGTGTCACAAGATATGTGCAATCATACATTACAGCCTATAAGCAGAACTCAGTAGGCACCTGTTACAGGAAACATATAGGGTTAAGTCCATAGAGAGGAGGCTATTCCTATGCACATGAGAGATACTATGGCAAGTAGGCGTTCCCTACAGTTTCAAATCTTGGATTCAGAGGTAGTGTACCTGAATATAGGTTATGGGAGTTGAACGAAAGGTTGTGGCAACCTATACAAATAATTAATTAAGAAGGGCAGGTTGTATTCTGTATAAATACTAGCCTCAGATTGTACCTACCTTCGATTGCACTCCATGCCAGCCTATTTGTGTCAGTTTGCACTCATTTAGATCACATCTTGAATTAAGCTTGCATTATACCAATAACACCTACATTAGGTTGTCTTTGGTAACAGAGTATGCCCTGCATTTAAGATGATTGTTAGATGGTCCCATAGAGGTGGACACATAGATGGTTTTATCTTATTTCCCTTTTATCATTAATAAGAATCTCTGATGGAGTATGTTCTGCCAAAAACCATGAAATTGTAGATTCACTGCAAAATAGTAAAAGAGGCCGGTTAAAGGTCAAATTCAGGAAACATATAGGTAAGTTGATTTCTTAGCATATTTTTTGGTTGTTAGGGAGAGTTTTGCCTGTTTTTTATATACAATCAGTTAGATATATATATATATATATGCTGATGTTATAAAAATAGTGATAGAGGCTTAGACATGAAGCTGACCTTAGAGAGTGATAGGTAGTCCAGTTAGCAGTAGATTAGTCCAGTTAGCAGTGCATCAGTCCAGTTAGCATGTGCTTCAGTCCAGTTTTGAGTTCACCTTGACACCCATTATGAACAGATAGACATTTAGAACAGGGAATTCATTCCTGTTTGACACAGGAAGCAATGATGAGAGTTAGCAAATTAGTGGATCCTGCACTTCCCCTTAAGATCAATACTTAGGAAGGGGGCTGTATAACCTGGGTACATCCGAGTAAGGAAAATCCCTATATAGAAGGCTAAGTGTGAATGTATCAGATCTAGTGTATCAGCCCATATCAAGTATCAGTTCATACCTTAAGCCTTAGATGTTGCTATGGACCTTGCTCTGTTTTGAACCTCATTAGTAGGCTAATTTGTACGAGAGTACCTGTAATGATTACAGTTTACATGTTGCTAGGGAGGAACTTAAGATAGAGAAGCAATCGAGTTAGCAGTAAAAGGGTTCAGTGTATCCATGTGTGTGTCAACAGGAAGTAAGAAGGTGGTTTAATTGCTGAGATACTAGTTTAAAAGAAACAATGAATGGTATCATGGGTAGGGTTGTGTCTAGTCTAGGCAGGAGTGAGGTAAATCTGAGACTGTAATAGAATTATATGTGTTAAGTAATTTGGGTGACTGCGTTCAATCATAACAGGATATGGCAATCGATGAGTGTGGTTATCCAGGGTATCAGAGTTATAAAGAGATATAGAGTATCATGTGGGGGCAGTTGGGGGTCCAAGGATTTGGGGCAAGACAGTACACATCAGTAGAGGGTTTTAGGAATGGATTTTCCACAGGATACATTAAAGGCTTTGTAGAAAAAGGAAAGGCAATGTCAACTAGTGTTGGAAGGGTGACACCAATATGCACTGACACTTGTGCATACAGGCAAGTTAGGAATATAGGAAACTGGGGTGGCATATGCATCCCAACAGTATATGTATATGCTGCCATGGTGGTTAGTTTTAAGTTAGCCTAAAATAGATTATGTATTGGGTTAGATTGTAAAGTAGGTGTAAAGGGTAGATAAACCATGTAAGTAGAATGATTGAACAATGGTTAAAAAGGCAAACTTAGTGTAGCCACCTACTCATTAAAATATAAATGAACCTAGAGGGCTAATAATCAAATAGTTAGGCAAAGTTGTACTCTCCAATTGTATTTTGATTCTATTAATTCATAAAACAGGTTCATTGGACTTCTGACTCAACGTTTGGCCGTGCCAACAGCTCAGGACCGCAGACAAGTATACCTTGCCGAACATATGCAGTATTTACATTGTTTTCTTTCTATTGTACTTCTTTCATATGGTTACATGTTTCACATATTGTGATTGGTTTGTCATTGACTGTTTCACCTATTTCTATATTTACGCGTACGTATAGGATATTCGACATTGCTTGATTATTGGTCTTTTCGTGTTATCTTGTCTCGTGATTAAGTTATCAATTTCTATATCTTGTTCTTGACTTGACTATTCTTTACTGGGAGTATCTTGCATTGTACTACAGTTGAGATATACTATAGATTGGGAGTATCTTACATTGTACTACGACCTATATCCGATTCTTTCATCTTGATATTGCTTGATTGACTTGACTTGAGATATACTATAGATTTGGAGTATCTTACATTGTACTACGACCTATAGCATATATTGATTGATTGATTGACTTGATTTGCGACACTTTGAATTGGGAGTATCTTACATTGTACTACGATTTATAGGAGTCTGCTTGACCTTATATCCTTTAGGAGAGGAGATCGATACTAGAATTGGCTAATCTCGACTGAGAGTGTCCTGCTTTGTACGTCAATTGAAACACTATAGATTGGGAGTATCTTGCATTGTACTACAAGCTATAAGCGTTCTGATTGATAGTTAGCCAAGTCTAGTATTACATTTCCATACGACTTGTCGTCCTTAGATGTTCCTCTTGCAGTGTTCTTATCCTCTTTTTGTGTTCTTTCCCAATTCCTTCCCAAATATCCAAATCAACTCCAAATTGAGCCTAGTCTTTTGCATTGGACTCCCCTACAGTAGAGGACACCATTAGTGGGTAGCTAGCAAGGATTCTGAGGCTCGGGATCATCGCAAGTTGAAGAGGAGCCCTCATTCAATAAGCTCTAAATTAAGGTTTCACCATCAATAGGTAAAACCCATCAAACCTATTCAAATTCTAGTTTTCTTTCCATGGATGCATTCATCTAGGTATACCCTAGCTGTGGGTCAAGTTTGGTAGGAAACATCGTCCATTTAGTATCCGTATCGGACACGTATCAATCCATATAAACCGGTGTTCGATGAAATACCTAAACCAATGTTTTGATAACCATTTTTTAAACTAATTTCATGAATTTATAGCCCTATATATGGGGATTCATTTTGTAAGTGACTGAGTCGAATTCTGCTTATTTTTCGTGTCTAAATTTGGACACGAACACGTGCACGAGGCCACGGTTCACTGTCCTACTACCCCGTGTCCAGTTCTCACTGGACACGACACGAGACACCACCATTTTTGGTCAGCACCTAGGGGCAACGTCTGACGTGCCACCCATAAATTTTCAGTGGGACTCGTATCGTATCGGACATGCAATCGCGTGAGCACGCGATTTGTACTGCACTGCACGAGCGTGCAAGTGCTGTCCGATACGGGCTTCGTGTCCTTCATGGACACGTTGTAGGGTGTGAAAATTACACCAACATTTTTGGTATAAAAGAAATATCTAAAAATGCCTACCCAAAATTTTAATTCTGGACACATGAGCAAAATCGTAATTTTGGATCAAAACGATGTCCGCCGTTAGACCCATTTTGCATCAAAAAGCGTGACAGTACCTACGTTCTCTAAAGTCATCATACTATATGTCTACGGGTCTGGTTTGACGATACGAACACAACCGTATATCCAAAGTTGGATTTCGGTGGTTCGTGCACAAATTTGTCCGTTGGATCGGGTCGCGGGACCGCCAAAGTAGTGTTCTGGTCGACTTTCTCAAAATCGGACCAAAATTGGCTCACAGGACCACAAAAATAACACGGTCCTGATGGCGCATGTTTCGTCTCGAGATGACGAACGTACACGAAGTTATGGACTACTTTGCAAAGGGGCCGATACGGGGTATCTCGACCGATACGTCTCGATTTTGTCGCGCAGACACAACGAAATCGAGTTCCGTCGAATCCCACACGTCCGTGAAGTTGATAGGCACCTTTTGATGCTTTCGTTTCACAACCACATTGCCCGATTTGTCGGAGCGCACACCGTATCGAGAAATTTTTTAAAAATCGATTGTTTTGTAAACTGGTTTTTACTGATTTTTGAAAGTGATATAACAAGTGTACAATAACCTAAAATTAAAAAAAACCTGTGGCATTTTAATCTTGTATAGGTTTTCTATAAGATTTTTCATGGTGATTTTCGATTTGGTCTCTTATTCGACAGAAATCTGCCTTCCAAGGTTGGGTTTAAGGACTTCTCTCTGTGTTTTTTGTTTTTAACAGAAAAGCAAATTTTCAAAAACTTTATCCCTATTTTTCTGTCGATTCCATCTATTTAAAATCAAACTAAAATTTAGGAGTTGAAGACATATATATTGTGATTGCAATGGACTAAGTGGTTCGAAAAAAGCGTATTAAACTCAATGAGATCGATGAAATAAAATAACACAAGCACAAGCGGTTGCATTTAATTTAGTCGAATGGTTTCTACCTAAGATTTAATAATACAAAGGAGTAATTTATTAAATCTTAGTTGCTTCACAAATTAGAGGGATCGAACAATTTCGGATTCGATATCTAATTTAGTAGTAGATTATCAAGAATAATAAACTAGTATGCATCCTAGTAATTAAACAAGATAATCATGAAATGT
Organism: Iris pallida; assembly: GCA_029216955.1. NCBI lineage: Eukaryota > Viridiplantae > Streptophyta > Magnoliopsida > Asparagales > Iridaceae > Iris > Iris pallida. The sequence goes on from JANAVB010042618.1 coordinate 2,965,438, forward strand.
GCATAAGAAAACATTTGATACTCAAAGTACAAATCAAACATATAAACAAAAATTAGATCTCACAAATTTTTATTGATTCCAAGGCTTCCGTACACTTTGACCAACAAAACTTTAGCCGAACATGTTCATCAAAACTTCAAAAGAAATGTTAGAGAAGAAGAGAAGAGATGTGTTGTGTGTTCTCTTCTCATGATTTCTACCCCCTTTTATACACCATAAATTAGTTATTTAAAGCCTACAGTATCTCCCCACTTATACTCTAAAAGTTACAACTTCTCAAACCAAATAGAATAAGTCATAGAACAAGTAGGGAAATGGTTATTTTGGCTCATATTTTTGTTCACAACATCTTTGACCCAACTTCAAGTCTGCTTTTGTCCATGATGCAGCTTTATTTGTGAAAAAAAAATATATAAAAGTTGTAGCCCTGTGTCTTAGCTTTCCAAATCTTTTTGAATCACCTCCATTACTTTTTGGATGAGAAAGTTATGGTCATTTTCGTAAAAGGTGTCAAAACTGTCCAGAATTGCAATTTAGCTCCATTTTGCACATAGTGTCTCCAACTGCAACCTAAATCAAAATGGAAACATAATGAGTACCTTTAGTCAAAAAATGAGCATAAATAGGGAACATTAAGTGATAAAAATATAACCTTTTACGTTCTAATCAGTTTGTATGTGTTTAAGATTTAAACAAATATACCTTCCACTAATTTTTATTATGTACATCTGTCGAGACTATATTTCTATTTATGCTTTTGTAGCTCAATGGAGAAGGAAGTTATATGACATAATATACAATTCATCCTTCTTTTAGAGGTTATGCTGCTAATTCCATTGGCTAGGATCCTTAATTTTGTTTTCTTATGAGTATAGCATATTATAACCAAAAGTTGGCTAAATTCCCTTATCTTGACTTGTCAATGACCAGACGAGGCTAAAATTAGCAGTCTAAACTTATTAATAACCAAACGAGGCTAAAATTAGTAATATATACTTTTCAATGACCAAGAGCAGCTAAAATTAGCAATTTGGACTTGGTAATGACCCTATGGATTTCCCTACCCTGACAGTTGGCAATAATGATGCAACGATCCAACATTTTTTTTAGTGAAACTAATTACTTGTCATAGCTTTTTACAATATTGATGTTCTTCTTGTTCTTTCAATAATAGATAGAAATTTAATGAGAATTTATGATACGACATATGAGCCAAACTACGAGTATCCTAGGTAGTGTAAGCAAGAAAGGAACAAAATTTGGTTGTTATTTTGAGCCACCCCATTACATAGCTATAAAGTATTGGGGGATTTAATGACCGATACTAATTAAATGGGCCCATCGAAGGTAGATACCCATATATATTCGAGTCTAGATGTAGGTATATTCATTTTTATTCCTTTGTATCTCAATTTGTCTAATATTTAGGATAAATTATAATTTGATATCCTCAACTATATATTCAAGTTTTTCAACTTTATACCCTAAACATTGATAGATATCAACTTAATACCCTCCCCGTGTTCTCTCTCTACTGGTGTTAACAAAAGAGTATAAATGACAAAAATACTCCTTCTCTCTCTCCCTCTCTTTAGTAGAGGAAGAGATGACGGCGCATGGCAACAGCGGGGGCCTTAGAGGATACAGTGGCCCGGGACGACTACGTAGGGGTGCGACAAGGAGGGGGCTGGGGAAGGGGCTATTGGAAAGGGCACGACGGGAAGGAGGGCTGGGGAGCGGAGCATGGTGGGGAGGGGGTTAGGGGCATCGGGCACGGTGAGGAGGGGGTGAGACGAGAGGGGGCTAGAGGTGGTTCATTATTTGGTGGGGGTGGGGGTTAGGGAGTAGGGCATGTCATGAGGGTGCAATCATGGTAGTTAAGGAAGGAGGGGTAGTTTGTCTTTTATTTTGTTAGTTTTTTTTTCTAACGGTATGCTTAACCCTGACTAACTTCACCACTGTCTTTCTCACCAAACCAAGAAACTACTTATGAGAATTATTTCACTGTTGGCCTACTGACTTGATTTTTGTAACATCTGCATATGCTCCTTCCATCACGGTATTTCCCTCCAAAATAAAAAAAAATCATACCATGGTCTTTGCCAACAAAATTGATAAACTACAACTTGGCCATTTTTATGGTCTTTGGCCAAGACACCGAGAGATTTACTCTCCTTGATCCTTTTACCGAAGCAGAGAACCATACTCCAACAAGAGTACCCGAATGGAAGTTACCATAGACTTGTGATTTCCCTCCACCTCATTGTTTTCAATGATGGCCACACCACCTGTAACTATGCTCCCATCCAACTAATACAATTTCTACCATAATTATTGGCCCTTCAAGGTTACCAAGTTTTCCTTCACTGCCTTTACCTAGTTAGCTTGGCCAATAAACCTGTATCAGGTCCAACATGCCTAAAGAGATGGGACTTTACTTCAGCTCCGAAACGTGCCTCAAATTTACTAGTGTCTGTTACACCCCATATTACATATGAACTTTAATGTTCCCCATACCAATAGCCTACAGGACGCATTGTTCCCCATGCGAACAACACTACTATTCAACTCCTTATAGGTGTAGAACAACTCCTTTTTTGGAAACATGTGAAATGAGAATCCAGAGTCAAGAATCCAAGCCTTAGAGAAATCATCCTTCCTGCTACGTACTGTACGCACATCAGATTCCATATTAAACTTGGCTTGACCTCTGAATTTTTGAACTGGTATTTTTACCATTTTCTCCAACTACTCCTTATACTTTTAACAATCCTACTTCATTACAAGAAGAAGAAAAAAAACATGGACTACTATTATGCCTTGTTGATTTAGAGTTCACCCTTTTGCTTTTGCCACTATCCTTATTCTTTGACCTTCTCCCTTAATTGTCAAACAACCATGATCACTCCTTGACTAGATTTAGCCTTTACCTAATTTCATTATCAAGAAAAGTAGTGGTTACCTCCTCCATCTCGAGAATCTCTTTCCTGTAGAGAATTATTGTCATCAAATGATCATATGACACCAGAAGTGAAAAAAAGAACCGTAAGCTTGGCCCTCCTCCTCTAGATTTACTTCTAGGCAAGAAGATAAATTAACAATCTTGTTGAAGATGTTTAGGTGATCGAGAATTAGGGTCCTGATCCTTCGTGCGTATTCTGTAGAGTTGCTTCTAATGGACAACTTGTTAGACAATGAATTTGTCATGCAAAAGCCCTGTAGCTTAAACCATAATCATGTTGCAGAAGTCTCTAACAACACGTTATACATCAACCCTCCGTCGGACAGAGCTATATTGTGCTTTATATCGTTTGATCATTGACGTTATAACTTCCCTTTTCTAAAAATCAATAATTTCCAAAAGGAAATAATCAGCTTAAACAATTAATTATGGGAAATAGTGAGAAGGGAAGGGTAAGACTACACCCAAAAAAATTTCCTAACATTTTTTTACCGTTACGAATTTGGAAGGGAGAATTTTTCTAATGGCAATTGTAACGGTCTAATTTTACCGTTAGAAGAAAATTTTCCTAACTATAAAAGACTGTTGGGAAATAGAATTATAATTTGGTAAATTATGGAGAGGGAGTGACATATTAGTAGTTAATCAATAGGGAAGATAATTATAGTTAAGCATGTGATTAATTAGAGCAATTTGAATATTCTAGAATAATCTCTAACTAAATAAGGAATCTAAAAAATTTCCAAAAATATTCTTAGAATAACTCCTTAACTAACTCCAACTAATTAACCACCTCAATTAGAGCATGTGCTTAATAACTTTCATCTAGAAAATTACATACAAAATCTATAAATAAATAGAACCCTTATTTCACTTATCAAATCGTAAACTTCTAAACTCAATTTAATTCTCGACCCAGATAAATTATCACTCCTCAAAGAACAACTATCCTTCTCTCTTCTTGATTTTTGTCACAAAATCGAGAAACTAAATATGCTCCTTCCGTCGCGGTCTTTCCCACTTGAATAAAAAATTATACGATGGCCTTTGCCAACAAAATTGATATACTACAACTTGGCTATTTTTACGATCTTTGGCCAAGATACCGAGAGATTTGTCCTCCTTGATCCTCTTACCTGTAGAAGCATAAAAATGAAGGACTATGCGCCCACGTGTGTCACGACCCGCACCTAGTGTAGGGCACGAGAAGTGGGTACGTCCAGCCTACGCTGCAGTGTCGACGATAGAATACTGTCCTAGGTCACATACATCTAACAATTGTTAGGTACATGTACAATATATACGCTCCGAATGGAGGACAATATAAAAATGTACAACTCAATCACAACTAAGGTAGAAAATATGATAAGATAGATAGATATGAAAGTCGCCAAATGAAATACAACAGGAGAAGAAGTCTAAGTGTCTAAGATAACATCTCCACAAAATCCAGAATAACAACAAGATCCCAAATATAACATAAATATATCCAAATGAGACAAGACATCAAACTATGATAGAAGTCTAAGCTAACTAGCCTAAACTATAGGGGTGACATCCTCTACTGCTGATGGATCCTGCTGAAGGTCCAAGTCGCAAGTGTCATCTATGGCAGCTCCATAATAGGAAGGGCAAAGGTCCTCGTCATCCTCTGTAATATTTTCAACAGGTCCAGTCAGGACAGGAACGAGCACATAATCTCAACAGTTTATATCAAGACAGGAATATAAAGCATGCAATAGAGTAAAATACATAAAACGCTGAAAGAAAGTACATACAATAAAAGAGAGAGAAATATAATGTAAATAGCTACTATAAGTAGAGAACTATCAGTGACTAGTGATGTAGAGTATAAGATAGACATGTGAACGGCTTGAATTTGCACATGATTACAATAAGATTTTATACAATGACCATTGGAATTGTTCACATGACTGCTTCTACTCTCCCGTACCCCAATCAATACACAAGGATCCAGATAAGTTATGTTATTGTACAATATTTCACATGGGGGCCCATAAATGGGTGGACATGAAGGTATACATGAGAGCTCTGTGAGCATAAGAGTACATAAATCATAAGAGTGTACATGAATAATGAAAGCAGAAGTGTACATGATAAAAGTGAAACACACATGACATGATGTATCTGATGCTCCCAAGGGGGATAATATCTCAATATAAATATCCATATAGTACTAATCCGTGTTAACAACGTGACAGCATCAAGTAAAGTAATCTAGAGCAAGAATATAAATCCTAACAAGTATAAAATGATCAGAGAATGTACTCGTCTGATATCCTGAGTATCTGGTAAGTGTAGATGTCAAGACAGAGTAGATGAGTCCTATTTAGAGCAACACAGGTCACAACATATCCAAAATGGTAATACTGAAGATAATGCATTCTATATGAATTCTAGGTCATTCTAGACTAAAGTCAACTCTTAGTCAACTCTGGTCAACTTATAAAGTCAAACAAGGTCAACCAAGATATTCTAGGTCTAAACCCAGTCTAACAAGTCATTCTAGACTAATGTCAACCCTTGGTCAACTCTAGTCAACAAGGTCACATAGGCATAGTAAGTCCATTTCTAGGTCATTTTATAGGGTATCTCATAATAGAGACTAGGATACCGAACATATACATTACCATATATATATACATCATATCTACACTCACAAATATATATCACATATATATATACTCACAAATATATATACATATCGTCATATATTACATATAAAAGTCCAACTCAGTTTTCATGTTTCTTCTCAGTTAACATACAATCTCAGGTTTTTACATTGCATATACAAACATGTATATACATATACAAATCAGTTCACAGGTTGGATATAACCCAGTAGCACATCAAAATCAATTAAACCCAACTCATTTGAAAGTAACATGTATCACTTTGAAACCATATTTCAAAAATTCCTAGACAATACATAAAACATTATGTATCAGTCCACACAAAATTGAACCCAAATTTTCAATGAATTCGAAACCCCAACAATGTGAAACATAAATCCTACTCATCAAATCCTAATCATAATACATCAGAATGATTTGGAAACAAAATCTCAGGAAATAAACTCGAAATCCAAACTATTCATTGAAAAATAACAAAACTAGAATATCATACAGTTTATGTGAAGCCATTTCGAAGTTCAAAATTATCAAACAAACTTGAAATGAAATTAAGAATACAAGTGACTGTGTAGGTGTCAACCCAAGGTCGTGCTCGTGTCCACACAGCTCGTGTCCACGAGCAGGACACAGTGTCAGAACCTTAACGAACATGTATCAGAAATGTTATGAAGCAAGGGCTCGTAGGGATGTGTCGGGTAGCCTTGGACACGACACACGTAACTTCGTGTCACTTGCTCACGTCCATAGGTAGGTGGGGTATAGAGGCATGTGTGTGTGCTACTGTAACGGGTCAATATTGTGTCGTGTCATATCAAACAAGATCGAAACAGTGTCAATATTCAATATCGGAGACAGTGCAGTGCACTGTCTCGTGCTAGTGTGTCGATCCCTCCATGACACGATACACAACGTCATGTGTCTCATTCTCGTGTCCAGTGTTAGGTTAGAAGAAGGGGTACGGCTAGGGATAGGTATGTCTGTATCGTGTCCACGTCGTGTCTACGTGTGACACGAAGCCCGTATCAGAGATCCCTGTCGTGCGTAGGCTGCCAGTGTAAAACCAGTGCACGTGTCCGTGCTCCCTCGACACCACACTAGATCGTGTCAAACTCGAGGGGTGTGCTGACAGAGGTTTCCCCTACCTCTGTACCAAGTGGTACGTGTCCAAATAAGGGAGAACTTAGGGCTGGGTAGCAGGGCACTGTGACAGTCCTCGTGCCCAGGTTTATGTCCGATTTTGGACACAAACAGGACACGAACCGGACACGAAAACGTGCTCAGTCCTAGGGGAATTCAAAGTACACCTATACGGCAATAAATCACTTTAAACAGAATTCGAAAATAACAAAGTAAATTTCATTCACAAATTTTATCGAACACTTATGCACACACACGGATACGTGTCCGATACAGACACCAATCTAATTCTAATTCCTACCAAATTCACCTACAGCTAGGGGACACCTAGATGGATGCATCTATGAAATAAAATTAGGATTTTAGGCTGATTTGTAGGGATTACCTATAGGGATCCAATCTCCAAGAAAAAGTCCTAAATAGTAAAGTCTCATTCCTCAAGCTATGTCCCAATGATCTCTCCTCCTTGCAAGCTAGCCTCCTTATCCTTCTACTCCGGATTTGGAATCAAATGCAAAAGGTTGGGATCAATTTGGTGGAGGAATAGAGAGATTTGATGAAAGGGGAAAGCAATAAGGGTTTCCTACAAGGGGGTGTTCTAAAATAGGCAAGTGGCTATGAAGAAAGATTATATAGATTGAAATTAGGTCTTTAGTGGCTGTTGTGGCTATCCAAATTAAGAGCTAGGGTTAGGGTCTCTCATGGTGGGCTTTGGGCCAAGATTGTTAACTATCTAGTTCAACTACTTAACCAAAAGTCCAATGCACTAAACTCTCAAAATCCTCTCATGAACCCTAGTCACACTCAAGTCAACTAAGACCAACTTAAGTTAGATTAAGGTCCCACACCATGCAAACTAAGTCACCAAAGTCAAACTCTAGGCTAGTCTCTAAAGTCACAACTAGTAAAAGTCAAAAATAACAACCATCAATCAAATAATTAACAAATAATTCTAAGAACCCAAAATGACCAAAATACTCCTAGGCTAAAAATGATAATTAACACATCCTAATCACATGGTTAGGCTCTAGGTCAAGTAGTCTCTAGGGTTTCACTAGCAAAACACCAAAATCAGAAATTACCAATAAAAATAGTTTTAAAATAATTAAAAATTACCAAAAATTATATCATGATTTAAATATCATTATTAAAAGATTAAAATTTCATAATTTCAAAATTACCCTTATTTTAGAAAAGTGGGTGTTACAGGTCTACCCTCCTTAAAAGAATTTCGTCCTCGAAATTAAGATAGTCGTACTAGGTCAAACCCCCAATCAATCAAAGTCTCTAATCATACAATCCAATAATCATATGCATCTGTCCAAAATTATGAGACTCATAATCTTCGTCGTACTAGTAAGCAAGGCTACGATAATCATAGAGTCTCCAACTATAGTACATACCTCTAGAATCATGGTATTTCAAATTTTTGCATTGCCACATGCTTGGCCGCGAAAACCTTAAATTCCCACGTCTGAGAAATACGTCCAAAATTTGACTATATGTCCTCACTATGCTGGCTACTATGATTATAGAAAATTCTAGATTGCATAACTGAGGCGACTTAGCCCATACGACTTATATTAGAAAAATCAAGATCTAATCAGCACGGAATACTAAGAATCAAATGTATCGACAAACAAGGAAATAGACAAAACTGTCGGAATTAAATTTTAAGATAGTTATTATAAGGCAAAAGTGGGAATGGAATCAAGAAGAACAGAACCTGCAAGCATCCCTCCTACTGCTTGCGCATCCTCAACTGTCATGGCGAAAGCTCGCCCCTGCTGGCCTCCTCCTCTGGCCTGCTGCTGATAATAGACAAACCTCTGCTGCCCTGTCGGAGCCCTAGCTCCTACTGCTGCCTGAGTCAATGGTGTCTAGTTCTTGGGACACTCCCTACACTGATGCTCCGCTGAACCACAAAGTAAACACCTGCCTAGTCTCTTCCTGTAGTCATCCCATCAATGACCCAGCTTCTTGTAGAAGGTACAACTAATGTGCTGCTGCCTGGGTATCTATTGGTAAAGTGTTCATCCCTGGCCCTGAAACTGCTGCTGAACAGGCCTCTACTTCTGCTGCTGAATCAATATATGAGGCCTATTGGCCTGGCCTCCGCTGCTGCTGGCTCCATGAGCGTCTCGTCTCCTCTTGAGCTTCAGCTCAAGATCATCCTCTGCTGTTAGGGCACCCACCAGAATCTCCTCAAAAGTGGCACTCCGGTCACTCTTGGTCAACGACTTGACCTCCTTGACAAACCCCTTCCAGAACCTCCGGGCCTTCACTGTCTCACTGAGTCCCTCAACAAATCTGCCGAGACGGCAGAACTCCCCTGCGTTCTTCTCGACAGTCTGACTACCCTGAACAAAGCTCTCAAACTGCACCTCTAGGGCACCAAGAGCTGTGTCAGGAAAAAACTTCTCCTTGAATAGCTTCTTGAAGGCTGCCCAAGTCTGTCCCTCTGTACCAACCCTCGGGTCCGTCTGGTACCAAGTGCGAGCCAGGTCCTGAATCTGACTACCTGCCGCCTCAATCTGCAGTCGAACTGGAATCTCCGCCAGCCGAAAGATCTCCTCGATGTGCTCTATCCAGTCATCCGCATACAGAATCCCCTCAGTGCTGCGAAAGTCCCGTAGACGCATCTTCTGGAACTCCTGGATCCCTGGTGTCTTCGGCTGGTACTGCTGTATCTAGGCTGCCTGGGGATGCACAATAACTCTCTCCACCATCGTCAGGGCAAGCTGATGGGCATTCTCTATGCCCTGCTGAAAATGAGCGGACTGCTGTCCCTGGGCCTCCACCATCCTCTAAAAGAAGTTGAACAACTGTGCCATGTCAATTGATCCCGAAGGCGGCTGCTACTGCTGGTGGTGGAAGAAATCAGGAATGACGGGGAAAGATCTCGGAACAGGTGGAGGTACACCCCGAATGCGGTAGAAACTCCGACATGAGAAGGTACCACGGGAGCTGTCTGACCGGGCTGAGCCGGACAAGAGGTGGTAGACCTCTCAGAAGTATCCCTCTAGCCGGAGCGATGGGATCATGTCTGCACCATTCTAGAGACAGATCAAACAAGAAGGCAATTACTGAGAATGAATCGATAACGTCAAAGGTGGACAATTTATTTCAAAGGAAGACAATAAAGCAGCAAGAATTTTGATGATTGAATCAGATAAGAGTTTTCCTAGGTGTGATTGAGTACCTTCAAAACTATATCATATATCCTACTGCAGGCTGTAGTGGTACTCTAGTTTGAATACCACTACATAACTCTCGACCTGCATGGGCCACCATTAAAAACGTGTCACGACCCGCACCCAGTGTAGGGGTACGATAAGTGGGTACGTCCAGCCTATGCCACAGTGTCGACGGTAGAACGCTGTCCTAGGTCACATACATCAAACCATTATAAGGTAGCTGTACAATATATACGCTCCGAATGGAGGACAATATAGAAATGTACAACTCAATCACTGCTAAGTTAGAAAATACGATAAGATAGATAGATATAAAAGTCGCCAAATGAAATACAATAGGAGAAGAAGTCTAAGTGTCTAAGATAACATCTCCACAAAATCCAGAATAACAACAAGATCCCAAATATAACATAAATGTATCCAAATGAGACAAGACATCAAAATAAGATAGAAGTCTTAACTAACTAGCTTAAACTATAGGGGTGACATCCTCTACTGCTGATGGATCCTACTGAAGGTCCAAGTCGCAGGTGTCATCTATGGCAGTTCCATAATAGGTAGGGCAAAGGTCCTCGTCATCATTTGTAATATTTTTAACAGGTCTAGTCAGGACAGGAACTAGCACATAATCTCAACAGATCATAATAAGACATGATTATAAGGCATGCAATAGAGTACAATATATAAAATACTGAAAGAAAGTACATGTAGTAAAAGATAGAGAATTGTAATATAAATAGCTACTATAAGTAGAGAACTATCAGTGACTAGTGATGTAGAGTACAAGATAGACATATGAACGGCTTGAATTTGCACATGATTACAATAAAAGTTTATACAATAACCATTGGGATTGTTCACATGACTGCTTCTACTCCCTTGTATCCCAATCAATACACAAGGATCCAGACAAGTTATGTTATTGTATAATATTTCACATTGGGGCCCATAAATGGGTGCACATGAAGGTATACATGAGGGCTCTGTGAGTATGAGAGTACATGAATCATAAGAGTGTACATGAATAATGAAAGCACAAGAGTACATAATGAAAGTGAAACGCACATGACATGATGTATCTGATGCTCCCGAGGGGATAATATCTCAATGTAAAGATCCATATAGTACTAATCCATGTTAACAACGTGACAACATCAAGTAAAGTAACCTAGAGCAAGAATATAAATCCTAGAAAGTATAAAATGATCAGAGAATGTACTCGCCTAATATCCTGAGTATCTGGTAAGTGTACATGTCCAGACAGAGTAGATGAGTCCTATTTAGAGCAACACAAATCACAACATGTCCAAAATGGTAATACTGGAGATTACAATGCATTCTATATGAATTCTATGTCATTCTAGACTAAAGTCAACTCTTGGTCAACTCTGGTCAACTTATAAAGTCAAACTACGTCAACCAAGCTATTCTAGGTCTAAACCTTGTCTAACAAGTCATTCTAGACTAAAGTCAACCCTTGGTCAACTCTAGTCAACAAGGTCACATAGGCCTAGTAAGTCCATTTCTAGGTCATTTTATAGGGTATCTCAAAATAGAGACTAGGATACCGCACATATACATTACCATATATATATATATATATATATATATATATATATATATATATATATATATATATACATCATATCTACACTCATAAATATACATCACATATATGTACTGACAAATATATATACATATCCTAACATATTACATATAAAAGTCCAACTCAGTTTTCATATTTCTTTTCAGTTAACATACAATCTCAGGTTTTTACATTGCATATACAAACATGTATATACGTATACAAATCAGTTCACAGGTTGGATATAACTCAGTAAGCACATCAAAATCAATTAAACCCAACTCATTTGAAAGTCAATATCATGTATCACTTTGAAATCATATTTCGAAAATTCCTAGACAATATATAAAACATTATGTATCAGTCCACACAAAATTGAACCTAAATTTTTAATGAATTCGAAACCCCAACAATGTGAAACATCAAACCCACTCATCAAATCCCAATCACAATACATCATAAAGATTTGGAAACAAAATCTCAGGAAATCAACTCGAAATCCAAACTATTCATTGAAAAATAACAAAACTGGAATATCATACAGTTTATGTGAAGCCATTTCGAAGTTCAAAATTATCAAAACAACTTGAAATGAAATTAAGAATAGAAGTGAACTAAGTAGGTGTTAACCCAACGTCGTGCTCGTGTCCACACAGCTCGTATCCACGAGCAGGACACAGTGTCAGAACCTAAACGAACATGTATCAGAAATGCTGTGAAGGAAGGGTTCGTAGGGATGTGTCGGGTAGCCTAAGACACGACACACGTAACTTCGTGTCACGTGCTCACATCCACAGGTAGGTAGGGTATAGAGGCCTGTGTGTGTGTTACTGTATCGGGTCAAAGTCGTGTCGTGTCAAAAGGGTCGAAACAGTGTCAATATTCAATATCGGAGACAGTACAGTGCACTGTCTCGTGCTAGTGTGTCGATACTTCCAGGACACGACACACAGCGTCACGTATCTTGTGCTCATGTCCAGAGTTAAGTTAGGGGTAGGGCTAGGGATAGGTATGTCAGCACCGTATCCATGTCGTATCTACGTGTGACACGAAGCCCGTATCAGAGAGCCCTGTCGCACGTAGGATGCCAGTGTAAAACCAGTGTGCGTGTCCGTGCTCCCACGATACGATACGAGATCGTGTCAAACTCGAGGGGTTTGCCGACAGAGGTTGCCCCTACCTCTGTGCCAAGTGGCACGTGTTCAAATGAGAAAGAACTTAGGGTCGGGTAGCAGGGCACTGTGACAGTCCTCATGCACAGGTTCGTGTCCGATTTTGATACGAACGGGACACGAAAACGTGCTCAGTCCTAGGGGGATTCAAAGTACACCTATAGGGCTACAAATCACTTCAAACAGAATTCGAAAATAACAATGTAAATTTTATTCACATATTTCATCGAACACTTATGCATACACACGGATACGTGTCCGATACGGACACCAAACTAATCCTAATTCCTACCAAACTTAACCTACATCTAGGGGACACCTAGATGGATGCATCTATGGAATAAAATCAGGATTTTAGGGTGATTTGTAAGGATTACATATAGGGATCCAATCTCCAAGAAAAACCCCTAAATAGTGAAGTCTTATTCCTCAAGCTATGTCCCAATGAGCTCTCCTCCTTGCAAGCTAGCCTCCTTCTCCTTCTACTCTAGATTTGGAATCAAATACAAAAGGTTGGGATCAATTTGGTGGAGGAATGGGGAGATTTGATGAAAGGGGAAAGAAATTAGGGTTTCCTACAAGGGGGTGTTCTAAAATAGGCAAGTGGCTATGAAGAGAGATTATATAGGCTGAAATTAGGTCTTTATTGTCTGTCCAAATTAAGAGCTAGGGTTAGGGTCTCTCATGGTGGGCTTTGGGCTAAGATTGTTAACTAGCTTGTTCAACTCCTTAATAAAAAGTCCAATGCACTAAACTCTCTCAATCCTCTCATGAACCCTAGTCACACTCAAGTCAACTAAGACCAACTTAAGTTAGATTAGGGTCCCACACCACGCTAACTAAGTCACCAAAGTCAAAGTCAAACTCTATGCTAGTCTCTAAAGTCAAAACTAGCAAAAGTCAAAAATAACAGCCATCAATCAAATAATTCCAAGAACCCAAAATGACCAAAATACCCATAGGTTAAAAATGATAATTAACACATCCTAATCACATGGTTATGCTCTAGGTCAAGTAGTCTCTAGGGTTTCACTAGCAAAACACCAAAATCACAAATCACCAATAAAAATAGTTTTAAAATAATTAAAAATCACCAAAAATTATATCATGATTTAAATATTATTATTAAAAGATTGAAATTTCAAAATTTTTAAATTACCCTTATTTTAGAAAAGTGGGTGTTACAACATGGAAGGAGCTGTTATGCGCCTACATGATAAAGGGGGCTATGCGCCCACAGAAAACTGCTTCATATACTAAATCATGTGCCCAAGTGTGGGCGCATAGTCTGCTCCCAGTACTATGCTCCCAAGGCAGAGACAACCCTATAACTCAGTCAACATCCGCGATCAGTCATGGGCCAAGGCATGCGGCCACGTCAGTCTACACGAGCAGTCAAGCATCGAAGCATGATGCCACGATCTACCCACGATTATGCAGTCTTTATGCGCCTACGTCCTATGTGCCCAAAGGGACACTATACGCCCATAGTAAAATCAGTATATTTTTTTACCTTTGTGCGTATAACAGTCATTTCAGTGTAAAATGACTATAAATAGAGGGCAGGTGCCTCTTCAAAAGAGAAAAAAACAAGGAGCATTTCAGAGCCAAATTTTTGCCCTTCTTCTTAGTGAGCCGAGAGTTTGCAATCTTCTTAGGTTTTCTTCCACTTTTGTAAATCGGAGTGTCAACAGAGTAAAGGAGGAATTGCCGCTCGATCTTCATCATCCAATTTCCTAGAATTCTTTTTGTACTCGGGGATTCTCAGTGCAGGATCTCTCAGGTGTACTCGATTTGTAGTGCCTTGTGCTAATAAGAAAAGACAATGATTCTTTTCTTTTTTGTAAGTGTCTACAAAAATGGCGACTCTGCTGGGACTACCTTTTTCTTTGACGAGAAGGTGGTGACACAATCCAATACTGCTAAGGTGGGGAGCACTCAGAAGATGCTGATCATAAAGTTCGATCAGCAAGCTGTAGAAGCATGAAAATTTTAGCAGACTTGACAACCATGCGCCCAAGCCACCAGTGAAGACATATGCGCCCAAGTCACCAGGGAAGACATATGCACCCATGTCACCAGTAAAGTCGTATGCTCCCAAGTCACCAGCGAAGTCATATGCGCCCAAGTCACCGGTGAGGTCATATGCGCCCAAGTCACCAGAGTGAGCTATGCACCCATGCGCCCACTCTAGGCTCCTCTAGAAGGGGGCGCATAGCCCTGTTTCAGACTATGCACCCAAGCCAGAACAGCCCCCGACTCGGTCAAACCCACGATCAATCGTGCACCGAAGCATACGGCCACGTTAGTCTCCACGAGCAGTGGTGCACCGAAGCATGCGGCTACGTCAACACCACGATCAACCCACGATCACGCAGTCTGCGTGCGCCTACACACTATGTGCCCAAAGCAGGACCATGCGCCCACATGAAAACCAGTATGTTTTCTCATGTGGGCGCATAACATCATTCCAGCACAAGAACGACTATAAAAAGGGGTTTCATACCTCTTCAAAACACAGAACGGAGAGCATTTTCAAGAGCCTAATTGCTGCACTCCTTGCCAGAGAGCCAAGAGTTAGCAATTTTCTTAGGTTTTCTCCCACTTTTGTGATCAGAGTGTCAACGAAGTAAAGGAGCAAATGCCGTTCGATCTCCATCATCCATTCTCCAGAATTCTTTTTATACTCGGGGATCCTCAGCGCAGGATCTCTCATGCGTACTCGATTTGTGGTGCCTTGCACCAATAAGAAAAGACAACATTTCTTCTTTTTTTTGTGTGTCCATAAAAATGGTGACTATGCTGGGGACTATATTTTCCTCTGACGAGAATGTGGTGATGCAATCCGATACCGACAAAGTGGGGAGCACTCAGAAGATGTTGATCGTGAAGTTCGATCAGCAGACGTTCGAAGAGATGCTCTCGAGGGATGGCTCTACTCCATCAAAATCAGCAAAGACAAACAAGTCTCGCAAGGCTTGGCTTCCGAAGGCTCGCAGTGCATATCCTGCCAGTGTCATAACAGATATGCAACTGAAGGACTCCTCTGTGGGCGCATGGCTCTGCCACAGAAGCTCCACAAATGAAGAAGGCTCACACCATTCTTGGCTCTACTAGCCCAGCGACTTCTTTCTTGTGCAACCAACAACAGAGTGTTCAACGCTCGAGACCCGGCAAAAGAAAACACTACGATACCAAAATTGGAGTGTTCGACACTCTGGACAAACTCAACGAGGCTCACAAATAAAGAAGGCGAAGCTGGAAGAAAATAGTGCAGCTCCACCAAGCATGGGCCCAAAGCTATATGCCCAAGAGGGTGTGTGGGTGCATAACTCTGGCCAGAAGACTTCTGTCTTCTATAGATTATGCATCTAGGGTCATGCGCCCAAGGCTATGCGCCCAAGCTCAACTGACCCATACTATGCGCCCATATCGAGGAAGCTTAGACATGCTGTCAAGAAGTATGTGCCCAAAGGAAGATTCCAGGGCCTATGTGCCCGCAACAAAAAGATAGGCCCCAACGTGTATAGCACGGGTTTGTCTTCAAGGTCATCACAGAACTTAGGTATGGGGGTTGCCCCTGCACATGAACTAAGTCCGGATGTACCAACTCTCCTTATAAACCCATATACAAAGCTCGATGATGCATGTGACATGGGTTTTAAGACAAAACTCCCTTCCGCTGACTTATGCGACATGATAAATCATAAGCGTAAAGTGAGGAAAGATACAGCAATTCATGGTTTACATCCGTGCACCAGTATTGTCATCAACTGTTGCTGCTCCAAAGCAACGGGAGTGCCTCAGAGGCAGTCCGTGTTTCGACGACTATATTGCTCTGACGATGAAAAGTCGCCGTGTGTTTCATCCAACATGGCATCATGGGGTCCCTCTCACGGGAGCCCCAATCAAAGAAGGTGGACCACGAACCCAACTTTTTCTCTCAGTTTTGCGAACAAAAGAAGAAAAAGTCTACCAACAGATAGCCAGCAGGCTGTCACATCTGAAGGAGTCTATATGGGTACTCGATCGAGGACGAGATTCCGTATAGATGACGAGGACTCCCGAGCTAGAGGTGATGATCCTTCAGCTGGGGGTAGTGTTACCTCATAGTCTGAAGGAGATGACCTTCACACCGGGGGTAGTCTTTCGGATGACGATGATCTCTTCAAGTCTGACGGCGACTATCTACCTCCCCTACCTGAAGATGAGGAACTTTTCAACTCAGTGACAGACAATATTAGCACCAGTTATACTATTTTCTCTGTTCGTCCTAGCATGTTATCTACATACATGGAGGATGGAGAAAGACCTGAAGAAGCTAGTGATCAGACCAACAAACGGCTAGAGGGTCTTGAAACAGCATTTGTCAAGTTCACTGATATACTTACCAGTATTATGGTTGTCCAAGCTGCTGGGGCTGTTCCTCCACCTCAACAAAATGTCTCGGCACACATTACTCCGGCTCATAGCAACAACCCTTCTTTACTACAGAAGGAGTATCATTCCATTGTGCCTCCTCCAAATCTTGCAAATGCTAGGGTGGTCCTTCACCAACAATGCCTAACAACCGTACAACAGCCGTTTCTCAACACCTTCTCAATCAATAGGGTGCAATTGATTCTCTGGTTGCTCGTCTTGATACCATCTCACACAAAGACGAGCTTCAGAAGATGGAGATATCTCAACCTTATCCCTCCTGAATGGGAGAATGCTACTTGCCCTCCTAACTACAAACCGCTGACGCTAAATTCATTTGATGGAATAACTTCTCCTCTGCAACACGTGACATACTTCAACACGCAGACTTTACACTTACCCAGGGATGATCCGTTCTTGTCGAAGATGTTTATTAGCACCTTGCAGGGGGTAGCTTTTGAATGGTTCTGCAGACTTTCTGACTGTTGTATCAATTCTTTTAAAGACTTGGAGAGGTTATTCCTCAACAAATTTTATGAGAATGGCATGCATGTTAGTATGTCCACCCTCATTGAGACCAAGCAATGGAGGACTGAGTCTGTCATTGCTTTCATCGAACGCTTCAGGCGACTAGCATTAAGATGCCTTTCGGTATACCAGACTCAGAACTTATGGATACTTGTCGACATAACTTCCTTCCTACATTAAAGTTCTTTCTAGGTATACATAAGTATGATACATGGCCCGCTTTCATCGGGGCCGCTAATGCTGCTGAAAACAACGTCCCTAATTTAGAATTACTAGGGTTGAAAACATCCAAATCTGAAGACAAAGGCAAGCACCCTCAAACTATCCATGTCTGTGGGGGTAAAGGGAAAGAAGTCTTGAAGGTCGACACTTCTAAGGGAGCTTCCAATTCTCAGGGCGCCTCTGACAAACCTAAGGAGACTTTCTCCTTCGACGAAGATAATATTATTACCATTTTTCACACATTGATGAAGGATAATAAACTGACACTGCCTCCACCACGACGTCCTGTGGAGGCGAACCAACTCAACGATCCTAAGTACTGTCTTTATCATCAGGACATGCACCACTCTACCAAGGATTGTATTATCCTGAAGAAGAAGATACAACAGCTTATCGACAGCCAAGTGATCAACCTCGAAGCTGAAAATAAGGTCGTATCTTCTAACATGATCTCTCTTTAATTTGGTGACTTTCCTCCTACAGAAGTCCCAGACGGCGTAGTCCCGATCCCTAAGGCAATAATGGAAGTTTGTCAACCTGCTGTCAGCTCGCAACTCAACCTTGGTGCCACTCAGGACTGAACGTGGTAAGATCATGTGGGTCCTTGTGTAAGAAATAACAGAAGGGGTGGTATCTTCCAAAGTAAAGAGGGGCAAGAAGTACAAATTATGTCATATGGTGTCTTCTCTAATTTATGAAGTTCTATCTGGCGAGATGCGATCTGGGAAGGCTTACCTATGAACTTATGTCCCTGTACAAGAAGAAGCAGTACCTTCTCAAGCTCCTGCAGCCACCACAAGTTCAGAAGCCGGTCCGTCTAAGACTTCAACTACCAACAAAGCCAAGCAGAAGGAGACACAATTTTACAAGTCTCTGAAGGCGTCAACTCCCGAAGGCATGGATCGGCCTTACAACTTTGACATACTGGCACAGCTGGCCAGTACACCTGCCAGGTTGTCTTTGTTCGATCTATTGCGACTCTCCAAAAAAATGCGAAAGGCCTTAAGTGAGGCATTACTACATGCCGACTCTTATCTCGCTGAAGTCAAAGCCCCCGCTGAAGTCCATGTCTCCTGTCCTTACTGCGACAGTACTATGGAAGTGGTGCCCAATATCACCTTTTCACAAGAGGACATGCTACTAAAAAATAATTGTCATGATAGACCTCTGTACTATACAGGGTATATCGGGGCGATTAAGATGGATAGGATGCACATCGATCCAGGTTCCTCCCTCAGTATTATTTCTAAAACTTTGCTCCAAATTCTAGGAATCCCTCTGCACAAGCTATCTGCGACCAATACAACTATCATGGCTTTCAATGATGGAAGAAGCCACCCGCTGGGTAAGATCCGTCTCAAGTACCCGATTGGTGATCTCCGATCGGAGGTTTCTTGTGATGTAATCGATGCCAATGTATCCTACAACGTCTTGTTGGGACATCCATGAATACATGAGAACATGATCATTTATTTCACACTTCACCAGTACTTCAAGTACGTCAATAGCAATGGCATCGTGAAGACAGTATTTGCCGATGTCAATCCTTTTAAAGGCATTGAAGCCTACTATGGAGATCTGGTACTTTACCAATCTCAGCCCTCCAAGGATGATGGCAACGAAGCCGACGATGAAGCTAAAGAGAGTTCATCCTCCAGTGACGGTCCCCTGATTATCCGAGTCAAAGGACGTACTACTCCAAAAAGTACTCCAAAGCCTCTCACAATCTGGGTGAAAAAGAAGAACCCTGATAAGGTCAAACCATTGACCATCACTCTCCGTAAGACACCTCAGGTGGAACCTGCTGAAGTTCGTCGTCCCAATCCTGAAGAGTTACCCTATATAGTAAACTTAGCCAAGACTGTGGCTCATCTTCTAGATAATTATCCTCTCAATGAGTATATCAATACTCATAATAATGTACCTTCAGCGGATGATGTTATCTCTGAAGAAGAACTTGCGTATTTTTTTAGTAAAGGTTTATCTTTGAATTACTTCGATGTCTACCAATCTGTAAACTACTACATAGATATGATATACGCTCTAGAGCATGGCATAGGACCACACCTCTGCATGCCGGTCACGATGCCTCATCTGCGGGAAAAAGTCTGCCCAGAAGATATCCACTACTTCATCATTCCAGCCAGAAAAAAGGGTGAAGAACTAATCATCTTCGGTCGAATAATTGGCGAAAGAAAGTTTATTCCAGACTCTACTTCTCCCAATCACAACACTGAAGCTTACTATGACTCTGGAAAAATACAACTTTTTCGATATAGTTGACCGGCCAAGAATATCATCCAGAACATGGGATATGATATAAAAAGCGACCAGGGGATAAACTACGGTCGGGGATGACGATTGTCAATACGTCACTTTGCTCCTCCCGGCAAACCCGAGAACTATTATCAACAAAACGGTGTTGGTTTGGGTTATGTCACTCCTCCAACAACTCTCGAAAGAACAGATGACAAAGCAGATCATTGTTTTCATTCATCTGATTCCTGCCTCTAGGATTCAGACTCCAACATTGGAGATATGTTCAAAGCAACTTTGTTCATCAACATGGTGTCAGTTGACCAAATTGCAGACGATGTCCAATCGATCGAGCTTGAACAATGGGCTCAAAAGATGGATACTAGGTGGGAGTTGTATTTCGAACAACGTGAAACACCTACTGAAGATGAAGTCATCCAAATCAATTTAGGAGATAAATCATCTCTTAAACCAATCTTCATCAGCAAAATTCTGTCTAACGATGAACGACAATCTCTTATACAGCTTATAAGAGAATACAGTGATGTCTTTGCATGGAGCTATTAAGACATGCCAGGCTTGGACCCTAAAGTTGCTATGCACCGCCTAAATATCTCGTCTAAAGTTAAGCCAGTGAAGCAGCATCAACGACGATTTCGACCAGATATCATGAAGGCCATCGAGAATGAAGTCAAGAAGCTTATTACAAGTGGATTCATTCGTGACGAACAACACCCTGACTTGGTCGCCAACATCGTGCCTGTCATGAAAAAAAACGATAAAGTTTGAGTCTGTATCGATTACCGTGATTTAAACTCTGCATGCCCGAAAGATGAGTTCCCTCTATCGATCACCGATGTAATGATCGATAATACTTATGGCTTCGAGCGAATGTCCTTCATGGATGGGTTTTCAGGCTACAACCAGATCAAGATGTTCCCCGACGATGAGAAGTACACATCTTTTCGAACACCGTTGGGGGTATACTGCTATACGGTGATGCCCTTTGGATTGAAAAATGCAGGGGTGACATACAAGCGAGCTATGAACACAATTTTTACGATCATTTGTGTAAAAGAGTAGAATGTTACCTAGACGATATCGCAGTTAAAAGTTGTCTTAAGGGCAACCACCTCCAAGACTTGAGAATGGTGTTTGAACTAATACGTGCACACCAACTCAAGATGAATCCAATCAAGTCTTTTCCAGTAGTCTCCAGCGGCAAGTTCTTTGGTTTCGTCATCACTTCAAAGGGTATACATCTTGACCCGGAGAAAGTGAAAGCTATCCTCGATATACATCCTCCAAGAAACCTTAAAGAGCTATAGAGACTTCAAAGAAGGCTAGCCTACATCAGACGATTCATTTTAAACCTTTCTGTAAGGTGTCAATCATTTACTCAGCTCATGAAGAAAAACGTATCTTTCGTCTGGACTGAACAATATCAACACATATTTGACGATATCAAGAAGTATCTCTCAAGCCCCCCAGTATTGGTAGCTCCTATAATGGGGAAGCCCTTCATACTATATGTCCGCGCTATGGACCATTCCTTTGGCGCCCTATTAGCTCAGAAGAATAAAGGCGACCATGAACAGGCAATCTACTACCTCAGCAGTACAATAGTGGGTGCCGAGCACAGATACACACCTGTGGAAAAGGAATGCCTTGCACTGGTATTTGCTATCCAGAAGACACACCACTATGTGTCTGGGCATATTATCCACATCATATCTATAGTCAATCCTCTCAGAATTCTTATGACTAAATCGGGTTCTCTCAATTCTCGTTTAGCTACATGGACAATGTTGTTGACTCCATATGATATGTTGTTCATTTCTCAGAAGGCAGTAAAAGGCCAAGCGTTAGCTAATTTCCTAGCAGCTCATCCGGGGCCAGAATCTTCCAAACTCTACGACGAAATCTCCGATGAAGTAGTGGAGTCTAATACCGCAACTGAAAAAAACTCCATTTGGCGAATGTTCTTTGATGGTACATCAAGAATAGGACCTAAAAGAAATATCGTAGCTGGAGTAGGTGTCGTGCTCGTGTCAACCGACTATCTGGTTATACATCGTGTATATTCTCTCGTAGAACCCTGCACCAACAACGTGGCCGAATATAATGCCCTATTAATCGACCTACAACTAGAAAAATAACTGGGAGTTGACTATCTAGAAGATTACGGCGATTCTAAGTTAATAGTTAGTCAGGTCCGAGGGGATTATGAAGTTCGTCATGAAGATCTCATCCCCTATCACAAAGCGACAATTGAGTTGGCATCTACTTTCGCTGGATTCTTCATCGAGCACGTGCATCGACTACAGAATATAGAAGCAGATGCTTTAGCCGGTCTCACTGCTTCCTTGACCATCCCTACCAATACTCAGCAGTCGATCACAGTGTCTAGTCGAGAACTATTCTGTATAAAAGATGCCTTGCATATTCATCACAGTTATACAACGGAAACAAACATTGACGTTAAAGACTGGAGATTTCCTTTCATAGACTACGCCATCTTTGGAATCCTCCCTGAGGATCCAAAGGAAGCAGTGTCTATCCAAAGACAATCCCTCATATTTTACTATAACACAGCTCCCAAGATGCTATACCGAAGCTCCTACGATGGGTTACTGTTATGGTATTTATCATACACAGAAGCCAAACATGCATTCCGGAAGGCTCACGACAGAGTTTGTGGTGCACATCAACCAGGCCCCAAATTATAAGATCGTCTCAAACGAATGGGTTATTTTTGGCCCACGATGATAGCAGATGTTGTTAAATATACAAAGAAGTATAGGGCTTGTCAGTTCCATGCCGACTTCATTCATCAACCTTCGGAGTTTCTACACCCGACGGCAGCATGTTGGCCTTTTGAAGCCTGGGGTATGGACGTCATAGACCCAATCAGCCCGCCATCTTCCAGAGGACATCGGTTCATCCTAGCCATAACTGATTACTTCTCCAAATGGGCGAAAGCTATACCGCTCACCGAAGTGAAGGCGTCGAACGTGATCAGTTTCATCAAACATCACGTTATCTACCTCTTCGACCTACCTCACAGGATCAACCATGATAATGGTCCATTATTCATAAGCCATGCATTCTATTGGTTCTACAATAGGAATCGAATCCAGAATGTAGCTGCTACTGCCTACAATCCAGTGGCTAATGGGTTAGCAGAAGCCTTGAATAAAACCATTATTAAACTTCTCAAGAAGTTCGTGTCTTCAAACAAGCACGATTGGAATGAGAAGCTCGACGAATGTCTATGGGCCTATCGTACAACGGTCCGGACTTCAACAGGCAGTACGCCATTCTCTCTGGTGTATGGGAGTAAAGCTATTCTTTCTCTAGAAATCCAGATTCCTTCTCTTTGAGTAGCCTTAGCCAGTGAGTTGACTGCCGAAGAAAGCTACCGTCTGCGGCTACAGGAGCTCAAAGTGCTAGACGAAAAATGCTTGTTAGCTCAGCAGCATATTGAGCTATACCAAGCATGTCTTTTCCAGAGCTTTCAATAAAAAGGTGAAGGCAAGAATCTTCCAAGTTGGTGATCTAGTCTTAGCAGTGAGAAGACCAATGGTCATGACGCACAAAACAAAAGGAAAATTTTAGCCTAAATAGGAAGGTCCTTTCGTTATAGAATCAGTGTATTCTAACGGTACGTACCGACTAACCAAGCCTGATGGTGACTTGCTCATGATGCCTTTCAACGGTAAGTTCCTGGAAAAATATTATGTGTAACCTTTTGTAAATAATGTTCACATATGTTCAGTCATGTAAATGTACAGTGTAATATTTATGTGATTCGAAAAATTATCTAACTATTATCCGTATTTTAAGAGTCTTGAATACGCCTTGGATAAAAGGTCCTCTAAAATGTTTCCCCAGTGGAATCATTTCCGTTTTTGACTCTTCCCAAACTCGGTTTGACGAAAACAAGTCACGTCCCTATTACCTCTGAATTGTTTTCCGATAATTATTTCCCCAGTGGAATGATTAAGAAATATTTTACCACGTCCATATAACCTCTGAGCAAAGCATTCATCAAGAATAATCACGTCCATATTACCTCTAAATTATCCACTCCTATCTAATGTTATATATCTTTCCACGTCCATATTACCTTTGGTCAGATATAGAACATCCTCTGCTATTACGTCCATATTACCTCTATTAGCAGCTTCTTTCAACTTATTATCTATATTCAAAAAACTTGAATATAAAATGGATAATGAGTCCACATCAAATTCCCCAGCGGAATACCCACCAGAAATATCCTTAATACGTCCACATTACCTCTAGTTCCGATATTTCACAAACCCACATTCATGAATTTTGAAAGCCAAAAGATTATTTATTCCTTATTTAAACGTCTATCAAGAGATGGGAAAAAAGGATACAAGAGCATTGACGGCTAAAAAAACAGTTACAAGCGAAAGAGTTAAGGGATACACAATCGATTGATGCTATCCCTCAGGGCCTTGATCTCAGCCTGAGATTTGACGGTGGCGCGACGACGTGCTTCTTCCTGCTGAGCAGCTTCATCCTCAAAAGGAATCAGTTTCAGATGCTCCTCTTCCAACTTCACCAGCTGAGCCTTCAATTGATCTGAAGTTGTAGCAGTCGCAGCAGCCTGAACCATTTAGTCTTCCTGCTCAGATGCAGCTGTTCTCAGGTCAGCCTCGAGCTGAGCAATATCTTTACGAAGATACGCAATATGGTTGTAATTTTCAGTAATCTGGATGGCCAGCTTATTCTTCGAGGCAATACGAGCCCTACTAGCAGTATCAAACTGTTCATACTGATCAGCCAGCTCGCTGATCTCTTTAGCCAGAGCCTTTTTCCTCGCCTAGAAAGTAGCTTTCTCCTCTTCAATAGCCACAATCAGAGCCAGGTCCTCCTCAAGAAATGAAGATTTTAGGCTTTGCTGACTGACTTCTCAAAATTTGGCCACTTGATTTTCCAGGTCAGCTATGACCTTCCTTAAAGCATTAGCTCGCTCTTTATAGCCAGCAATGCTTTCAAGAGCTGTCATCTGGCATTCAGCGACAGCGTTCATAGGCCCGAAGGCGGTATTTCAGTTTAAAACTCCAGGAAGTTTTACTTTCAAAACGGAATAGAAAGCTCTTATGACTTCCTGAGCCATCTCATCATCTTCAAAAGAGGTCGTTGGAGATGAAGCTTGATGAGGATCGTCTATCCCAGGGAGAGCTACTTGGGAGGAAGCTGAACCTGACAAATAAAGCAATACACATATCAATAACAAAAGAAAACTTACTTAAAGAATGAGTTGTAAATTTATACCTCCTGCCGGCTCAACATCAACTAGAACTGGAGAAATGAGAGCAGGCCCAGGTTGCTCACTGTCAACATATGCCTGCTCACCTTCCACGGTCCCAGCTAGACCCGAAGCTGATTTAATAATAGCCGCCTTAACAGGCCGATCATGAATTTCTTCAGTAACCGATGCCGGTTTATTAGGAGAACCAAGGGCAGCTTCCTGTCTAGCCCCGGTATCTTGAGAAACCTTCGTGCTTTGTTCCCTTTCCTTGTCTACAAGGAAATATACGATGGAAGTCAGCCTCACAAGTTGCAAGCAAAATTAAAGTCGAAAAATCTCATCCGAAGAAAAGTGCAAGAATGACATACCCAGAGGAGGGTGAGCTGATTGGACTTGATTTTCATCCAAGTCTTTCATTATAACTCATGTCGCAGACATATCCCCCAAAGAAATGTCATAGGAGGGACTAGTTTTCTGATCGCCGTCATGGTCGGGGCCTTTACCCTGATCATCCCTTCGTTCAATCCTTAAAACTGAAGAAGACCTACCCTCATCCATCGGTTGAGGATGAGCAGGGGACACTATTGTTATGTCTACCTTTTTAGGCAAAAAAGCACCTGCCTCAGTCGCAACTTCAACGTCCTGTGCAAAGGACAAATGCAATGGTAAGAAAACTCCAAACAGTTTGACCAAAACAGCTATGGAGTCTAGGAAGAGATCTACCTCCCGAATGATAATGGCCTGCGACGTCGTCTGCCAAAATGATCTTGTGGGAGGAGGTGAGCCGGCACTCACGTCCATTACCTTCTTTCTTCCTCGAAAAACAACAACCTTCTTCCTTTTTGGCCGTGGAACCAGCCTAGTGGAAGCTTTCCTCTTATGAGGAATGTCAGGAAGAGGTTCTTCAGTATCCTCTCTCTGAGGCGTTCCAACATTAGGCTCCTCAAGAACAACCCTCTGTTGTGGCACTGCAGTCGACTCAATGGTGGGTACGGCGCCCTCCTTTCTATAACTCTCCATTGTACGTACTCGTCCTATATCAGCAAGAGTAGGGCAAGCCTAGTCCCCGATATTAAACTCTGCTCACGGTCATACCGAAAATGAAGGATATTGACCTGAATATAGAACTTGGCAACAACAAAGAGCATGTGGGTGTCAGGCTTATCTTCTGGAAGGGTAAAAATTACCCCCGAACACCCAATATTATAGTAGCCCCATGCACCTGCCCCGTCGATCAAACTCTCTATCGACTGTATATGAGGACTGGGATTGCCCAAGAGAAGCTGGTTGTAGCCGAATTGTCATGCAAAACGACTCGACAAATAAGGTTTCAGGAAAGTGTGGTTCCTATTCCTGAATACCAGATGGGAACGCCTGATGGACTGGAGCCAACGAAATGCCCCAATAGGAAGTCTAGTAGTGAGTGCTCCATCATCTACTAGGGTGTCTCCTACACGGCCACTACCAGATGGAGGCGACACTCTAAAAAATTCATAGTTCTGCAGAAAACTCAAAGCCTTCCTGCAAACAGGTACCCCTGAAACGGTCCAATCTGTATCTCTGAATCTCTAAAGAAAGGCATCTTCCGCCAAAGAGTCTGCCATCAGCCCGGTGTTCATCAATCTGGGACAATACAGCACCAGCCATCCCATCAGGTAGTGAAAGGGAAACTCAGTCCTAGCAAAGTCCTTTCTGCCATCGGGTGTTATCGCGTTCACAACAAAATGTCGTAAACCCTATTGGATGGCGCAGACCATCGCTGGAAGCAGAGCAAGTAGGCGTCCGAAGGCCAGCTTTACAGTCGAAAGTATCATACCCCGACTTATTCTTTCAATTGACCCTGAAACACCAGGGACTACGCAATCACGAAGCCATATCATCAGAAAAGCAGCTAGCACCGCCTTTTCTGACAACTTGAAATCGGCCTGCCTGAAGAAATAATAAACCGGGAAGTTCTCCTCAGGATCATCACTATCTTCAACGTCTATAGCTCCGTGATCTTCCATCAACTGCTCTATCTCAGAGCTCGTCAAGGGCTTGCAAGACGAGAAAGAGACTAAACCAGGCCCTTGTATGGGGAAGGGACCCCTCAGTCTTACCCTTCTTCGTAATCTACGGACAAATAAAAAAGTGACAGAGTAACTCTTTTACACCTCCATCACTTCGGAGTTGTCCTTCTCCAAATCCAAGGGCTCTGCATCATAGGAGACGTATTCTGCGTATGGCTCTGTCCCCTAGGGAAGTTTGGATATCGCCTGCATCTCGTGAAGAGCCAAACCTATCTCCCCACCCGAAGTGAATAAGGTGCACGTATGACGGTTGTATAACTCTGCCAAGGAGACAAATACTGGCCAATTAACCTTAGTGCCATATTGGGTGGCTCTAACAGCAGAAAGAAGACCGACAGCCTTTAGGGTGGCCTCGTAAGTCGAGAGCACCCATCTAGTAAGGTCACTCTAGAATGGGACATAATGTCTTCAACCTTCCATCTGCAGCTTCCCTCCCGGATATGACTCCTTCTTTGACAATATCAAGTTGGAGAGAGTCTTAGCAGCATGGGGGTGAAGATCAGTCAAAAAATCATTCATTATGATACCAGGTTGCAGCCCTCTCATGGAGTAGGACGTGGAACCCTTGACACACTTGAACGTGTCCTTCTTCCGGTCACCAGAGTTGAATTGCATCCTGCCAGAAACAACCCTATGCAGTTCAGGGGTCAGGTCCCATTTCATCTGCCTCTGTACAGCCAGATCAGTAAACGCTGACAGAGGGTATTGGCGCTTCATCGATGGCAACCATATTAGTCATTTAACTTAACTACCAGAGGCTCTTCTAGATATATCATCTCATCATCCTCGAATCCTACACTATCACCGAACAGGAAGTACGGCTTCTTCAAATGACGTATCCCTCCGAACAAGAGCTTCTCGTCGTTAATCATCTGCTTCAGAAAGGTTTTGTCCTATTTAAGTATGGCGATCGTCCGTTCTGTAGGTTGGTCATGACTGATATTGTCCTGAACATTGCTGACCGTGTTGGTTATGAGGCTTGTGCCGAGGACTTGGCAAGAAGAGCCGAAAGGGATTCCACCAAGTTCTGGGACAAACATGTTAACTGAAAGGACAGAAGAGAAAGTCAAACTCAGATTCTGCAGAAAAAACTAAGTGCTGGGAGAATCTTATTCGTCCAAAGGGTTATGCGCCCAAAACAGAATGTGGGCGCATAATGTACAACAACATGGGTGCATAACATGCAGAAGCATATGGGCGTATAACATATAGCAATGTGTGGGCGCATAATACACCACAGTGTTGGTGCATGCTTCTGTAGGCGCATATGAATGCTCACAGAAGCATGTTGCCTTGGGCGCATGCGCCCAGGCAAAGGAAAAGTCTGAGCATCGCAAATTAACGTTCAAGACTTTATTTTGTGACGTAGCCTCACCCAGGATCGGGTTTTGGACTGGCGAGGACACTGTCGTAGGAGGAGAGCCACTCGGTGCAGCCCCCTTGCCCTTCGCAGATCTCTTGGCGGCCTTGGAAGACATGGTTCGTACAGAGAGGAGATGAAAAGTCTTTTAAAAGTTCTAAGAGAAAAGAGAAATAATGAATTTTCTCTCTCTTCAAAGCCTGTTTATAGGCATGGGCCATACATATGCGCCCACTACTCCTATGCGCCTATGCGCCCACTTCGCACTATACGCCCACTATGACTTATGTGCCCACGGAAAGACCCAGTCTCTTGCAAATTATACGACTGCCATATGCTGACATGGAAAACGCATGAAGGATGGACCTCTTCAAATTCTACTTCGATGAATCTGTCGGTTCAGATTTTTGAGAAAGATCTCAACAACCATCTCTCTGACTGACTAGCCGAACTCTATGTGCCCAAAGGAAGAGCTATGCTATGCATCCACTGCATCACAAGAAGATGGTCCATACTTCTTTCAAAGTATTTCGAACTCGTTCAAGTATCGAAAACTTTAAAGGGGGTCTTGTAGAAGCATAAAATTTCAGCAGACTTAACAACCATATGCCCAAGTGTAGCCTCCCTTCCCGAAATTTTTTTTAATATTTTTATTATTTATTTGTTTAAAATGGTGATTTTATATTTTATTAATGTTTATTTAGTTAATTATTACGGTAGAAGATTTTAGCCAGGGTTGAGTTTTAAAGTACCAGACGATTAAGAATCATGGCACAGATAGTACAGTAGCGTGCTTTCACTAGTGTTTAGCCATGGTAGGGGGAGGCCGAGTCATAGGATTGTTCTAACTAGGAATACCAGGCCAAGTTACGACTTAACCCTACCGAAGTTTTTATTTATTATTTAATTATATTATTGAGTTTTTGGGAACCCGGTTGTACTGAACCTGTCCAGATTAGACCCATGTCAAATCCAAGCCCATGTAGTCATGTAGTGGGACCAAATACGATCTTGTAGACATGTTTGGTGAATGCAAAGATTTTGTATATATTTTAGGAATTAACAATTATTCTCTAAATATTTATTATATATAAATTATAGGTGTTATTAATATTAAATAATGTTTTAGAATATTTATACGAATTTCTGGGGCCCAGTAATGGGAGTATATGATATGCCATCCAGGAGCTACTATTAAATTATTTTAATTACTAGCGGATTTATTATTATTATTAATATTATTATTATGGCTATTGAGAATAACTATCTATTATTATTAGTTATTATTAATTCATTCCTTATCAAAAGAATGAATATTGTATATGTGTATATAAATATATATTATATATATGTGTATATGAGTGTGTATATATTTATGTATATTTGTATACATAGATATTGTATATGTATTATATATATATATATATATATATATTTTTTTGTAAATGTATTATATATATATATATATATATATATATATATATGTATATATATATATATATATTAGTATATGTATTATATATATATATATATATATATATATATATATATATATATATATATATATATATATATATATATATATATATATATATATATATATTGTAAATGTGTGTATGTGTATATATACATAGAAATATATACTATATAGGTGTATTTATTTATAAATAGATAACATTGAGATTTTCTTCTTAAAATATTATTTAGATTTTTGGAGATTTATCATATAGGTAAATATATATAAATACATATAAACAGGTTGCTAAAAGACAAGAGCCCAGGCCCTTACTTCCCAATCCCAACCCAGGCCTACTAACTCACAACCCAACCTCCCAAGGGAGCCCAGCCCTCGGGCTACAGTTAAATCCCCCAGCACAGAGAAGGCCGAGCCCACATCAGTCGGCCCAACACACAAAGGAAAGAAGAGAGTAGTAGCAGCCCGAGCATCAGAAACCCGACCCTCTGTTTATATCACAATAGTGATATATATCTGTATATATATGCGACAAAACCGAGAGCTAACAAACCCTAGCAACCTCTGCTGACCCCCAGCCACCCTGGGCGGATTTTGCACGGCCGCGCACCGCCGCACGCGGCTAACGGCCGGCCGACAGGCCGCGCGCGCACATTAGGAAAATCAAAACAGAGCAGCCTCAGCAGTGGACGTAGGGAATCATCCGACTTCGTGGCGCAAATCCCGTCGCCTCGTTGCGCCATTTTGTACGTCGACTTCGCAGGTACACACACAACATATAAGACTTCAATCGTATTTAAGTAGCTCGAAGTTATACACCCTAGATTGCACGATATATCGATCCAAAGATGAACCAAATCCTGTTCAAAACAGGACATTAAAGCAGTTGAAGTACTCCTGTTCACGAACGAATCCTCGTTAACCCAATGACCTTTTTGAAAATCCATTTAAGCAGACCTGTAGACAACCTATACGAGATCGAACTCCTTTTCGTAGAATTGTTTTTAAGGTATTATACTGGAAATTATTCATGGGTAAAAATCAAGAAAAATCTGTTTTAAAAACCCCAAAAACTGTCGATACGACGTACGTCCCGCCAATCTGGGCGACGTGGTCACGAACCGAAAGCATCGAAAGGTGCGTAATGGCTTCGTGATCGTGTGGGCTTTGACGGAATTCAAATTGGTCGCGTGTGCACGACGAATTTAATACGTATCCGTCAAAATTCACCGTATCGTGCACTTTGCAAATTTCTCAATTACTTTATGCACGTTCGTCAGATCGAGACGAAACTTGCGCCATCAGGACCGTATCATTTTTCTGGTCCTGTATGCCAAGTTTGGTCCGATTCTGAGACAGTTGATAAAATTGCCGTATCGCGGGCCCCACGGTCCCACTCAACGGGTGATTTTGTGCATGGCCCGCCGGAATCCAACTTTGGACATACGGTTGTGTTCGTATTAGAAAATCGGATCCGTAGACATATAGTTTGACAACTTTAGATACCATTGACTCTGGCACATTTTTCAGTGCAAATCGTATCCAACGGTGGATATCATTTTTGCCCAAAATTACCGTTTTGCCCCTGTATCCAGAATTGGACTTAAGGACAGGCAATCTTAGCTAATTTGACTATTCTAAGAATGTTGGCAATGTTTGTTTCCGCTTTCGGAGACAGTTGTGTTGACTTGGACTTTATGGCTCACTAGTCGACTAGATTTTGTGGGATTTGCGTGCAACTTCCAGGCAAGATACCTTGCCTTCCTCTACAGTTTATTTACATGCATATTTATATTATTATACAGTTTTATTAGTTGATTATTTATATATGATTTGTATATCATGCCTGTTAGTTTATATATAGCCTTGTCTATAATTAGCTTTATAGTTCATATTGGATTGGTTTTCTCGTGTATCGTGATTGGGTTGTGTCGTGTCATCTCTTGTACTTGGACTGAGTCGCATTGTGTCATAGGATGAAAAGGACATATCGGAACTGCTGTACCTTGAAATTCTTGAAGCTAACCTGCGAGTCCACATTAGGGACGAGGGTTAGTAGTTATGCTAGCCTGCGAGTCCACACTAGGGGTGAGAGTTAGTAAGCTAATCTGCGAGTCCACATTAGGGACGAGGGTTAGTAGTTAAGCTAACTTGTGAGCCCACACCAGGGGCGAGAGTTAGTAAGCTAATCTGCGAGTCCACACCAGGGACGAGGGTTAGTAGTTATATGTCTACACCTGCGAGTCCACACAAGGGACGAGGGTGATGCTAGCCTGCGAGTCCACACCAGGGACGAGGGTCAGTAGTATATGGGTCACACCTACGAGTCCACACTAGGGACGAGGGTGATGCTAGCTTGCGAGTCCACACTAGGGGCGAGGGCTAGTAGTTGTTCAAACCTGCGAGTCCACACTAGGGGCGAGGGTTTGAGTATTCGATTGGTTGTCCATTGACATCGTGATATCGTGTTCTCTTGTTCTTCTCTAGCAGTTCGCTTAGGCGTAGTGGTTCTTCCATTCGTGTACAGTCGTATTTTTGTACGGATTGGTCTTTCTCGTTTATTTTTTGTATTTTCTTTAATGCATGATAAACCGTTAGATAGACATATTTTTATGTATCTTGCTATATCCCCTGAGGACCTGATGATCTCTTCAGGTTTAGTGAGTTCATGAAGATAGCTATTAGTTCTGGATGACGGATGGGATGATACGCTTGCGGGATTCAGGTATCGTATTGCATTTATTATCATCTCGTGCCTTCATACCTTATCATGAGATATCCTGTTTCCTGTTTCAGTTTAGACTCTTGTTACTTAATTAGAGTCTTATCGGACATATATGCTATTGGGCTGCAGACCACGACCCATACTTCTTCATTCTTGATTATTATTCTTATTGTGGATTGAGATGTAGATTTGTTTGCCATGATTTGGCAGTATACCATAGCCTTGACAGCGTTTACGTATTCGAATCGGGCTGGAGTCCATTCGATACATAGCTGGCTTGCTCACGAGCTCGCGTCCGAAAAGCGGGTGCGGGTCGTGACACCAAGTCACCAGTGAAGACATGCGCCCAAGTCACCAAGGAAGACATATGCGCCCAAGTCACCAATAAAGTCATATACGCCCAAGTCACCAGTGAGGTCATATATGCCCAAGTCACCAGAGTAAGCTATGCTCTCATGCACTGTCATGACCCGTACCCTGTGTAAGGGCACAGTGCGTAACAGCGCCCAGCCGATGCTGCAGAA
Source organism: Iris pallida (assembly GCA_029216955.1). Lineage (NCBI taxonomy): Eukaryota > Viridiplantae > Streptophyta > Magnoliopsida > Asparagales > Iridaceae > Iris > Iris pallida. The sequence goes on from JANAVB010042618.1 coordinate 2,999,009, forward strand.
TCGGCGGTAGAATGCTGTACTAGGTTACTATCTAAATAACAACTCACACAATTATATAATCTACTTGTCAAAACTCAACTCCAAATGGAGGACAAGTATAAGATATGATAATACTCAATCACATTCTAAGCATGATAAGATAACACAGAATCACAAAGCTATTCTAACTCCAAACTCCAACGAATGATATAAACTATTAAAATAATAATATCTCAAACAATTTCGAAACATTAGTCTTTAGGCTCAACAGTTCTAGGGTTCACTAGCTAACACATCAAAATTATAATTCACCAATTGTAAATAGTATTTAATTAATTTAAAATCCCCAGAAATCATAAATCCTATTATTAAATAATAAACTTTTACAAAGGTTTAAAATTACCCTCATTTTAGAAAAGTGGGTGTAACAAGTCTACCCTCCTTAGAAGAATTTTGTCCTCGAAATTAAGAGTGTCCGTACTCTTTCTTGGTCAAACCCCCAACAATCAAGGTCTAAGCTTCTACCTAGCAGCACACAAGGTCAACAAGTAAAATATGGGTAGTTGGCTTAAAATGGGTCATATCCTAAATTTGGGTCGACAGGTTTGGGTCGTAAAGGTGTCCCAATTCGAGTCGGAAATAAAAGTGACTCTGCGGGGTAAATCAAGATGGGGTCTTGTGTCAGGAAAGTCATATGATAATGATGAAACACAATATGGCGTGTCCGAGTAGGACACGAAGGTCATGGGTGCAGGGTGTTATGTATAGGTCATGCATGTGAAGTTGGTTTTGAGAAAACAACTAATCTTGTGCTCCTAAATTAAAAGTCATGGCAATGTGTATATAATAATAATAATTGAAGTGGGAATGGTCCAATGGCCTAAATTGGATCGAAAGCTGCGATGCAAAAGTAGTATAAGAGAATAAGTTTGAGTGGGACATAATATATCAAAGTGAAGATAATCTCGTCTACTACAAACTTATGAAGAAAGTTTCCAAAGATTTACATCTCTAATATTCCAGAAATCAAAGTCACAGAAAGAATATTCGTCTACCTAGAATAATCTCTCTAGGGTTCCCATCTAGCCATTCTAGTCATACTACAGCACAAAAAAATCCCAAGGTATGAAAGCATACAAGCAATGTGGGGTGTATCAATTATCTCAAAAGACATGATAAGGTCTAGGCTAGAGATCTGGGTACTTCTGAGGCTCTAGGTGGAACTAGATACTGCTCCCTCAAGATCTCAGCCTGAACTCTCTGTGTCTCTAACACATCCCAGAGAAGTCCGAATATCCGAGCTCCATTAAGAAACAACCCTCCCGAGAATATGGTATGGGGTACTACTATATGAGGCAGAGGAAGACTCTCAGTCTCAGGCGAAGCTACAACTACACTCAAGGACAGGCTCTGGTCATGGGTGCCCTACTGGAAAGGATAAGGAAAATACTAAATCATCAAGGCTGTAAGGAAGACTAACATCATATATAAAAATAGGTAGGTATTATAAATAACAGTGGAATCATCTATAATGGGTTACTATTCTAATACCAATGCTAACTTTTATCTCTAGGGTACATATATTCTACAAGTCGTCATATCATTACACTATAAAAGAACTACATATGAATAAGCTCTACCAAAAACTAAAATATCCCTACTCTTAAGTTATTTGATGATGGAATACAATTTTATAACAACAGAAGGGTACGATAGAGATGATATGTTTAAAAACCTTCTCAAGATACAATCTCATAATCATATAAGTCTGTCCAAAATCATGTTACTCAGAATCCTCGCCATGACAGTAAGCAAGGCTGCGATAAATGATAGATTCCATAACTGGGTATACACCTCTATAATTATGTCGTCTAGAATTCTCGCTATGCCGACTAGTATAGCTGCGAGAAATTTCAAATCTTATAACCAAGATATGTATATCCGAAGTCAGGTCTCTACGTTTCCGTCACGACGGCTAATACGGCTGCAATAAACTTCAGGTTCCATAATTAAGTAGACATTTTACCATACATATGTTATCAAAAAATATCGTAACTCACGCCGTAAAATACATCTCGATAGGAAAATTAAAATCAACAATGATCCATCAAAAATAAAATTCAATAACAAGGAGTAAGGGTGAACAAAATAAAGGAAGGGATTTCAAATTGAGGTTTAAACAAGATTCTCAAGGGTCGTCCCAGGAATCTCTCAAGGATTTCTAATTGTGATTGAGTATCCTCTCATTCTAACACCTTACTTCCTATATTCTATCGTAGGCTCATAGCTGTACAACTAAGTCGTTGTGCTACTACGATATAGCAATAATGCGACTCTCGACCTGCATAGGACACCACTAAAAACGTATCACGACCCGCATCTTGTGTAAGGGTACAGTGTGTAACAGCGCCCAGTCTACGCCGCAGAATCGGTGGTAGAATGCTGTACAAGGTTACTATCTAAACAACAACTCACGTAATTATATAATGTACTTGTCGAAACTAAACTCCAAGCAGAGGACAAGTATAAGATATGATAATACTCAATCATAGTCTAAGCATGATAAGATAACACAGAATCACATAGCTATACTAACTCCAAACTCCAACAACTGATATGAACTACTAAAATAATAATATCTCAAAGAATCTCAAAACAAAGTCGAGATCTCAACTCATTACAATACAAGTTCAAATGAAAGTCTAATACAAGTCTACTAAACTAATCTCCCGATCACTCCTGAGTGTCGGGGCCAAAGGTAGCTATACCGTCTCCAGTAACCATGTAGGACAAGTATGCTCAAGACAACCATCTGTAATATTTTCAACAGGTCCAGTCAGTACAGGAGGGAGCACAATACATCTCACGCAGTTCATATCATGGCAAAAAATATAAAGCAAATAATAGAGTAAGATACATGAAACGCTGTAAGAAGATGTACATGAAAATAGGAGAGATATTTGATAATTGGAAATATATACATGATAAATAAGAATTGTAAGTGACTAATGATTTAGAGTAAGAGATGGCATATAATTGGCTTGGGTTGAACATGATATAACATGGGTGTACATGAGGGACACTAGCCAAGAAGGCTGTATTGTACATGATAAACACATGAAAAGTAACAGAGTGAACATGATGGCTAAATCACATGACCATTTATACTCACCCCTACCCACAATCAATACACAAGGATCCAGTCAAGTTACGTTACGAACATGATGGTTTGGTTACACATGAAGCACATGAGAAAACATGAACGTACATGAGAGCATATGAAAGTACATGAGTGTACATGAAAGCACATGAGCGAACATAAGAATACATAAATAACAAAAGAGCAAGGAATACATGATGTACATGAAACCCATGACATAAAATATTCGATGCGCCCGCTAAGTGTGACAGCATCAAGTAAAATAATCTAGAGTAAGAATAAATCCTGACAAGTATGAAACGATTAGAGAATGTACTCGTCTGATACCCTGAACTGCTGTTATAAAAAGATGGCCAACTGGAGTCACAGGGTCATAGTTAGAGCAACACAGGTTATAAAGAGTTCAATTTATATGGTAATTGAAATTATAATGCAATCTACATGAGTCTAAGTCAGTCTAGGTCAAAGTCAACTCTTGGTCAACTCTGGAAGAAGCATGGAATTTTAGGCGCATCCAAAGGCCAGAATTCCTATGCGCCTAACACTACATGCACCAGGGAGCTCAAACGAAGTACTTGGCACATTAAGACAGCAAAAGTATAGACATCAAAAGGATTTTTATTTCATATAAAAGTCTTTTACATGTCTAAAAAAGGCTTTACGAAGGAGAACTTCTACAAAAAAAAATGCTAAAGACTACAGACAGGAGCAGCAAAACTGCCGTGCGCCTCCTGCCAGGTGCATCATCTGTCATGCGCCTTCTACCCGGCGCATCATCAGTCAGGCGCATCACTTCAGCGTCTCAGTCAGGCGTATCTATTTCAGCGTCTCAGTTATGCGCATCATAAAGTCTCATCATATGCGCTCTACTTCGACCCGATCAAGTGCTTCGACTAATGAAGCATTTATTGAGCAGAACAAGGGTGGGCGATCAACCCCACCCTAGCTAGAGGAAGAGCTCTCCAAAGCCCAAGGAAGAGGAGAGCACCGCAATCGATCCGCGGCTAAAGGAGCAACTTTCAACACAACCAGAATGGGCAACACCCACTCTGGCAGGAGAAAGAGCTCTCCAAAGCTGAAGGAAGATGGGGGCACCACAATTCCGATCTGTGGCTCTTCCAGCGTAACGGAGATGGGGCTCGAGTATCCCGATCTTTGGATGCAACGGGCACCTTCTGTCTGCCTCAGAAGCCCTCGACTCTGACTTTTGGATGTAACAGTCACCTTCATGAGTGCATGAATAAAGACAATTCATCGTATCTTCACCCTCGGGAGCATCTCGTCAACAGAATGTGCTCCAGCAAACAAGTTCATTTGGGAAGACGTGAGAGAACGAGAAGCAAACTCTCTCCTTGCCACTATTTATAGGTCGGGCAAATCAAACCCATGCGCCAAGTGGCGGGCTCTCTGAATCCTATGCAATGAATTTGCATTTATGGTGATGAACCTGACGCTTCGAATTCGGCCAAGTCAAAACGGCTATTTAAAGCACTCAAGGAATGCAACAGTTGCACCAATAAAGACGCATCATGCAAATGGATGAGCCGGTCAGATACCGCTCATCCTACAGACGTGCCCATCGGCACCAAGCGCCCTGTATGGGTACGCCCAACAAAATACAGATCCATGCGTCCTAATCAACATGGACCCATGAGCCCAGTGGAATGCAGATCAATGCGCCCACTCAACAGCCCATCACCCGTCAAAGAACATTAAATGCTGAATTCCTGACACGACAGCAGCCATGCCTCGATGAAAGAGTAGCAATAGCTTTTACAGAAAACAAAGCACCGCTGACGTCAGCATCATCATTACTCTCTTCCGGTGGTTACAAGCCACATGGCCGCCCAACCATTCGTATGTACCTCGACAACCATGCGTCCAAACCTCTGCATCCGCTTTAAGAGCCATGGGCCTCAGACCTTCCTCTGATCCCTAAAGACAGAGGTCAAGTCGCTACTGAAGCCTCACATGCGCCTTAAAAGCCATGCGCCTAGATTGGTTCGTAACTGCTGAAGGTTGCGATCCAAAGTCTTCTCATGCGCCCAGTCCCAGGTACATCCTATCAGATTACTCTCCACCAAATCTGAGATCTTTGAGCTACGGACACGCACCACGTGTCCTTTGACTCAATTCAGCCTATAAAGGGGTACTAATCACCCAAGATCTCAACAACAGAAAGATCCTCTCCCCTGCTACGTGTCAGCCCATAAAAGCAGCATGAAGGATTCAACCCACAAATGATGGCGCATCATCCATGCGCCTCCCGTAGCCTCAACCACGTGGCGTCCCCACGTACAGTGCATCCTACATATGCGCGTATGAGCAGCCAGCCTGCAAGCTATAAATAGAGAGATTATTTTCTTCTTCTACACACACACAGAGACACACCTACAGACAGAGACCTACATACACACGCAGTGAGAGAGGTAGATACAGACACTCAACATCTTCTTCCTCTCCGCAAGCTCCAGCACCCAGAGTAACTCAGACCTTCAGAGTCGTCAGATCGTTAACATAGTCAACGCATTACCACTCGCTCCATCGACATAGGGACCCAGATAAACAAAAGTGTACTCCTAGGACTGCATCTAATTCCTATATTGTAATACTGTTCTGTTTGTAATTGAAATTTGCAATCAAAAGATTTTAATAGAAAACAAGTTGGCGACTCTGCTGGGGACCTCTTTCTCCTCCGTCGAGAAAGCTGTGTCACAATCTGATAACGTGAAGGTCGGCTCCTCCCACAAGACGCTGGTCGTACGCCTCAATTAACAGGCGTATGAGGAGTTCATCTCTGATGATAGTGCAAGTCCTTCGAAGTGGCTGCCGAAGCCGAAGAAGACTCGCCAAGCCTGGGTGCGCAAGGTCGACGCTCCTGGCTCCACCACCGAAGGGAATCGCCAATGCAGCCTACCCTTCCCGCTGACGTCCTCAGCAGCCAAGATGCGCCCACCGGTACAGCGCATCTCTCGGAGAAGCGTGGGGCCGACCACATTCCCTAACCTTCTTCCTCTCAAACGAAGAAGATGCATCGACGTAGCAGGGGTGCAGCTAACGCCCCGCGTATTAACTCTGATGCGCCACAGAAGGCCTCTGTCTTTGACAGACTCACTCGCTGTCGTGGCGAGAAGAATTTGGATTCTGAGTACTATGCGCCCCAGCGGGCTTGTACGAAAAAGTCTAAGACAGCACGGGCCATGCGCCTCGAACATGCTATGCCAGCAGTAAGCCAGAGGCATGCGCTCACAATCATGCGTACTGCCAATGGTAAACTGTACAAGGTTGACTCGGGTGCTTCTACGCCACAAACGTGACGACCTTCAAAGTCCTTGTCACACTTGCGCGCATCTGCTACATTTGCAACCAAGCCGTGCAAGGCAAACTCAGTGGTCTTGAACCCCCGTGCCTACATTGGTTGTGCGTCTGAGGCTGGTTCAAGTCTCACTTTAAATGTTGTTCTTCCACCATTAATCTAGGCGCATCTTTTGCGTCGGATCAAGGGGCGCATCATTCATCTGACAACCCCGGTGCTTGGCCTTGCCATACGCCTGATGGGGGTGTGAATGTGGCACTCTCCTCCAACGATCTGCGTAACGTGATCTCTCACAAACGTCGATCATGAGAGTCAACTGACAAGCACAATGCGCCCCTCACAGTGTACACCTGTGCTGTAGTCACCATCAACTGTTGTTGCAAGATAGCAGTCCCACCAAGGCAGTATGTATTCCAACGGCTGCAATCATCAACACCTCTCCAACAACGCCTCGGAAAGAAGGTGTCAACTAAAGAGGAGCCAGAACTACAGGTTGTTTCTTGCAAATTAGTCTCCAACTCCCCGTCAATTCGGAAGGCGATTGGCAGCTCCTCGACTTTGTCCTCATCCAAGAGCCAGCCGAGGAAGACCAAGACGACTATCCCATCCTCAGAAGTATTTGAGAGCACCCGGGGGAGAAAGAAGATCTCAGAAGAAGCTGGGGGTAGTCAATCCCCTGTAGACCTTCATCCTGGAGACGAAATCAGCCTCCCGGACATAGCTGTGGGTAGTCAAGCCCCTGTGGATCTTCATCTTGGAGACGAAGTCAGCCTCCCGGACATAGCTAGGGGTAGTCAAGCCCCTGTGGATCTTCATCTCGAAGACGAAGACGTCCTCCAAGACAAAACTGGGGGTAGTCAGGCCCATGCTGATGCTTCTCCCGAAGACAAAAGTATCCTCCAGAACATTGCTGGAGGTAACCAAGACGAAGCTTCGGGGGAAGTTCCTCTTCTGCAAGAGAGCGAGGTCGAAAGCGAAGCCTCAACCGATCCATCCACTTCCAGTTACGTCATGACGGTATACATGATGGGAGCTGGTGATGCAGAGTCAGATGCGCCACCAGCAGATCTCGTCCAGCGCATGGATACCTTGGAGGGAGGACTCAAAACCCTCTCTGCCTCCATGCAAACTCTGACTCAAACAGTATTCGAGATACGGTTAGCATTGGCCAGAGCACCTTCTACAGGTCCTGACCCAGGGGCCAATGGAGAATCAAGTGTACCCCTTCAACGGGTGTCCTTGGATACAGATTGCCACGAAGTACCTCGGACGTTGGAACCGTCAAATGCCCAACTCCAGGCTGTACCACCTTCTCCAACTTCCAGCTCCATGGATGACGTGGTGGAAATGATCAGGGACTTGCGTGAGCGCTTTGAGTCCAAAAACAGACAGGAGGAGCGCCAGAAGATGGGGATCCCGCAACCATACCCCCTCGAATGGAACAAAGTGGTTTATCCTCCTAAGTATAAACCACAAACTTTGACACCATACGATGGGAAGGACTCTATACGCCATTATCTGATGTACTTCCAGTCTCAAACGGGACATCTCCCGAAGGAAGATGCGCTACTCACCAGCCTGTTCGTCGAGGCACTGAAAGGAGTGGCTTACGACTGGTACTGCAGTCTCCCTGACAACTCCATATCTTTCTTCGACGACTTGACATGTCTCTTCTTCGATCATTTCTACAATAGAGGGAAAGACATGACAATGGCGTCCCTGATAGAGGTGCGTCAGAAGGAGAAGGAGACGGTTTGAGCATTCATCGAACGTTTCCGACAAGCTTGCTTCAGACTGCCCCCGTGTATGCCAGAACATGCACTCCTCTCCTCCTGCAGCATGAACGTGATGCCTGCGATCAAGCTTTGGCTCAACTCCACTCCTCCTTCCGATTGGAGCTCGTTGATTATTGAGGCTGAAGCAGCTGAAAAGAAGATATCCAATGCTCGCCTTCTGGGAGTCAGTTTCCCTGCTTTTGAAGACAAAGAAAAATAACCTACTGCCAACAACCCTGGACGTGAGATGAAGGGGAAACAGGCACTGACTGTCAATGCCTCCAAAGGTGCACAAGCACCTACTCAGAAGCCTCCGCTTGCGCCGAGGCCAAAGGAGGTCTATTCTTTCAACGACGAAGACACCTTGCAACTCTTCGAGATGTTGAAGAAAGGTGACAAGATCAAATTGTCGGACCCGAAGTATCCCGACGATGCTGGAAGAGTGGACAATCCGAGATATCGTCACTACCATCGGTTTGCCGGACACCCAACTCAGGACTGCTACGTCCTCAAGAACTACATCCAGCGCATAATCAATACGAACGTCATCTCCGTTGACTATGAGGAGAAGACGGTCTTGGCCAACCTGGTGTCGCTCTAATTCGGTACCTTGTCGCCAACCACAGTACAAGATGGCGTCGTTCCCATCCCAAAGGCTACAATGTAGGTGGTCAACCTACTACAGTACAAGATGGCGTCGTTCCCATCCCAAAGGCGACAATGAAGGTGGTCAACCTACCACCTACTCGTGACAACGTGAGTGGACTCATCCCACTCACCACATCTCGGTGAGAGATCTTATGGGTTCACCCCGATCTCGTCTACGAGGTTACTCAACTGGGGTACGCTCTACCTCCAAAGCTAAGGGAAAGAAGATCGAGTCTTGCCGCATGGTCTCTTCCTCCGCAGAAGAGGCTCTTCCTGTACAAACCCGTTCGTAGCTGAACGTCCAACCCGACGAAGCTGTCGTTGAGGTGGTGCCTTCCTGCACTGCCCCTCCTGCCGAAGAAGGAGGTCCATCCAAACCTCCATCAACCAATAAACAGAAGCATGTAGAGGCCAGTTTCGACAAGCCATTGCGAAGGGAGAATGCTTCGGGGCTGGCCAAGCCCCACAACTTTGACATACTGGCACAACTTACCGGTACTCTCGCCCACCTATCTCTGTACGAGCTGTTTCGCCTTTCTAAAGACACCCGTGAAGCTCTCTGTGAAGCCTTGAAGGATGCTGAGTCCTTCACCAGTCAGGTCCAGCAGCCTGAGGATCCCTCGACCACATGTGCGCACTGCCAATGTACGGATGAGGTCATCCCCAATATAATCTTCACCCAATAAGACATGCTGTTCAAGCACAACCGGCACAACAGGCTACTGTATTACACACGGTATGTTGGTTCCGTCAAGGTGAAGCGAATTCAGATTGATCCAGGGTCTTCCCTCAGCAACATCCCTAGGACTCTGCTGTCAACACTGGGGATTCTGATCGACAATCAGCGGTTTTAATGCTAGCAAGAGTGAACCGTTAGGCAAAATACGGCTGAAATATCATATCGGTAACCTCCAAACCGAGGTGACTTGCTATGTCGTAGATGCCGACGTCAACCACAACCTCCTCCTTGGTCGCCCGTGGCTGCATGAGTACATGGTGGTGCCATCTATACTCCACCAATGTATGAAGTACGTGTCCACCAACGACATCATCCGGACAGAGTTCGCAGACATTGACCCTTTCAAAGGGGTCGAAGCCTACTTCACCGATGCTACCCTATACAAGTCACTCGACGAAGGGGAAGCCAACGATGCTGATGATGAAATAGAAACAGTGGCTGAGCTGGACATAGAGCTAGAGATGATTTCCGACGCTCCTTTGAAGATTCGACTCAAAGGGAAACCGCCTCAGATGCTGCCTCCCATGACTATCAAGCTACCTGGAAGAGCACCGGCTTCTCTACGTAAAGCACCTACTGAAGCTTCCTTGAAGGTACGGCTCAAGGGAAGACCTCCACAGACGTCGGCTCCCCTTGTGGCAAAACTACAGGGGAAGGAACCTGTCATCGAAGACGCAGTCGAGGCACCCCTGAAGGTGCATCTCAAAGGCAAGCCTCCGCAATCATCTAAGTTGCAAGAGAAGGCCCACACAGCCCTCTCAGACCCCAAGGTCAAATCTGTGGTAGACTCTTCCGAACCGGCCCCGGTGCTTACAGATGAAGAGTTAGGAGAGTACATCTCTGCTAATATAGATGCACCTTCCCATGATAATGTAATCCCGCAGGACAAAATCTCGTATTTTATCAATAATCGAGTGTCTTTCAATTATTCTAGTCTTCCACATTGGAATGCCATGTATACACTAGATAATGCTCTACGGTCGTTACAAACACAAATAACGACCGTCAATCATGTAAATCGAGTAGTCCCGTCCCAAGGAGTCTATTTTATAGTCCCACCGCAGAATCGGGATGAAGAACCCATCATCTTCGATAAAGTCGAGCGTCATCAAGACCTCCAGCCACTCGAGACAGAACCAGATACCGACAGAATACAAGTCTATCGGTACACGGGCAAGGTAAAGTACCTCGTCCAAAAGATGGGTTACGATCTGAAGAGCAACAAACACTACAAGAAAAATGATCATTTACGGCGCACAATTTACGGCACGCATTGCCTGTGCGCCGTAAATGACACTCTTTTACAGCGTGCAATTTTGCATGCCATAAAAGAGTCAATTTTTATGTTTTTTACGGCATGTTTTACCCGCACACCGTCATTGCAAATGCATTTACGGCACATATTTTCCTGCGTCGTGAATGATAACTTAATTACGGCATTCGTTTTTGTATGCCATGAATGTTAACTTATTTACGGCATGCGTTCTCTTGCGCCGTGAATGAGAACTCAATTACGGCGTTCTTTCGCACGCCGTGAATGTTGTTTTATTTACGGCATGCGTTGTGTGCGCCGTAATTGATAACTTATTTACGGCATCCATTTTAGCACGATACTATGATTAAAATTAAGAATAACTTATTTTGGCACGATGTTAATATTAAGAATAACTTATTTAATCTATATATTTATGTTAATTTTTAATATTAATGTTAAGATTAAAACTAAAATTAAAATTAAGATTAAAACTAAAGTAAAATTTATCAATCCATATTTTAAAAATAAAAACAAATAATTAGATATGTATTATTTTTAATATATCAATAAGTTTTTTTTGAATTAATGTGAGATTTAAATTTTGAAATAAAAATAAAAAGTAAAATTGTAATTAAGCGAAACAAAAAAATAGAATTGTCCATAAAATAAAATTGATTCTAGTGTTGATTATACGAATGAAGTATATGCTACTACTCATTGATTACTTCACAAAATAGTTTAAGGCAAAGGCATTGCCTGTCCAGTATCACCGAGAAGTACATCTAATGTTAATTTTGATTTTATTTTTTTATGTGTTTTTTTATTTTCTTTTATTTTGTTTTTTCACTTTTTTAATTGTTTTAATTTTTTGTTATTTTTAAATATTTTTCACTTTTTAATTTTTTCTACTATTTTTTGATTTTATTTACAGTCTTTCTAGTATTTTATGGTTTTAAGAAATTCTGTTAACTTTTTTGGTTTTCTAAAAATATAACAAATTTTTTTTAAACAAATTTTTTTTATTTTTTATTTACCGTCCAAACATTACCCAGAAAATTAAAAATACCCTTTTAGCTTAGTTCAAAGTAGGAAAAGTAAATTAAAAGTAAATTATACCCCCAAAATCGAAACCACTCCCCCCCCCTCTCCCCCCCAAAAAACCATAATTTCTCTCCCCCCTCATAATTCATCCTCTCCCTCAGGGACCTCACCAGAACCTAATCCTCCTTAAACTCTCCACTGAAACCCTATCCTCCACCGAAACCCTGGCCTCCATGGAACTCCTCCAAACCTTAGCTACAAACCCTAAACCTAACACATAGACCTCTGACGAGCTATCAAAGGGAAGTAGACGATGGAGGCAGCCTCGTCAAGGGTCATGGGGCCTTCTCTTCCTCCAAGCCCCTTCATCCGCAGTGCCTTCTCTTCCTCCAAGCCCGACCTCCTCCTCCACTCCATCCGCAAAGGTCTCAGTTCCATTCTCCATAGGACCCTAATTTCTCCACCCACCACCGCCAACCTCCACCTCCGCCAGCGGAAGCTCTACAATTACAAACCTTTAATTTCCTCATTGCCTGGTCTTTGAACCCCAATCCAAAGGAACAACCAAACTCGTCGTATCCGCGTTCGTATCGGAGAAGTGCAAGCAGATGATGGAGATGGAGGCCAAGTACCTGGTTGGCACCTACGTGACATCATCGTTGGACCTGGCCAGCGATAGATGATGCCAGTTGTACGACATCGATGGGAAGGATACTTCAACATGGCAGCCAGGATAGTCGTCAGGTCCTTGTGCTACTATGATCCCGACAGGGTCCAGACGGTGGCGGTGCAGGTCAACACTGTCACATGTCAGCAATCGTCTACTCGACACCGCAGGTATCCTCTTCTCCCTGCCACTTTCTCGTTCTAATGCCCATAACCAGTTCCTTCAAAACAAATAGTATCACCATCCTTTTGACAATACTTGCAAAGATTTTAATGCACACCCAGCCTGCCGATCCAGAGTTGTAGGAACGAGTCTGGGCAATATTCAAAAAGTAAGATTGAGATTTTCTCATTCTTTTTTATTTTATTAATCGCTTCAATAGCTGGAACTTATATTATACTGTTATATTATTGTCTTAGATATACCAAAATCTTGTCTTAATTCATCTGTCTGCTTATATCATATATGAGAGTTATATTGATGTGGAGATACAACGGGCAGTCGAATATTTTTGTGCTGAGTTAAGAAAGATGAGGGTTTATCGACATATTTGCTGAAATGCCCTAGAAACTATGATACTCAAATCAATGACAATTGCTTCTTCCAAGAAACTATCCCTGTTTCATATCCTGCTTTCTTGAACATTAGTTTATATTATTAACATATGGTAGAAAGTTAGAAATTGTACTGAAATGAGAGAGTTGCACTTGTAAAGCGATTTGTAGATTCAGTACAATGGGTAAGGACCAAGAACATGTAAATATCATCATAATATACATCATAAAAGTTTGGATCTTTGGGATAAAGTTTGGATCTTTGGGATAAAGTTTGGATCATGTGGTTCATATTGTTGTTTGTTACTTGCAGTGTTGTTCTGAAGATGTTCTGTTGAATCACGAGACGGGTTGTCGAGCTGGTGTTCGTGTTTCGTCTTTTCAGTGGTAGTGCGAACCATTAACTAATTTGGGGGTGGTTCCGGACGAAGGTATATAATGCCCCCTTAATTTTTAGTCAGTGCATTTCTTTTCCCACAAAAACTTTTATGTTATCTTCATCAAGAACAATTTTGGGATGCTCATACACTGTATTGTTCTGTTTGTTTGGAGCAATAACATAAATTCAACTCTAATAAGTTTGCATGTAACATGTGGCATGATCGGTATTCTTTATAGTTTTAGCACTCATATGACGCCCTCATTCTGATTTTGATGGTCACTCTATCAGCTAAACATCAAGACACTCAATATTGATTATTTTGACAACATCTTCCCTATTAGCCAAGATTGCACAAGTCTTGCTAAATTCTATCGATGGTCGCTCTATCAGCTAAACATCAAGACACTCTATCAGCTAAACATATGAATGCATTTGACATGGTGATTTGAAAACATGTGCAGACTTCTCATCTGGTTTTGTCTCCTCCTTTAAGCCCTTTTGTGTCGACTGTTTATCTTTTCTAATAAGGTTCAGGTTGATTTTCTTGAAGCGACTTTTTGATTCCCCATATACTATTTCATCTGGTTGTTCCGTGATTACAATAGCTTCTTCAGGATGGGCCACAATTGTCTCTATGGTTTCATATACCTATAAGAAACATTCATCCAAACCAAACTGCGTCAAGTTGAGAGTGCAGCTTCAGATTGTAGATAACTTATATATAAGAAATACCTTGCAGTTGTCTCCGATGTTTTCACTCGAGATGCCACTCTGACAAGTTGCATCAACGTAGTCCTTGCACTCGAAATATAGTTTGGACAAGTTGCTATCTTGAGGAAGTACAGCTTCAGCAATCAGAAAACTAGAGCAAAGCTGAAAATTTCATACAGGGTAGAGGTGAAAAATATCAATACATTTCTAGAGTGTTACGTTGATTTCGCAAAAGAAATCACAATTTTGTCATTCATTGTTCATGGTGAGTACTATAATCTAAAACTTCTTTGAATATGTTTCTTCTTGAGAAGTACAAACATCCATCTTCTAGAAATTGGCAAAGATACCTGGTGCTAGTTGCACCAGGACAGGGACGTCATTAATGATTGGCCTCATATCCCAAAAAAAAATTGGCAAAGATAATTTAGACCAAGCAGTTTTTAGATGGAAAATAGAGAATCAGTTCTAGATAGTATAGGATTTTGGTATCCAAAATGGTGTCTAATCAGGCAACAGGAAAATAGGATACTGAAAAATAAAAATGACCAGTTCCAATAAACTTCTTAAGACTTTCAGTTACCGAAGAATTTTATACAGTTTCATGATGGTATTTGGATACGTAACGCGGAAGTATACTTATACAACATATCGAAAGAAATATATAACCACAGAGAAAAACATTATGTTTCATCTTTATCATAATTATACATTGTTTCATTTTTGTATTATCATAAAATGCTTCTTATAGATTGAAATAGATTTCATATTTTTTGTAAGTTCACTTCAAGATAATACACTCTATCTAATTATGTATTTAATCCTCCAGAAAAATATTATTGGAATATACCTTATGCTAACTAATACACGTGCATGTTCTCAACTTTTCTTTCTCAGGGAAGAGATACAAAGGATTAAAGCTAACCATCCTGAAATAAGCTCCAGAGAAGCTTTTAGTGCTGCAACACAAAATGTAAGTGCTAAGACACTCTTCTGATTTTTTTTCTTCCATAATAAAAGTTACGTGATTTATGCAACTACAACATCAAGCAGCTATCACTTTATGTGCGAACTAGGAGTTCACCAAGTACTCCTAGGCTGGTCATGGTTATTACCTATCAAGTAACATAGGCCTCTATGCCTTTTGCATGCTTTTCCTCCTTTGTGCCACATGAACCACTTGAAGGTTAAATGTAATGTTTTGGTTATTTGGTTCAATTTGAACAGATGTACTCGACTGCCCCTCAACCCCCACGACAAATGTTGGCAATTAATAAAATAAATTGTGTTTGTGCAGGTTATATTTATGTAGCATTCGTACCTGGAAAGGTACCTGGAAATGTAGTTGGCTAGTTTATGCAGCCTTTTTCATCGTTGTATTTATATATATATATATATATATCAAATTGGATACAATGAACTAAAACACATTTTGTATTTGTGCAGGTTATCAATCAATGGAAAAATTTGTGTGTTGTGTTTGAAGATTCTCCTCTGCAACCATTTGAGCTGAAATTTGTCATAGAAGACAATTTACATTTTTTTTTCCAAAGTAGGGCAAAGTATGAAACAAGCTCAATTTGTATTGAAATATTGTACTGTTCTTAATTCAGTACTACAATAGTTTTTCTAGTTCATGCAAGACATGATATACTTTGGCATGGTCTTTTGTTGCTATTAATGTATTTTGTCTACTGAATCCGATTATTTTTTATGATCTCACGTGCCTGGGTTTATTTGAATTACTTTTCACTTTTGTAGTTTGATTGGGATTATATATAAGTCAACTATCTCTTTAACTTATTTTGCTATGTTATATTCTTTGTTTACCATTGATATCCTTGTTTAAATAAATAGGGATTGGTATGGAAATAATAATAGTAATAGTAATAGTAATAGTAATAGTAATATATAGTAATAGTAATAGTAATAGTAGTAGTAATAATAATAATAATAATAATAATAATAATAATAATAATAATAATAATAATAATAATAATAATAATAATAACAATATGAAATTTTTTATCAAAAATTATTTACGACACGCTACAAATGTCATAAATGGCAAACATAATTTGTCAAAAATATCTTTTACGGCATCGAAATGTACGTCGTATTTGATCCCGCGGGAATAGCTATTACGGCGTGCATATATACGCCGTATTTGACCATGCGCGGATATCTATTACGGCGCACAAATGTATGCCGTGAAAGAGAAAATACGGCACACTAAATATGCCGTAAATGGTTGTCAAAATTCTGTGAAAAAAACAATTACGGCGTTAATTTGTTTACATTTACGGCATTTTTCAACGCGCCGTAAATAATAGGATCATTTACGGCATGGTCTTTTACGGCACCAAAATGTACGCCGTAAAAGATCATTTACGGCGCGTTTTGCGCGCGGTAAATGATCATTTTTCTTGTAGTGAAAGGCCTAAACTACGAAAAAGGCTGGCGTCTTCCACTCCGGCTCCTAACACCTAAAGGAAAGCCGCAGGACTACTATCATCGTACTCGATGCGGGGTAGGATATGTCACGCCACCGACAACTCCAGAGAGTTCGGAAGCAGAAGAAGTGGAACACTCTCACTCATCCGAGGCATCAACTTGGGATTCCGATACCAGTATTGGCTCAGTCTTCAGGAAGGTGCTATCAGTCAACATGACATCTGTACAAACTCAAAAGGATGAGACGATGACCAAACGCCAGAATTCTTTGAGGAAGAACCCTGGGTGAACGCCTAGGAGCACAGTGGGAGTCTCGTTTTGAATTACGTGAACCCCTACCGAAGACGAGGTCGAACAAGTTGACCTTGCGGATGGATCTCCTTCCAAGCCCATCTTTATCAGCAAAAGTCTAAAGGAAGAAGTTCGGGAGTCTTTGGTCCAATTGGCCAAGGAATATATCGATGTCTTCGCTTGGAGCTACGAAGATATGCTGGAACTTGATCCCCAGATCGCAATGCATAGACTTAACAT
Source organism: Iris pallida (assembly GCA_029216955.1). Taxonomy (NCBI): domain Eukaryota; kingdom Viridiplantae; phylum Streptophyta; class Magnoliopsida; order Asparagales; family Iridaceae; genus Iris; species Iris pallida. The sequence goes on from JANAVB010042618.1 coordinate 3,016,221, forward strand.
CTTGCCTGATGCTAAGCCTGTAAAGCAACAACAACGATGCTTTCGTCCTGATATCATGAACACTATCGATCAGGAGGTGGACAAGCTCCTGAGCAGCGAATTCATCCGTGAAGAGCAACATCCTGCCTGGGTGGCCAATGTCGTCCCTGTCACTAAGAAGAATGGAAAGATACGAGTCTGTATCGATTTCAGGGGATCTCAACACTGCTTGCCCGAAGGACAAATTCCTGCTTCCAATCACTGACGTGATGATCGACAATAAATGTGGCTTCGAACGCATGTCTTTTATGGATGGGTACTCGGGCTACATACAGATCAAAATGTTCCCCGATGACGCAAAACATACATCATTCAGGACTCCGAAGGGGTTTTCTACTACACAGTGATGCCCTTCGGCTTGAAGAACGCTGGTGCTACATACCAACGAGTTATGAGTACCATCTTCCGTCAACATCTTCGCAAGATGGTTGAATGCTATGTTGATGATATCGCAGTCAAGAGCCGTCTCAAAGGAGATCACCTACAAGACCTAAAGACAGTCTTCGATCTTGTGCGAGCGCATCAACTCATGATGAACCTCGCTAAATCCTTCCTTGGGGTTTCTAGCAAAAAGTTCTTGGGCTTCATTATCACGGCGAAAGGCATTCATGTCGATCCCGAGAAAACCAAAGCCATCCTTGACATGGACCCTCCGAAGAACCTCCGAGAACTTCGAGGCCTGCAAGGGCATCTGGCATACATCCGAAGGTTTATAGCAAACCTTTTCAGAAAATGCCAACCCTTCACCCAGCTCATGAAGAAGGGAGTCTCCTACGTCTGGACAGAAGAATGCCAGAAAGCTTTCGACGATATCAAAGCTTACTTGACGAGCCCGCAGTCCTAGTGGAACCCGTCGCAGGCAAACTATTTCTCCTCTACGTCCGTGCCATGGATCATTCCCTCGGCACTTTGTTGGCTCAGAACAACGATGCAGGCTACGAGCAAGCTATCTACTACCTTAGTAGAATAATAATCGGGGCCGAACACCGGTAAAATCCTGTCGAAAAGGAGTATTTGACTTTGGTATTCGACATCCAGAAGACTCGCCATTATGTTTCGGGCAAAAAAATTCACGTCATCTCCCGAGTCAATCCACTCAGGGTTCTCATGACAAAGCCGGGATCCTTGAACTCCCGACTAGCTACATGGGCAATTCTGCTGACACCATATAATATGGTCTTTGTTCCATAAAAAGCCGTCAAGGGTCAAGCTCTAGCCGACTTCTTAGCCGCGCACCCCATTCCAGAGTCCTCCAGACTCTATGAAGACATCCCGGATGAGGTCCAACAATCAAACGTCACCGAAAAAAACTCCGTCTGGCGGATGTTTTTCGATGGCGCTTCAAGAACAAGCCCCAAAGGTCAAATCATCGCAGGAGTGGGAGCAGTCTTAGTCTCCCTCGATTAGCTGGTCATCCAGCGTGCCTACTCCCTTTCAAAGCCGTGCTCCAACATTGTTGCTGAGTACAATGCTCTCATCATGGGACTCCCGCTGGCGCAACAGCTGGGGGTGGATCATCTGGAAGCTTACGGCGACTCAAAACTCGTCGTTAATAAAATCCGAGGGCAGTACGAAGTTTGCCATGAAGATTTGGTTCCTTACCATGAAGCTGTATTGAATATTATTTTAACCTTCACTAAGTTCTTCATAGAACACGTACCTCGGCTACAAAACCTGGAGGCTGACGCTCTGGCCGGCCTCGCAGCTTCGTTAGCAGCATCCCTTGGGACTCAACACTACGTCACGGTAGTAGGTCGAGACTTGGTCTGTCCCAAAAATAACCTATGCTCACAAATGGCCCATGCCATGACGACAAGTGCCGGTGTTAATGTCCGAGACTAGAGGTTCCCATATATCGACTTCGTTGTCTATGGAATCCTTCCAGAAGACCCGAAGGAAGCCATCTCAGTCAGAAGGCGTTTCCTTCGATTTTACAATGATACAGCTACTAAAACGCTGTACCGACGCTCCTTCGATAGACTTCTCCTTCGATGTCAATCCAACGAAGAAGCAGCCGAAGTCCTTCGGAAATCTCATGACGGGACTTGCAGGGCTCATCAACCTGGCCCTAAGTTGCAGGATCGACTGCGACGTATGGGTTACTACTGGCCAACCATGGCAGGCGACGCTGTCGACTATGCTAAAAAGTGCCATGCATGCCAGCTTCACGCCGACTTTATCTATATACCGTCGGAACCACTACATCCTATGGTCGCCTCCTGGCCCTTCGAAGCTTGGGGCATGGATATTGTAGGACCTATCACCCCTCCATCATCGAGGGGGTACCGCTTTATCCTAGCTATCACTGACTACTTCTCCAAATGGGCAGAAGCTGTTCCACTGACGAGAGTGAAGAGCTCCAGGGTGATCAGCTTCATCAAGAACCATGTCATCTACCGTTTCAGGGTACCTCGAAGGATTATCCACGATAACGGTCCACAGTTCATCAGCCATGTTTTTAGCAGATTCTGTGACAAGAACCGCATTCAGAACGTGGCATCAACCGCCTACAATCCGACAGCAAAAGGATTGGCCGAGGCTTTTAACAAGACCATCGTCAAGCTACTCAAAAAGGTCGTGTCATCTAACAAACGCGACAGGGATAAAAAGCTCGACGAATGTCTTTGGGCCTACCGTACAACGGTACGGACCCCGACGGGCAATACCATGTTCTTCTTAGTCTACGGAAGCGAAGCGGTACTGCCTCTCGAGATTCAGATACCCTCACTCCGTGTGGCACTCACAAACCAATTAACAAAAGAAGACAACCAGCGTCATCGTCTGCGAGAATTGGAAGCACTTGACAAAAAGGGTCTCCTAGCTCAGTAGTGCATTGAACTCTATTAAGCCCGTATATCACATGCTTTCAACAAAAAGGTCAAGCAGAGGACTTTTCAAATAGGCGACCTGGTCCTGGCAGTCAGGAGGCCAATGGTGTTGACTCACAAAACACCAGGAAAGTTCGAACCCAAGTGGAAAGGACCTTTAATCATAGAGACGGTATACTCAAACGGTGCCTACCGTCTCTCTCGACCAAACGGGGACTTATTCATGATGCGCATCAACGACAAGTTCCTAAAGAAGTACTACTCATGACATCTTTCTGACATGTACTTCCATCTTTACCCAACAAGGGAGTCAGTGGACCTGATCATCAGAGCTCACATACCTCTCTCCTTCACAAAAATCCTATGCTTTCGAAACCTAGTTGTTCCGCGGCATTCTATCCCCAGTAGAAGAACAACTACGCCCACATTACCTCTGAGTTGCTCCTCTACACCATGCAAAGCAAAATCTTACACTATGTAAGATTGTGCTACTTATCATGTTTACCACGTCCATATTACCTCTGAGTAAACATCCCGTACGAACAACCCCTGCGTTGCCGTACATCAATCGCAGAACTTCCATGTCCATATTACCTCTGAGTAGTTCCGCGTATCCCCCCAGAGTCTATCCTACCACGTCCATAACACCTCTGAGTAGGAAGACTTCATCATCTGAACCCCATATTTGCCACGTCCACATTACCTCTGAGCAAACATATCGGTTCTCTCAAACTTATTATCTGTACCTAAAAAACCAAGGTGTGCAAAAGATAATAGGTCCATATAAATTATCAGTTCATGACGGCAAAAATGAACACACCACAAAATTCTTTATCTTTTATTTAAAAGTAAAGGATTACATCCCCAGCAGAAGTTGCAAACCACAAAAAAAAAGAATACAATCCCTAAGCATCACTGGGATTGGCAGAAAGCTCTTCAATCCGATGCTTCAAGTCTTCCGCCCGAGTCTCCGCGGTCGCCAAGACCCGGCATTCGGCTTCTTGACGCATCACCTCTACAGCTTCGGGGGCAATATCAGTCTCATACTTCTCGTCTTGTTGTTGCCACTGGTGGGTCAGGGCCAGGATCTGGCGGGTAAAAGCTGTTTCCTCCTCCTTAGGTGTTACATGTTCAGCCTGGACTCGCTCAGCATCTAACAAGAGTTGAGCCCGCTGGTATTCAAGATGACGGATCCTGGCGGTAACCTCCGCTATGCTGGCTTCTAACGAGGCCTACAACTCCACTTTTTTCTGCGTGGATTGAGATAGTCTCTCCACCGCAGCCTCAACTTCGACCACCTTATGGTCCCAGACAGCCACCGTGGCCTGATACGATGACTCGACTTCAGCTATCAACTTCTTCTTTTCTGCTTCTATCAGAACAGGAAGATCGTTTCACCGGATGCTCTGAAGTTCAGAAAGAAGCTGGTCAAGCTCGGCCACCGATGCCTCTAGAATCTCGGCCATATGATCGTGACCCTGGTGCGAACGTATCAAACCAATGGAAGGGAGTGCCATGGCTTTTGTCGTCTCGAAACTCCCGTTCGCATTCAGCAACGTTGATACGCCGTTCTGCAGCATCTTGTTCACTGCTTCAATAACAAACTGTACATACTCGTCCGTGTCTGCCTACACCTGAGGTGTCATAGCAGGAGTTGGAGGAGTTACTCTGGACAGCGGACCTGCACAAGACCCACCGACTTCAATCTGCGAGGCTGCAACCTCAACCTCAGCAGACCCTCTCTCGTCAAGGACCTGTACTTCTTCGCTAGCCCGAGGTGCCAAGTGGACGGAAGTAGCCGGATTGGGCGTCGATATTGTCCCCCAAGTGGAAGGAACAACAGAGGGTTCAACCAGCAAACCCTTACCCTTTTCGATTTCGGAGGGACCACCGACATCTAGGGCTGTCTCCTCTGTCTCTAAAACACTGTCAGCAGGCCGCGTAGGACCCTCCTCCTCCGGCAAAACAGTAATATCAGCACCTACTTCCTGACTCGGCTCCCCTAGAGCCAGGCTTGGAAGACGAGTCTCGTCTTCCTCATCGATCCCCCTATGGGAATAGAATCTGTCGGTACCTCCCGATCGACAGCCAGCTCGGCATCCGCTGCTGGGTCCGGGGTAGGGCTCGACAATGGTGTAGCCGACCTTTCGTCATCATGACGAGGAGGGGAATCAGCCCTCTCCTCTGTTACAACCATACCTGTTGCTCCTACAGGCTCAGGGACCACTGGAGGAACGTCGTCTGAAGAAGACGAACTCCATTCCTCTTTCTCATCTAGAAGAACAACTTCTGCTGGGACCTCAGTACCAGAATCCCTCACGGCAGCTTGTATCTCCACAGAAGTCACCTCATCCGGGTTCTCCTCTATGGGAGAACATAATCGGCGAAATACGCTCATCCGATGAGCCCGCCACCAATCTGGTCTGCTAGTACCCGATTTTAGAGGTCGGAGTTTCCTTTTTAGCGACTCCTACAAAAAGAAAGCATATGTCACAAAAAAATGACAGAACTAACTAGACTATATGGCATGCCCTTACCTCCACAGGAGCCGATTCTATTGACACCTCCGGGGACATCGCTTTCCTCTGCCTCTTCGCTGCAGAAGAACCGGCCTCGGTGCCGGCACGTCTCATCGGGCGATCAGCCGAGGGCTCTGCCTGAGTACCCTCCGAAGATATGGCAGGGGTGTCTCGATAACCGACCTCTGGCGGGCGGTACGATCGACCCTTCACCAACAAGTTCCCAGTCGCCTCCAACTGGGTGCCAACGATGAAACTGGTCTCCCTATCATATCCAGGAGATACAACATTCATCGCACAGAAAAATTTGGCAGCTGAAAAAAGAATCGGCGGCTGCAGATTCAGAACTGGCATGGTAAAGCGGGCTCCGGTACATCCGGTATTGTAATAATGCCAAGCTCGTGCCCTGTCCAGCAGACTCCCGATATACCCCAAGCTGGTACTGGGGTTTCCCAACATCAACAGGGCATAGCCGAATTGACGTACGAAATGGCTCGGCAAATACGGTTCTAGGTAACAATGGTTCTTATTCTTGTACACCAAATGGGATGGCCGGATGCTTTGCAACCAACAGAATCCCTACGGAGACAGAGTTGTTGCATCTACACCCGAATCAGATAAATCTTCATTTGCTTCGAAGCCGGTGAAAATTGGACCAACTTTTATGATCTCCCATCCATGAAGGTAGGACAAAACCTTCCTACAAACAGGAACGCCCATATGCAGCCACTTCCTCTGGTAGAAGCGGCGAAGGAATACGTCTCCGGCTACGTGGTCTTCTTCCTGGCCCGGACTCATCACATTGGGATGGTGCAAAATCAACCACCCAATCAGATAGTAAAACGGCAGCTCGGTACGAGGAAAGTTGCCGTTCTTACCTCGTTCGTGAACAACATCACTTGCGAATTCTCGTAGACCTCGCAGCAGGTTGCATACCATCGCAAGGAGTAGAGCCAAGGGATGGCCAAAAAACAACTTCATAGCTGGCAGGATCAGGTTCCGGGTCAACCTCTCCACCAAGCCTGACCCGTCCGAAAAGACATAATCCCGGAGCCAGATCATCAGATAAGCAACCAACACTGCTTTCGACGACATCCGGTGAGTGAGGTGCCAGAAATAGCTATAGGAGCATTCGTCCGATCCCCGGTCCATATTTTCCTGGGGACTCTTTTCATTCAATCTGCTCATTTCAGAGAGCACCTTGGTACTGGAAAGAGTTGGCGGAGTCGTGGACTGAGAGGGATCCTCCTTGTCTTGCTCAAAGACGTAGTCCCTCCAAGCAGTCATGTGGGGCTGCGCCTCGCCCCTATCCTTCTTCTGCATATAATAATGGTGGCTTGCCACTTCTTTGAAGACAACCATCATACCTTCTTCCTTGTCCCCCAAGACTTGGAACTCCTCGTTGGTCGGAAGTACTTCTCATAGGGTTCTAATCCCCAAGGAAGCCTCGATACCTCATATATTTCATGAAGTGCATGTCCTAGTTCCCCCACCGGGGTGAAGAAGGTCCCAGTCTGGGTGTTAAACATCTCCAGAAGCGCAAGGAACATGTGCCTATTGATGTCAACGCCCGCCTGGATAGCACGAATAGCGGCAGTCAGCCCAATCTCTCGGAGTTCGGTTCAAAATATTGTCAGAACCCAGAGTGTCAGCTTGTCCCATTTGGATATATAATGACACCGCCCCTCTACCCGAAAATCATCCTTCAGGTATGACCGCTTCGAAGACAGCATGCGGTTCAGGAAAGTCGAAGCACCAAAGGCAAAAGTGTCGGCAGGGACGTCACTGTAAATACTCCAGGGACGTAGAGTTCGCCAGGTGAAAGAAGACCCAGCCCGAGTGGCGGACAAAGTATCCTTCTGGTTCGAGGTAGCATCGATCTTGATGGTGCCTGCCACTGATCCCCCCTGAGACGGGGTTAGCTCCCATGACATCCTCCTCTTGGAAGCAAGACGGCAGAAAGCCGTCAAAGGCCAGTGACGCTCGAGCTGCTTCATGAACATCTGCACCCCTTTGGCTGAGGGGAACCAATCTTCCTTGATGCTCAGCACCTTCGCTTCAGTAGAAGTGAGGCGATCCCCGAACAGGAACTCAGGCTTCAGGAAAGCCTCACTACCAGGAACGACAGATTGCAAGCTGCCACGCTCCATCATCCGCTGGAGGAACGCATACTGTTGCTCCTTAATTTGGGTCATTCTCTCGGGAGACTGATCCAGCATAATGGCAGCTTGGGCAGGATTTATTACCTCCTCATTGTAATCAACTCCCATCTTACAGAGTGTAGCGTCTAGCAGTACTTCATTCAAAAGCGGGATAGTCATCGAAACTGGCGGTCAGAGAAAGATGACAAAAACTCAGATATGTTAAAACAACAATAAAATATTTATCTGAGCCGAGTTCTCATCAGAAGCGCACACACTGAACCCAAGCTCAGGTACATCTGAAGAAAGGCTTCGGCGTATCATCAGGACTCGAGGTCCATGCACGTCAGCAGGGAAGCTTCGGCGCATCATCAGGACACGATGTCCATGTGCGTCAGCAGGGAAGCTTCGGCGCTTCATCAGGACTCTAGGTCCATGCGCGTTATCAGGGAAGCTTCGACGCATCATCAGGACTCGAGGTCCATGCGCGTCAGCAGAAAGGCTTCGACGCATCATCAGGACTCGAGGTCCATGTGCGACAACAAAGAAGCTTCGGCGCATCATCAGGACTCGAAGTCCATGCGCGTCAGCAAGAAGCTTTGGCACATCATTAGGACTTGAGGTCCATGCGCGTCAGCGTATGTGAGTTCTAAAAAGACTTCCTTAAAATACTAATGGCACGACAAGGATGACAAACCCACCAATCACCGTCGGTCGAACGTCGACGGGCGTCCTGGGGACAGCATCAATGTCGGCCTCCGCAGGCTCCTTTCCTTTGCCTCGTCCTCGGCCAGCACCACCGCGAGGAGTCTTGGGAGCCATTTCGTAAATTTTTTTTAGGGTTTTGGATGAAAAAACTCTAAAAAATAAGAAAGCTTTTTGGCAGAAAGTAAAGAGCTCTCTCTCTCTCCATCAGGCACCTATTTATAGGCTTGGTCGCACGCGTGAACCGATGAAGGGTGACGTCAGCCGCCGCCTGGGGTTCTACAAAGTGATAACTGCAAATAATCCAAAAAGATCATCATTAAATCTTTTTGTTTATTTCGAAGCGTTATCATTAGCATTAAAACTGAGAGGAGCATGCGCCTCAACACAGATGTGCAGAGCAATCATGCGTCCCGAACAGTTGTGCGCCCCATTGAAGACCATACCATGCTTCTTATTCAAAGTATTCCAAAACTTGACAGAATGTTTTGAAAACTTTGAAGGGGTCTTGTAGAAGCATCGAATTTTAGGCGCATCCACAGGCCAGAATTCCTATACGCCTAATATTACATGCGCCAGGAAGCTCAAAAGAAGTACTTGGCACAACAAGACAGCAAAAGTATAGATATCAAAAGGATTTTTATTTCATGTAAATGTCTATTACATGTCTAAAAAAGGCTTTACAAAGAAGAACTTCTATAAAAAGAAAAATCCTAAAGACTACAGCCAGGAGTAGCAAAACTGCCGTGCGCCTCCTGCCAGGAGCATCATCTGTCATGCTCCTTCTGCCTGGCGCATCATTAGTCAGGCGCATCACTTCAGCATCTCAGTCAGGCGTATCTATTTCAACGTCTCAGTTATGCGCATCATGAAGTCTCAGCATATGCGCTCTACTTTGACTCGATCAAGTGCTTCGACTAATGAAGCATTTATTGAGCAGAACAAGGGTGGGCGATCAACCCCACGCTAGCTGGAGAAAGAGCTCTCCAAAGTCCAAGGAAGAGGAGAGCACTGCAATCGATCCGCGGCTAAAGGAGCAGCTTTCAACACAATCAGAATGGGCAACACCCACTCTGGCAGGAGAAAGAGCTCTCCAAAGCCGAATGAAGATGGGGGCACCACAATTTCGATCTGCGGCTCTTCCAGCGTAACGAAGACGGGTCCCGAGCATTCCGATCTTGGATTCAACCGGTACCTTTTGCCTACCTCAGAAGCCCTCGACCCCGACTTTTGGATGTAACAGTCAAGTCACGAGTGCATAAATGAAGACAATTCGTCGCATCTTCACCCTTGGGAGCATCTCGTCAACAGAATGTGCTCGAGCAAACAAGTTCATTCGGAAAGACGTGAGAGAACGAGAAGCAAACTTTCTCCCTGCCACTATTTATAGGCCGGGCAAATCAAACCCATGCGCCAAGTAGCAGGCTCTCCAAATCCCGTGCAATAAATTTGTATTTATGGTGATGAACCTGATGCTTCGAATTCGGCCAAGTCAAAATGGCTATTTAATTCACTCGAGGAATGCAACAGTCGCACCAATAAAGATGCGTCATGCAAATGGATGCGCCGGTCAGATACCGTATATCCTACAGACATGCCCGTCGGCACCAAACGCCATGTATGGGTGCGCCCAACAAAACACAGATCCATGCATCCTAATCAACATGGACCCATGTACCCAGTGGAACGCAGATCAATGTGCCCACTCAACAGTCCATCACCCGTCAAAGAACATTAAATACTGAAGTCCTGACACTACAGCAGCCATGCCTCGATGACAGAGCAGCAACAGCTTTTACAGAAAATGAAGCGTCGCTGACGTCAGCATCATCATTACTCTCTTCCGGCAGTTACAAGCTACGTGGCCGCCCAAGCATTCGCATGCGCCTCTACAGCCATGCGTCCAAACCTCTGTATGCGCTTCAAGAGCCATGCACCTCAGACCTTCCTCTGATCCCTAAAGACAGAGGTCAAGTCACTACTGAAGCCTCGCATGTGCCTCAAAAGCCTTGCGCCCAGATTGGTTCGTAACTCCTGAAGGTTGCGAGCCAAAGTCTTCTCATGCGCCCGGTCCCAGGCGCATCCTATCAGATTACGCTCCACCAAATCCGAGATCTTTGAGCTACGGACACGCGCCATGTGTCCTTTGACTCAATTCAGCCTATAAAGGGGTACTAATCACCCAAGATCTCAGCAATAGAAAGATCCTCTCCCCTGCTATGTGTCAGCCCACAAAAGTAGCATGAAGGATTTAACCCACAAATGATGGCACATCATCCATGTGCCTCCCGCAGCCTCAACCATGTGGCGTCCCCACGTAAAGGCGCATCCTACATATGCGCACATGAGCAGCCAGCTTGCAAGCTATAAATAGAGAGATCATTTTCTTCTTTCACACATACACAGAGACACACCTACAGACAGAGACCAACATACACACGCAGTGAGAGAGGCAGATACAGATACTCAACGTCTTCTTCCTCTTCGTAAGCTCCAGCACCCAGAGCAACTCAGACCTTCAGAGAACCGAGAACCGTTGTCAGATCGTCAACGCATTACCACTCGCTCCATCGACACAGGGACCCAGATAAACAAAATGTACTCCTAGGACTACATCTAAGTCCTATATTATAATACTGTTCTGTTTGTAATTGAAATTTGCAATCAAAAGATTTTAATCGCAAACATCGTCAAACTAGGACAACTAGTCTAATGTGGTCAAATTAGCTAAGGTTTGGTCAACAATGGTCAAACTAGTCTAGATTAGTAAATTCTTGGTCTAAACAAGTCTACGGCCTAAACAATCAAGTATACTAGTACCATTGCTATCTAACACATAGCCTAAATCAAGGCAAATAGCTAAACCACATAGCTAACAAGGCACACAAACTTATATATATATATATATATATATATATATATATATATATATATATATATATATATATATATATATATATACTTGATATATGATATCTATATGTATGTGTTAGGATATATGTGATATATATATATATATATATATACTTGATATATGATATCTATATATATGTGTTAGGATATATGTGATATATATATATATATATATGATATCTATATGTATGGTAAGGATATATGTGATATATATATATATATATATATATATATATATATATATATATATATATATATATATATATATATATATATATATATATATATATATATATATATATAAAAAAATATATATATATATATATATATATATATATCCTCACTATGAACCATAATCTATATCTATATACTCTCATAATATATATAGATACTATATAAACCAAAAATATATATACCTATCAATATAACCATTCCACAATCTAACATCACCTACTCAAACTCAAATACTAACCCACTAACACTAGGACACCATATCAACCTTGGTCACATTGGCATCCCAAAACTAATACCTTGGACATAAGGTAAACAAATCATTTACCTTGAAGGTAAAGGTAATTTATATTTACATTAAGATACTAATTGGTATCATGAGATACCAAGATATCCCTAAAATATCTAATTAACTTTCTAGTGTACTAACATAACATCTTAACTAATATCTAACATATGACCTATAGAGACTAACTTGCTAACATACCAATATCTAGAACTAACATAACCTACTAACATATCAATATCTAATATATTAGATATCTAACATCAAACTATCTAACAACATATTAAATATCTAACAAAATACTAACCTCTACTATCTAACTAACATTCATACTAACAAATATAACTTACACTAACATATAACAAACTCTAATATATCTAACCCTCTACTAACCAACATCTAAGAAACATAATAACATATATAACTTACACTAACATATAACAACTGTCACGACCCGCACCCTAGAGTACGTAAGGGCACGAGAAGTGGGTACGTCCAGCCTACGCCGCAGTGTCGGCGGTAGAACACTGTCCTAGGTCAATCATCTAACAATATATAAGGTACCTGTACAGTATATACACTCCGAATGAAGGTGACATAGCAAATACAGTCTCAATCACATCTAAGGTAGAATACGATAAAAGATAGATAGATAAAACTGAAATCCACAAAGAGATACAGCAGATAGAAATCTAAGTGTCTAATATATCACAAATCCAGAAAATATGTCAAATCTCAAATAAAGTAATCCATAGAGTAAATACAACTCAAGACAACTGAAAATAAAATAAAAAAACTCTAGCTATCAACTCCAACCTCTACTGTGTCTCCTCTAGTCTAGCAAGTAACCTCCAAGCTATCTGTAAAATTTATCAACAGGTCCAGTCAAGACGGGAGCGAGCACAATACATCTCATACAAATCATAACAGGTTAGAAAGTATAAACATGCTAGAGAGTAAGATACATGAGTTGTAAGAAAATGTACACGAAAACAAAAGAAAGATTTGTAAACTGGAAATATATACATGATAAGTAAGAACTGTAAGTGACTAGTGATTTAGAGCACAATATGGTTATGTAAACGACACGATGTTGTACACGAGTAATCTACAGAGGTTGTACACCAGTAATCTACAAGATTGATTACATAACCACTTCTACTCTCCCGCCCCAATCAATACACAAGGATCCAGTCAAGTTATGTTATTGTATACGAAGTATAGTTGTACACGATGATCATGTGGGCACATGAGTATACACGATTTCATACGATTTGTACACGAATAATACGAACACAAGGAGTACACAATGCCTATGATAAAGTACACAAACACAAAATACCCGATGTATCCGCTAAGGAGGATAACATCGCACGATAAGATCCATATAGTACTAATCCGTATTATCAACGTGTCAGCATCAAGTAAAGTAATCTAAAGCAGAAAATATAATCATAAACAAGATATGAAATGATCAGAGAATGTACTCGCCTGATAACCTGAACAGCTGATAGGTATAGAGGTCCAAACTGAAGCCACAGGTTCCTATTTAGAGCAATACAGGTTACAAGGTGTTCAAGTTGTAATAAATGAAGTTTTACAAGCAATCTATATTATTCTAGGATCTTCTAAGTCAAGTCAACTCTAGGCCAACTCTGGTCAACAATCTAGTCAAACTAGGTCAATTGTTGACTTACAGTTGGCTTTTGGTCAACTGGTCAACTCTGGTCAAACAAGGTCAATTCTAGTCTAATGATTAAAAATATAAGGTGTACTTCGTTATTCGTACATCGAAACTTACGATACGCAAATCGAGATAAGATGATCATCGATAAGGTTAATAATCTTATTATAGTGATCCACGTGTTCATTTGTCAATTTTAGCGATATGAGATCACAGGAATCAACTGATCTCAGCTTCGTTGTACTAATCCCGAAATACGAACATTATAAGAATTAATTATAATAAAAGGTGGTACATAGAGAAACTATCTACAAACATTGTCGGTTGATGAATTAAACATCGCCAACGTATTCAGAATGGTCAAATTAGCTAGGATAGCCCACCCATCGGTCCAGTTTGGACACAGGGGCAAAAAGGTAATTTCGGGTCAAAAACGGTATCCGTGTCGGAGCCATTTTACACCAAAAAACGTGCAAGAAAAACAAGTCTACAAAATATAACAAATTATATGTCCACAAGTCCAAAATGGCGATACGAACCCAACGGTATATCCGAAATTGGATTTCGTTGACACGATCTCAGTTTGGTCCGTTGACCAGAACATTAAAATTTTGGTTTGTACGAAAATGCATGCCAGAGCCAATGTTCTCAAAACTCAGCAAATTATACGTCAACGAGTCCAGAATGACGATACGAACCCAACGGTATATCCAGAATTGGATTTCGATGATCCGATCTCAAAATGACCCGTTGATCCGGATATTGGTTTCCGACTTGCACGAAAATATGAGCCAGAACAATGTCCACTAAAACCTAGCAAATTATACATCAACGAGTCCAGAATGACGATACAAACTCAACGGTATATCCAGAATTGGATTCCGAGGAGCCGATCTCAAAATAATCCATTGATTCAGATATTGGTATCCGACTTGCATGAAAATACGTGCCAGAACCAATGTCCACTAAAACTTATCAAATTATATGTCAACGATTCCAGAATGACGATACGAACTCAACGGTATATCTAGAATTAGATTTTGATGAGCCGACATCAAAAAGTCTCGTTGACCCGGACTGTGGGGCCCGCTTTGTACCAAAATACGTGCCAGGGTCCACGTCCTCCAAATCTAACAAATTATATATGATTTCGTGCCAGAACGATGCCACGAGTCTATTGGTGGTGTCGGAAATGAAATCTGGAGTCCCGATTTCAAAAATAAAATTTTACAAGTTGGAAATTACAAATTTGGACGGCCAACTTTGGCGTCAAATTCAACCATTCAAACAAGCTCATAATGAAACAAAACTGGAGGGGTAGGAAGGGGGTTATACCAGCTGCATACAAGAACTGGTGGCACGCCAAACGGAGCTGCGGTGGAGGAGGTACGAGCTAACGAAGTTGGCTCCGCAAAACTATCCAAAATTTATACAATTTAAACGGTCAATTTGGTGGCCGGTTTTGATGTATCAAACGATAAAATTAACGGACAAAAATTGAGAAGATTGAAGATGGATATATCGAGATTGTGACGAAGCAAAGAGTTTGCCGATCCAACGGTCAAATTTCTCAAAAAATGTGCACAAAATTGCTGCTACCAAACATGATTTCTGAGTTGATTCCGAGCTCGCGTCGATGGAATTTAGTACAAAATACACGAATAGGCTATACATCGCGCCGGGAAGGAAGGCGGCGCTCCCCGGGGGTTCCCCGGAGTTCGCCCAGCTAGGGGGCCCGGCCACAGCGGTAAGAAGCAGACGGTGGCGCCTGAACCATGCGGCTGTTATCGGCCATTCCGGTCGCTGCTGCTAGCTGCTGTACATTGCCCGCTGCTGCAGCAGTTGTGGAGGCTGTCCTAGCTAGGCGGCAAGGCAGTACGTCCAGTAGAGTATAGCAGCGGCGAGGGTGGTAGTGGTGTAGGCTATGGAGGCTGAGAGAAGAGGTAGTGGTGGTTGAAGTGGTGGTGGTGAGAAGATGATGGTGATGGTGTTGATGATAAATGAAGAAGGAGAAGCAGAGGAGGAAAGGTGGAGTCAGGGATGGTGGAGGAGCTGTGGCGATGCTCGGCCAAGGAGGAGGAGGAGAGGGTCGGCCATAAGGCTATCGGCTAGGAGGAGCTGTTGTGAAAATTTTAAGAAGAGAGAGAAAGTGGTGAGTGAGAGAGAAAGAGATATGTGTCGTGTGTGTGTTATAATAAATAAGAGAGGGAGAGAGAGGGAAATATTCTCCACCTAGAAATTAGGGCCAGCCACATGGAGGAGGTTGAGTGTGTGGGTTGTCATGTAGGAATGGAGGGCTAGGATTAAATAGGAGTGGAATCAAGGGTAGAAATTAAATAGGGGATTACATTTTATTTTAGGGATTTAAATCAATAGAATATACATTAAATATTTGATGTGGAAAAACTAGGTATTTAATATTTTTCAAGGGCAAGGAGAGTGAGGGTGTCATGAGAGAGGGTAACATGAATCTTAGACTGGGTTCGGTTGAGCCGGATCGGGTCAAAATCGGATATGGTGCAATAATTGAATTTAAAATAGGTATTTATGATCATTGGTAAATAAGTAGCATGTGGGGACTCAAATAAATGTGACACAAGTGTCATGTGGATAGTAGACTTCATGTGGGCCATGTCCATATTTGGGGTCAACTAGGTTGGATCGATGTCGGGTCCCGAAATTAAATTGGAAGTCAGGTCACAAATTACGGTGTATAATTAATTGGCCTAAATTGACCCAAAAGTTGTTCGAAGCAAATGAAGCACAAGATGGTGTGTCTGAGTGGGACAAGAAGGTCATGGGTGAAGAGTGTCTCGAGTATATCATGCATGAGAAGTTGGTTTCAGGAAAATGACTATCTGGTGCTCCTAAATTAAAAGGCATGGTAACGTGCATATGATGATGAAGAAAAAGAGTGGGAAATCAATTAATAATTAATCAACGATCAAATGGTCTAAATTGATCTGAAGTTGTGTGAAGCAGTAAGAGTACAAGGGAACAAGTTTGAGTGGGACATTATATACCAAAATGAAGGTAATCCTGGCCACTACAAAACTCATAAAGAAAGTTTCCAGAAATGAACATCCCTGACACTCCAAATATCAAAGGCACGAAAAAGTACATTCAAGGATAAAAATAATCAAAATAAAATATTTATTGAGAAAAATAATTCAATCAGAAAATAAAATAAAAAAATTTAACCCAAAATTTAGGGTGCTCACAACAACTCTAACATATCTAACTCTCTACTAAGCAACATCTAACAAACATACTAATATATATTACCCAAGAATAATATATATATATATATATATATATATATATATATATATATATATATATATATATATACTATATCATACATATACTCGACAACCTATGATACCTACATTCATTTAATATCCATACTACATAGGCTCTTAGATTACACAAAATGCATATATCGTATAGTCACTCTACTACTTAAAATCAATACTATACCAATTGGACATTCACTAAATCCTAGAATTAAAGTATGTCGTAGCCCTACGTGTTAGCTTTCCGAAACTTCAAACGGATGACATTTTCGTTTTCGGAAGCTCCCGAAATCGCGAAAACACTAAAACACGTTTGTCTTTCGGACAGCTGACACTCAAATAGTTTTACAGAAAGTTCCAGAATGATTTTGGCTTATTAAAATATATATTTGGAAAGCTAACTTTGATACGGTTCTTTTAAAAAAAGGGTGTTTAATCGGATTCTGAGCTAAAAGTTATGGTATTTCTAAGTAGTTATGATTACTAAAAACGTGGATGAATATTATGACGAATTTGGGTTATTTTGGACAAAAGAAAAACATGTAGGCAAAGATACTTGGATATCAACATAAGTATCCAAATAAAACTCATTCTAACCATCCTAACTAAGATCAATCCACTCTCTAACCATTCTAAAACTGAATTTAAAACACAATTAATCCTATTAGGTAATAAACCAAACACATGTGGTGTCCTAATTTGGGATCTATCAAGTAGGACACAGAACACATATCTAAAATCCTCAAGAGAGCTCCAAATTGCCTCAAACTAGAATCTAAAGGGGGTACATGTATGGAGGTGGATCCTATGGATTCAAAACTAACTAATATGCATAGAAAATTAACTTAGAGGGTTGGTTTTACCAATTGGGAGTGGAATCCTAATGACACTCTCAAGGACACGGCTCCGACATAAAGATCTTCCAAAAAGGACACTCCTCCTTGTACTTTGCTCCAAATCTTTGCTAGCACCCTTCCTTGGTAGTATAAGAAGGTTGGATGGAAGTTTTGGTAGAGGGATGTAAGGATTTGGAGATCAAATCAAAGAGGGACGCTCTCTAATTTGGGGAAGAACACTTTGTGAAGGAAAAGAGGCAAGATGGAATGGAATGAAAGGAAGGAAGGCTAACCTACCTATAGTGGCTGACAATAAACCCTATTTGGGCCTTGGGGGAAAGTCCAATAAGGCCTCAACTAGTCCTCTTGGTTAATTTTAAGTTAGGTTCAAGTTTTGGATCAAAAGGGTTAAATTTAAGCCTCTAACTTAACCAATCTAACAAGTGGGATTAGTCTAAACTCACTAACTTAATTAGTAGGATTTGTGCGCCATGACTAACTAATCTTGTTGTTCCGTCAACAGTCTAAGCTACCCGGGTCACTAACACAAGTCGGAACGAAATGAAACTCAAACCTGACTAAACAAATCCCGTAAAATCAATATTAAAATAAAAAATTTCAAAATATTAAAATATGAAAAATGACCAAAATTACAATATATCAATTTAAATATTATTAAAATAATCTAAAATTTATCAATTAATCAAAATCCTAAATAATTTAAAAGTCACAAAATGAGCAAAATACCCTTAGCCTAAAAAGTTGTAATTAGTTATTCTAATCACATGGTTAGGTCCCCATGGTCATTGTTAGTCTCTAGGCTCAACAGTTTTAGGGTTCACTAGCTAACACATCAAAATTATAATTCACCAATTATAAATAGTATTAAATTAATTAAAAATCCACATAAGTCATAAATCCTATTATTAAATAATAAACTTTTACAAAGGTTCAAAATTATCCTCATTTTAGAAAAATGGGTGTTACATGCGCCCACTCTAGGCTCCTCGAGAAGGGGGCACATAGCACTGTTTCAGACTATACTCCCAAGCCAAAACAGTCCCCGACTGTCAAATCCACTATCAATCGTGTACCGAAGCATATGGCCACGTCAGTCTCCACGAGCAGTTGTGTACCGAAGCATGCGGCCACGTCAACACCATGATCACGCAGTCTGCATGCGCCTACACCCAATGCGCCCAAAGTAGGACCATGCTCCCACATAAAAACCAGTGTTTTTTCTCATGTGGGCGTATAACGTCATTCCAGCACAAGAACGACAATAAAAAGGGGTCTCATACCTCTTCAAAACACAGAATAGAGAGCATTTTCAAGAGCCAAATTGCTGCACTCCTTGACATTGAGCCGGGAGTTAGCAATTTTCTTGGGTTTCCTTCTACTTTTGTAATCGGAGTGTCAATGGAGTAAAGGAGCAACTGCCGCTCGATCTCCATCGTCATATTCCCCAGAATTCTTTTTGTACTCGGGGATCCTCAGCGCAGGATCTCTCAGGTGTACTCAATTTGTGGTGCCTTGTGCCAATAAAAAAGATAGTGTTTCTTCTTTTTTGTGTCCACACAAGTGTTCGAAGAAATGCGCTCGAGGGATAGCTCTACTCCCTTAAAATCAGTGAAGCCGAACAAGTCTCGCAAGACTTGGCTTCCGAGGCTCGTGTCGCATATCCTACCAGTATTGTAGAAGATGTGCAACCGAAGAACTCTGCCACGTGGGCGCATAGGCCTTCCATGTGGGCACATGGAGCTCTCCTGTGGGCACATATCTCTGCCACAGAGGTTTCTGATGTAAAGAAGGAGCATGCTGTTCAGGGCTCTACTAGCCCGACGACTCCTCTCTTGAACAACCAACAACAGAGTGTTCAACACTCGAGACTCGACAAATAAAAACTATGATGCCATGAATCGAGGTGCTCGACACTCTGGAAAAACTCAGTGAAGCTTGCAAATGAAGAAGGCAAAACTGGAGAAAAATGTTGATGTTTCCTAAAGTACATGACCACTACCATGCGCCCAAAGAAATATGTGGGCGCATGATTCTGGTCAGAAGGCTTCTGTCTTCCATAAACTTTCTGCACCCATACGTACAGGCTCTGCTGACCCCTTCTATGCGCCCACAGCTAGGAACGCCAAGCGTGCTGCCAGATCTCTTGGGAAGCATGCGCCCAAAGGCATGCCACAAGGCCTATACGCCCACAGCAAAAAGGCAGACCCCAACGCGTATAGCACGAGGCTGTCTTCAAGTTCATCACGGAACTTAGGTGTGGGGGTTTCCCCTGCACACGAACTAAGTTCGGATGTGCCAACTTCCCTTACAAATCTATATGCAAAGCTTGGCAATGCATGTAAAATGGGTTCTAAGGCGAAGCTCCCTTCTGCTGATTTACGCGACATGATAACTCACAAACGTAAAGGGAGGGAGATCATTACTACTCATGAGGTGCCTCTACCGGAGCATCCGTGCACTAGTATTATCATCAACTGTTGTTGCTCCAAAACAACGAAAGTTCCTCCAAGGCAGTCCGTATTTCGATGACTGCAACATTCTGATGATGAAATACCACTATGTGTTTCATCTAATATGGCTTCATATGGTCCTCCCTATGAAAGCCCCAATCAAAGAAGGTGGATCACTAATCTAACATTTTCTTTCAGTTCTGCGAACAGAAGAAGAAGAAAAAGAAGTCTGCCAGCAAACAGCCAGCGAGCTGTTACATCTGAAGGAGTCTATATGGGTACTCGGTCAAAGACAAGATCCCATATAGATGGCGAGGACTCTCAAGCTGGGGGTAGTGTTCCCTTAAAAATTCAAGCTGGGGGTAGTATTCCCTCAGAGTCTGAAGTGGACGACCTCTATGCCGGGGGCAACTTTCTAAATGACGATGGTCTCTTCGAGTCTGACGGTGACTATCAACCTCCCCTGCCTGAAGATAATGGCCTCCTTAACTCTAAGACAGACAATATCAGCACGAAATGTACTGTTCATCCTCGTGTGCTATCGACGTACATGACTAATGAAGAAAGACTTGAAACTAGTAATCAAACCAGCAAGCGACCAGAGGACCATAAAGTGGCGTTCGCCAAGACCATTGATATGCTTACCAGCATCAAGGCTGTCAAAACTGCTGGTGTTTCTCCTCCACTTCAACCAAACGTCTCAGCATATGCCAGTCCGGTTCGTAGCAACAACCCTTCTTCACTACAAAGGGTGTACCATTCCGTTGCACCTTCTCCAATTTTCGTAAATGCTAGGGGTGGTCCTTCTTCGACAGCACTTGATAGCCGTACAACAACCATTTCTAAACATCTGCTCAATCAGCAGGATGCAATTGATTCTCTTATTGTCCGTCTCGATACTATCTCACACAAAGACGAGCTTTAAAAGATGGGGATATCTCAACCTTATCCTCCTGAATGGGAGAATGCCACTTGTCCTTATAATTACAAGCCATTGATGCTAAATTCGTTTGACGGGATGACTTCTCCTTGCCAACACATGACATACTTCAACACACAGATGCTGCACTTACTAAGAGACGATGCGTCCTTATTAAAGCTATTTATCAGTACCTTGCAGGGAGTAGATTTTGAATGTTTCTGCAGTTTGCCTGACGGTTGTATTAACTCCTTTAAAGACTTGGAGAGGCTATTCCTCAATAGGTTTTACAAGAGTGGAATGTATGTTAGTATGTCCACCGTCATTCAGACCAAGCAGAGGAAAAGTGAGACTGTTATTGCTTTTATCGAATGCTTCAGGCGACTAGCCTTGAAGATGCCCTTCAGTATACCAGACTCGGAGCTTATGGATACTTGTCGGCATAACTTTCTTCCTATAGTAAGTTCTATCTGGGTATACATAAGTATGATACATGGTCCGCTTTCATTGGGGCCACTGATGCTGCTGAAAATGACATTCCTAATCTGGAACTTCTGGGGTTGAAGACACCCAAATCTGAAGACAAAGGTAAGCACCCCCAAACTATCCCTATTCGTGGGGGTAAAGGAAAAGAAGTCTTGAAGGTTGACACTTCTAAGGGAGCTCCCAATTCTCAAAGTACTCCTGACAGAACCAAGGAGACTTTCTCCTTTGACTAGGATAACGTTATTACCATTTTCAACACGTTGATGAAGGGTAATAAACTGTTATTGCCTCCACCATGATATCCTGAAGAGGCAAGACGACTCAGCGACCCCAAGTACTGTCTTTATCATCAGTACGTACACCATTCTACCAAGGATTGCATCATCTTGAAGAGGAAGATACAACAGCTCATCGATAGACAAGTTATCAACCTCAAAGCTGAAGACAAGGTCGTATCTTCTAACATGATCTCTCTTAAATTTGGTTGCTTTCCTTCCACAGAAGTTCCAGATGGCGTAGTTCCAATTCCCAAGGCAATAATGGAAGTCGTCAACCTGCCGCCAGCTCGCGATTCAACATCAACTCTGGTGCCACTCACGATAGAGCATGGTGAGATTATGTGGGTCCATCCCGACCTTATACAAAAAATGAAGCAGGGGGTAGTGTCTTCCAAATCAAAGAGGGGCAAAAAATATAAGCCATGCTATATGGTGTCTTCTCCTATTTATTAAGTCCTATGTGGTGAGACACGTTCCGGCAAGACTTACCTGCGGACTTATGACCCCGAACAAGAGGACATAACGCCTTCTCAAACTCCTGCTGCCCCCATAAGTTTAGAAGTTAGTCCGTCTAAGTCCTCAACTGCCAACAAAGCTAAGAAGAAGGAGACACAATTTAACAAATCTCTAAAATCATCAGCTCCCGGAGGCATGGATCTGCCTTACAACTTTGACATACTGGCACAACTGGACAATGTACCTGCCAGATTATTATTATTTGATCTACTGCGGCTCTTCAAAGAGACGCGTAAAGCTTTAAGTGAGGCATTACTACATGCCGACTCTTATCTCGTTGAAGTCAAAGCTTCCGCTGAAGATCCGGTCTCTTATCCTCATTGCCATAGCACTATGGAAGTGGTTCCCAACATCACCTTTTTACAAGAGAACATGCTACTCAAAAATAATCGTCATGATAGACCCCTGTACTATAAAAGGTATATTGGGGCGATTAAGGTGGATCGGATGCATATCGATCCAAGTTCCTCCCTCATCATCATCCCTAGAAGTTTACTCCAAATTTTAGGGATCCCCTTACACAAGCTGTCTGCAACTAATACAACTATCATGGCTTTCAATATTGGAAGAAGTCACCCTCTGGGCAAGATCCGTCTCAAGTGCCAGATTGGTGATCTCCGGACAGAGGTTGCTTGCTATGTAATCGATGCCAATGTGTCCTATAACGTCTTATTAGGACGTCCGTGGATACACGAGAACATG
Source organism: Iris pallida (assembly GCA_029216955.1). Taxonomy (NCBI): domain Eukaryota; kingdom Viridiplantae; phylum Streptophyta; class Magnoliopsida; order Asparagales; family Iridaceae; genus Iris; species Iris pallida. Next base: position 3,039,071 of record JANAVB010042618.1, read on the forward strand.
ATTGCTCCTTCTACCCTTTACCAGTGCTTTATGTACGTCAACAGTGATGGCATCGTGAAGACAAAATTTGTCGATGTCGATCCTTTCAAGGGTATTAAAGCCTACTATTGAGATTCGATACTCTATCAATCTCAGCTTCCCAAGGATGACGACAATGAAGCTAACGATAAAGCTGAAGTTAATTCATCCGCTAGTGACGGTCCCTTGGTTATCCGAGTCAAAGGACGTACTACTCCACAAAGTACTTTAAAGCCTCTCATAATTTGGGTCAAAAAGAAGCGTCCTGATGTTGCTGCACCATTGACCATCACTCTCCGCAAAACAACTCGAGTGAAACCTGCTAAAGCCTATCCTTCCAATCCTGATGAGTTACCCTACGTAGTGAACTTGACTAAGTCTGTGACTCTTGTCCCTGATGATGACGCCCTTAATGAGTATATCAATACTCAAAATAATGTACATTCTGTGGATGATGTTATCCCTGAAGAAAACTTACATATTTTCTGAGTAAAGGTTTAACTTTGAATTACTCTGATATCTACCAGTCTATAAACCAGTACGTAGATACATTGTATGCCTTTGAACATGGCATAAGACCACATCTCTGCATACCGGTCATGACACCTCGTCTGCGGGAAACAGTCTGGCCAGAGGATATCCACTACTACATCGTTCCAGCGAGAAAGAAGGTTGAAGAACTAATTATCTTCGATCGAATAATTGGTGAAAGAAAGTTCGTTCAGGACTTTACTACTCCTAATTACAACGCCAAAGCTGACTATGATTCAGGTACAATACAGCTTTACCGATATAGTTGGCTGGCCAAGAATATCATCCAGAACTTGGTATATGATATAAAAAGTGACCAGGAACTAAACCACGGTAAAGGACAACGATTGCCAATATGTCACTTTGCTCCTCCTGGCAAACCCGATTACTATTATCAACGAAACGATATTGGTTTGGGTTATGTTACTCCTCCAACAACTCCTGAAGGATCATACGTTAAAGTTGATCATTGTTCTCATTCTTTTGATTCCTGCCTCTGGGATTCAGACTCCAACATTGGAGACATATTTAAAGCAACTTTATCCATCAACATCATGTCAGTTGACCAAATTGTAGAAGATGTCCAATCAATCGAGCTCGAACAAAGGGCTCAAAAGATGGACACCAGGTGGAAGTTACGTATCATGACCCGCACCCTGATTAGGGGCACGAGCACGTGGTTACGTCCAGCCTATGTCGCAGAATCGGCGGTAGAACACTGTATATAACGTCTGTAAATACTACGACTAAACAATATAAAAGTACATGTACAGTATATACACTCTAAATGGAGGTGACATAGCAAATACAGTCTCAATCACAAGATAAAACTAAGGTAGATAGCACGAAAAGGAAATATGATAGATAAAAATAGAAAATAAGTTCAAGATCCAACACAAGCCCAAAGATATACACAACATCACAGAGTCACAAAATATAATATAAAAACTACAGTCTCAAAGTACTAGCTTGATCGCAGTCCAGGCAAACCTAACTAAGCTACACTACTCTGGGTGTGCAAAGTCTAGTGGCTCTACTATCAGGCCACGGTCCTGGACTACTCCATCTAACTCGACCACATAATAGGTCGAGCAATCTGCCTCAGAGTCATCTGTAATATATCAACGGTATCCTGTCAGGAAAATGAGCAAGTACAAACGCTAATAGCAGTTCCATATGAATTGACAAATTTTATAAGAGACAATATAATAAAATACAATACAAAGATATAAGACGACTTAGGAACCATTCGAAAACCGAGTTACAACCCTTAAACCAAACAAGGATCGGGGTTGTAACTCTTCTCCCGAACAGAACTTAGCCTCCAATCAAGGTACAACATAAAGGCATGTAGAATATATGAGTAATTGAATATCATAGCATGGTGAGAAAAGTACTGAAAGTGGAACTGAGTAGGATATAAGATACGATAAAAAAATATAAAATGTGCCTTGAATTATTAGAGCGTTATGTGATCGGCTTTAGGTTTGTTACAGGATAGGCTATCCACTTGGCCCGACAATCACAAAAAAATCTGGAAAGGGTCATGCCGGCCAACCTGGATAACAAGCACATGGAGGAATCTGCTGCACCCTACGTGAGGTGAGAGTGGCACAAGCAAAATAATGACAGGAAGCTTTGATCACATAACCCCTAATAATTCCCCCATCCTCGAATAGTATCACGGATCCGGACATGATAAGTCATGACACGGGATTCAAAAGTAGGAGGCCAGCCCACTCCCAAATCGATGTCTATACAAGTACAGAAAACAAGAAATATCACATACCAATATACCAAGAAAGTCTAGGGATAACATCTCATGACAGGATCCGACGTATACTAGTCCGTGAATTATCGTGACTGGAAATCGAGTAAGACACTACAACTGAATCGGATATAGTAGATATCAAGATAATGAAAACTATCAGTGAATGTACTCACCTGTGGTCCTAAGCTGATAAGGTGAACAGACGCTCAGAGTAATCACAGACCTAAAATGAGATACTATAAGTCAAACAGGGTTTTATAATGAAAACAAAACTAATTAAAGTCATGATATGCAAGTCAAAGTCAAACTAGGTCAAACTGGGTCAAACTGGGTCATACTGGGTCATACTAGATCATACTAGGTCACTAGGAGTCAATCCAAGTCAAACTAGGTCAAACGGGGTCAAAGGTTGACTTACAGTTGACTTTTGGTCAACAGGTCAATCCGGGTCAACTCTGGTTAACTCTGGTCAACTCTAGGTCAGCCCTAGGTCAAACTAGTCTAATGTTGATCAACTGTTGACTTTCAGTCAACTGGTCAACTCTGATTTAGTTTCGGTCAATTTTAGGTCAAGAGTTGACTTGAAGTTGACTTTCATTCAAAAAGTCAACTCTTGGTCAACGGGGGTCAAGACTAGCCTAAACTACCCTCATCTAGTCATTACTTACCAAGACAACCTATTTCTAAGCCCATCATAGAAGTCAAACTCAATACCTTAACTATACCCCATTACCTACATTTACCCTTCACAAGGTAAATACCAATACCTTGCACATACCAAGGTAAACCACTCTAACCTTGGAATACTAACCTAGGCTTCCTAGGATAGCTAGACACTAACCTACCTAAATATTACCAACCATAAAATCCTAGTACCTAGCTCATCTAACCCATTTTATGACACATGTTGGTTATCTCAACATACCTTAAGTATCAAAAGATACCCTATAGTATCTTAGGATACCATTCCATAAAACCCACTTCCATCCTCTATCTCCAACTTGGTATTCTAATACCAAGTCTAATTATCACTCCCTAACTTCTAACCCATTAGGATACTACTACGACGCTAACCTATCTCAAATTACGACTCACTCACATACACAATACTCACTCACTCACTCACAAAATAGGCTCACATAGTGCCACACTTAGGCTCACATAGGGCTCACATATAGGCTCACATATAGGACAACATTTGGGGGTGGGGGGCTAAATGGGGCTGAAATGGGGCTGTCCCCCCCTCCCTTAAACACTGCTACTAAGTAGCAGTCTAAACTGCTACTGCTGCTGCTATTAAACAGTCCCCTGTGGGGACTGTTACCTGGGCTTCACTGCTCGAGCAGTGGCCTCACTGCTGCTGTTGTAACAGCAGTCCCCCCATACTCACTTATTCATTCATCCATCCTTCTACTCATTCCTTCATTCATTCCATCATTCTAACAAACTAATCTCTAATCCCATTCTCTATATCTCATTCTCACTCTCGAAATCTCTCTCTACCGTCTCAATCACATTCTCTATATCAAATCTCTAACTCACAAATAAACACAATAGACACCCACCCACCAATATATATATATATATATATATATATATATATATATATATATATATATAGACACATAAATATATATATTAGAGAGGCACATACATATATAACAAATGATATATATATACATATATAGATAAAATATGATACAATACGATACCATAAAGAACACATCCTAACAATATAAAAACTGAGATTAAAACTTAAATAAATCATTCACACAATGACACAAATACTAGGTGTGTCCAAAATTGGGAGTTTCCCACTAGGACACAAACACAACACAAAGGACACTCCTATGACCTCCAAATGGACACGAAATGGACACAAATGGAGATACAACCATGGGGGTCATTCCTATGGGCTCAAATTAATACTAAATGCATGTAGGGATGAAATAGAGAAGAAATTATACCTCCCGGTTGATCGAATCTAGGAAAACTCCTCCCGATACGACACCGACACGTAGAGACCTCCAAATGGACACGAACGAGTTCCGAAGCTCCCCAAATCTAGCTAACTCCTCCTCTTGATGGAAATAGAGAAGAAAAGAAAGGGATTGAGTTAAGAAATGGATTGATTTGATGGTGAAATCAAAGGAGTCTCTTCTTAAAATTTGGGGAAGAACAAGAGAGAGAAAATGGAGTGGAATAAAACAAAAGGCTCATCCCTATCCCCCTAGCTATGGCCGGCCACATTGTGCATAGGTGTCCCCCTATTTGAAAGTCCAAAAAGCCTCCACTAGTCCTATTTAATTAATATTAGGAAAAAGGGTTTAAGGTTGAGGCTATTTTAGTCATGGTTTAAGTCTCTAATCAAACCAACCCTATCCATGAATAATTAGTCTAACCCACTAACTAAAAATAATGTCATGTGGGCCATGTCTAACTAATGAGTGGATCCCACTAGAGTCAAAGCTACCCCGGTTCTCCGATACAAGTCGGATTGAGTTGAAATTCGAACCCGACTCAAAAAATCCCAAAATAATATCATAAATAAATAAATAATTCCAAAATTATTCTAAAGTGGAAAATGATCAAAATACCCCTGTTCATGAAAACTGGTGGTGATATTACGTTTTGAACAACGTGAACTACCTACTGAAGACGAAGTCGTCCAAGTTAATTTAGGAGATGAATCATCTCATAAACCAATCTTTATCAGCAAAAGTCTGTCTGGTGAAGAACGGCATTCACTTATACATCTTATGAGAGAATATATCGACGTCTTTGCATGGAGCTATGAAGATATGCCAGGCTTAAGCCCTAAAGTTGCTATGCACCGCCTAAGTATCTCGTCTAAAGCTAAGCTAGTGAAGCAGTAGCAACGGCGGTTCCAACTAGATATCATAGAGGCCATCAAAAGTGAAGTCAAAAAGCTTATTTTAAGTGGTTTCATTCGCGAAGAACAACACCTTGACTGGGTCGCTAATATTGTTCTGGTCTTGAAAAAGAACGGTAAAGTTTGAGTCTGTATCGATTACCGTAATTTGAACTCTGCATGCCCAAAAGATGAGTTCCCTCTACCGATCACCGACGTAATGATCGACAATATTTATGGCTTTGAGCGACTGTCCTTCATGGATGGGTTCTCAGGCTACAACCAGATCAAGATGTTCCCTGATGATGAGAAACACACATCTTTTCGAACACTTTTGGGGGTATACTGCTATACGGTGATGCCCTTCGGATTGAAATATGTGGGTGTGACATACCAGCAAGCTATGAAGACAGTTTTTCGTGATCATTTGTACAAAATAGTAGAATTCTATGTAGATAATATTGCAGTTAAAAGTTGTCTCAAGAGCATCCACCTCCAAGATTTAAGAACGGTGTTCGAACTGATGTGTACACACCAACTCAAGATGAATCCAACCAAGTCTTTTCTGGGAGTCTCCAGCGACAAGTACCTTAGTTTTGTTATCACTTCAAAGGGTATACATCTTGACCCGGAGAAGGTTAAAGCCATCCTCGATATGCGTCCTCCAAGAAATCTCAAAGAGCTACGCCGACTCCAAGGAAGGTTAGCCTACATCAGACGATTCATTTCAAATCTTTCGGGAAGGTGTCAACCGTTTACTCAGCTCATAAAGAAAGGAGTATCTTTCGTCTGTACTGAACAATGTCAGCGCATATTTGATGACATCAAGAAGTATCTCACAAGCCCCCAGTGTTCGTGGCTTCAATAGTCGAAAGGCTTTCTTGTTATATGTTCGCGCTATGGATCATTCTCTTGGTGCCCTATTAGCTCAGAAAAATGAAGGCGGTCATGAACATGCAATCTATTACCTCAGCCGTACGATGGTTGGTGTCGAACACAAATACACACTTATGGAAAAGTAATGTCTCATACTAGTATTTTCTATCCAGAAGACATGTTACTATGTGTCTGGACAGACTATCCATATCATATCTAGAGTTAATCCTCTCAGAATACTCTTGACTAAATCGGGTTCTCTTAATTCCCATTTAGCTACATAAGAAATGTTGTTGACTCATACGATATGTAGTTCGTTCCTCAGAAGGCAGTAAAAGGCCAAGCATTAGCTGACTTATTAGCAGCTCATCCAGTGCCAGAATCTTCCAAACCCTATGATATAAAACCAGATGAGGTGGTTGAGTCGAACACTGCAACTGAGGAAATCCCCATTGGCGTATGTTCTTTAACGATGCATCAAGAACATGACCTAAAGGAAATATTATGGCCGAAGTAGGGATCGTGCTTGTTTCACCTGATCATCTGGTTATACACCCACTACACCAAAATAGCTAATTAGGAACACTAGACATATTTTAATCTGGAACGCCTATTTAGTGTGCCTAGGTTTTGGAACGGAACAAAAGTGTGCCAAAATAAAAAAGAGTGCCAAATATAATTTTTTTTAATTTTAATAAAAATTAGTTATTCTGTAACACATAAAAACCGTTCCAAATCTGTTCCAAATATTAAATTCTTAGTTCACGTGATCCTAACAAAACATCACTTTATTTTTTTCTCATTGGCACGCATAGGCATAGGCGTCCCCTCTTTTTTATTTCTCTGTAATATCCTTCTCGACCTCTTTGGCGGGAATTAAAATCGACACGCGGGAAAATCCTCAATCTCTCCATCCCCGGCGTCTGGATCACGGCAAGTGTTACTGTCCTCCTCTCCATCCCCGGCGTCTGGATCACGACGAGTGTTGCTGTCCTCCTCTCCATCCCCGGCGTCTGGATCACGACGAGTGTTGCTGTCCTCCTCTCCATCCCCGGCGTCTGGATCACGGCGAGTGTTGCTGTCCTCCTCTCCATCCCCGGCGTCTTGAACTCTGAGGTTTTTGTATGCCCTTACTAATTTTGAAACCCTAAAAATAATTTAAGGGTTAAAATCTCAAATCCAACTTCCTTTTTTGGTAGAAAATATTCAGAGATGAAATTCTCATAGATGAAAAAAAATTCGAATCAGATCGGCCATCGGGATCCTCATGTGTTTTATAACGAGGATCTTTACTTCTTTCTTTTTTGTAGTATACTGATCTCTTGGTTGATTTGGTTCAGGTAAAAAATAGATTTTGGAATGAGGTTCTGGTAGGAAACATTGTTTTGGATCTGGGAAGCAAGGATTTTTTGATCTTTTGTTGCTTTAATTCGTTATATATATATTTTTTAATTCTAGTGATTGTTAGTTTTAAGCACACTACACCAGGTACGTAGTCCTGTGATGCTGGAGGAAACAATATATAATTTTCAATAGTTAATTTATGGGTTAAAATTTATTTTGTTTATAAGCTTGGCATAATTTTCAACAATTAATTGCTACTGATTGCCTGATACGATATCAGAAGTGCAAAACTTTTCGAGATTTCCTTAACAAGTATAGGAAAATGAGATTACAAAAATGAATATTATGAAAGAATGGTGAGACAAATTTAGAGTTTTCGAGCCATCACTTTTTTTTTTCTCCCCAAAAAGAGTCCTCCAAATCTATATTCACTTAAAAAATGTAAGATTGATCAGCATTAGAACACACCTTTCTTAGTAATTAAATTTATCATGATAGTTAATTCTTCCATGAAAGTAACAAATATATATTCTGAATCTTCACAAATAAACCAAGGAGCTATTTTTCTAAAGAGCGAAACTTGATTTCTTGAACAACCTGTATGTATATATATAGTCATTGAAACATTCAGAAAGACGAAAATTAGTAAACAAATCACCAGTACTGTACATCTCTACATTTTTTTAATCAACTTCGTGAAACTCTAACACCAAAAAAGGAGAGGAAATTTGGCTTAGTTAGAGGTATTTGTGCGAATCCCATTATATTCTGATGTCCTGTTGTTTTCTACTCCCTATGATGCCAATGGGAGTTAGTTATTTTGTGACTTTTAGCAGTTTTCTAACGTTTCCTATAAAAAATTATGTTGGAATAATGGGAAACAAGGTTATTGAAGTATGGATTTGTCATAAAAAATGGATTCTGCTGATTATTTGTGTATTTGGAGTTGGAAATGCATTAGACCGTGATGTTCTATTGGATTTGGTGTGCTTTCTACTTACTATGATGCCAAACATAAGTTTCTTTTTCTTCTAATTTTTTCCTCGTATTTTTTTTACTAAGAAGTTTGAAGGCCAACTTTTACAATCCTCTATGTTTTTTTAAAGGTTATGGTACGGTGCAGGTATTCTCCCTGTAGGCTGAAAGTGATAAAAAGATTGAAGGATTAAGTTTCCATCTCAATTGGGGTTAAGGTTTCCATTTCTAAGGGGCACAGGTGAGTACCTATTTATTTGAATATGCTTCCAATTAGGAGTTAATTCATGATTTCAGCAACATTAATGGATCGGATCCTTGAATGTTCTCATATTATGATATCTGAGAGAAGCTTGGCTACTAGTATGAGTAGTCGATAACTGATAAGCAAGATATTGATTGTACTGCAAACTTTTTCTTGAATTTTCTTTAATTGTACTGCCTACTACAGAAAATGTTAAATGTCACCAAGTACACTATGTCATAATCTAAATGACATTTCATTTATTTGTAACTTGCATTAAAACTACTTCATTCCCTTTTTCCCCTCTCTTATTTAGGCAATTCGCTAACGTGGCAAATATTGCACGGTATCATAATCTTTGAGTAAACATTTGTTGGTCCAAGTACTTTTTGTCCACAATTTTGATTTTCCTGGATGGCCTCCAGAATCATGCAATTTCTTCACTCCAAAATCACCCAATTTAAAGCATTTGTATAATCATATCCCATCAGAGCATATATTTAACTAATTTCGATTACAGTTAGTACATTGTCAGAGAATGACCTGCGAGTCTGCTACTGCATATATATTAATATCAATATTTGTTGGCAGAATTTGAACAGAAACCAAATATCCAAAAATTAACTTCAAACAGAGATAAAATACATGCCAACATGAAAATATTTCACTTCCCAAATACATAAGAATCACTCAATTATACATATAATCGATTTTTATTTGTAATGCATGTATAATTTACATACATAGCTCCCATTCGGTGCATGGTAAGGCTGTATGTGGTTCTACTACACCCAAACTGTAAGGAATCATAACTTTTTATCAAAAGATTGTTGTGGTTAGGCAGCCGAAAGTCTAAATTAAATGTAGAACTGAACCAAAACTGAAACACATTTTAAGGCAGATCCATTCCAAGATGTCAACCTTATAGTGGCAACATGACAAACTTAAATACAAAAAAATACCTTCTTCAACTCCGTTAAGAAATACAATTGGGTAGAAAAATAATCTTCTTCAACCCTGTTAAGAGATCCATGGAGTCTTTCTCGCGATCAATCAAATTCATAGAACCAGTAAGTATTTATTTGAATGCACTTAGTAAAGAGAATGATGTATCAGGCAATCTGTAATATTACATCAAATAAGAATACTGTTGTAGTAGGTTTCTACATCAATAATATGTTGGATACAGATTGGGGCGATGCTGGGCCAGTACTTACTCATATTTTAGTCTTAGTTTTATATCTGAATCCAGATAGGAATCTAAAATCATTTTTTAGTCTTAGTTCTATATTATTTTATTTGTTAACACATATTATAATAATAGTAAATAATTTTCTTAGTTTCAAATTCATATTGTTTTTGTTTTCAATTTCACTTGGTAAATGATTGTACATTTTGTAGGGATTGGGCAACTATACTACAAATAAAAATGAATTTGGACAAATCGTGGATGAGCAAAAGGGGTGGTACAAGTTATATCGAAGGTGTTCAACATTTTGTGAAATTTGTTAAGGAGAATGCAGCCGAACAAACACAATTTCCACGCCCATGTAAGCTTTGTAAGAATTCGAAGGGACACATAGATCTCGATGAAATTAGCCTTCATTTGTTGAAGAATGGTATGTACCAAAGTTATGTGGTATGGAAGCATCATGGAGAAAAGGTAAAAGATTTAGGGAGAAACATACCAACAATGGCTAACACAATTGAAGGGCCACCAATTGAAGAATCAAATTTGCCTAGACTGGAGGATCTCATTGACGATGTATATAATATTCATACCAAGGAGGCCGAGCATTCACCTGTTGATGTGAGTGTAACAAATGAAGACGAAGAGGGAGATGACACAATTGTTGAGCCTGGGATGAAACAGAGCAAAAAACACAAAAGCTTTATGGATATGGCATCAGAACCTCTGTATCTGGGTTGCCCTAAGGGGAAAACCGTATTGTCCACCATTATTGAGTTGCAAAATTTGAAGACACGGTATGGGTGGACGGGCACTAGTGTGACAGCATTACTAGAGTGGCTAAAGGGCTTGTTTACGGAAAATTGCAATCTTTCAAAAAACTATCCTAATATGAAGAACATGATTAAAGACTTGGGAATGGAATGTGAAACCATCCATGCATGTAGGAATGGATGCATCATATATCGTAAGGAATACGAAAATCTCCATATATGTCTGAAATGTGAAGTGAGTCGGTATAAACTTGTGTTTGAAAAAGATACAGAGAGAAACAAGAATATCAAGAAAGAACCTGCAAAATTTGTGAAATACTTTCTCTTGATTCCAAGGCTAAAAAGATTCTTTAGCATTCCTTGGATTGGAGAGGCAATGACTTGGCACCAAAAGGCAAAGAGTGATGGAAGTCTAATGAGACATCCTTGTGATTCAGGCCAGTAGAATTCAGTCAAAGTTCATTAGCCAGATTTTGCAGCAGATGCTAGGAACCTAAGACTTGCAATATCAACAGATGGTTTCAACCCATATAGAACTCTAAGTAGCAATTACAGTTGTTGGCCAGTGATTTTAGCACCGTTAAATCTTCCACCATCGTTGTGCATGAAAAGAGAGTTCTCTTTGCTGACATTGTTAATTTCTGGACCCAAAGGACCTGGAAAATACTTTGACATATTCTTAGAACCTTTGGTAGAAGAGTTGAAAGAGCTGTGGGTTAATGGCGTGTCAACGTGGGATACATTTACCAAAACCACATTTACATTGAAGGCGATGTTGTTTTGGGGGGTCCATGATTTTCCTGCATACGAGAATCTATCTGGTTGTACTGTTCATGGTTATAAGGCTTGTCCAGTGTGTGCTGATGATATCGACTCTATCGACTCTATGCGGCTTGGAGACTCTTCAAAAGTATATTATCACGGCCATCGACGATTCTTGAACTCCAATCATAAGTTTAGAACTGATAAAAGATTCAACAAAATACTCGAACAATGACCTCCTCCACAAAGATTGTTCGGGGAAGAAGTTGAAGAAAAGATAGCCAAAATTCTTGAAAATAATGAAAGGACACGATTGAAGCAAGCTACTCATGGAAAGCGTAAGAGGCAAAACCGGAATCATGAAAGGAAGGTATGTGAAGATGATAATGAAGAAGAGACATCTACTAAAGTAGCACCATGGTCTAGAAGGTCTATTTTGTTTGATTTGCCTTACTGGAAGTTTCTTGAAGTGAGACACAATATTGATGTTATGCACACTGAAAAGAATGTCACAGACCACTTATTGAACATGTTAATGGATGTGAAAAAGAAAACAAAGGATGGGATACAAGGTCGGAAAGAAATGAAAAAATTAGGGGTAAATAAGAAGTTGTGGGTAGTTGAAGATGAAGAAACAGGAAAGACATCAATGCCAAAAGCATCTTATGCCTTGACAAAGAAGGAAAAAGAAGAGTTTTGTCGAACATTGAAAGATTTAAAACTTTCGACCGGGTTTTCCTCTAACTTGGGTAATTGCGTCACCATCCAGCCTCCTGAACTAACAGGGCTCAAATCACATGACTATCATGTGATTATGCAATACTTGCTTCCAGTATTCTTGAGACATACTTTTCATAAAGATAGGGACATAAGAATTGCAATTCAGAGGATTAGCTTATTTTTTAGAATCTTATGTGCCAAGGTGATCAATAAAGAAGAGCTTAGGCAAGCAAAGAAGGCGTTGGTTGAGGCAATGTGTGTTCTTGAAAAAGAATTTCCGCCTTCCTTCTTTGTTATAAGTGTGCACTTAATGGTTCATCTAGCTGATGAGGCCCTATCGTGCGAGACGGTTGGATTTCGATGGATGTATCCATTTGAAAGGTACACTCTTATTGTTTTCTTCTATATTTAACATTTAGTATTAATTTATAGGTGATATAGTTTGTGTATATATTTTTCTAACAGATTGATGAAGTGCTACAAAGAATGTCCTTAATAAGCGATACATTGAAGGTTCGATAGCTGAGGCTTACCTTGTAGACGAATCTGTAATATATGGCATGGAGTATATGCCCAACTCGAGCGCTTTTGGTCATAATTCTAGTCGAGAAGACTGGCTGGATGAGAGTGTTAACCTCACAGATGAGAAACCCTTGGAAATAGGGAGAGTTGTCGAGCTCAACCATGTTCAGTTTGAGCAAGTGCGTAGATGGGTTCTCAATCGACTTGCAGACTTGAGTGAATGGGAAGAGTATGTGTCCCCTTTCCTACAAGCTAAATAAGTTCTATAATTATAATAATGTGAATGACAAAAATAATAAGTATTATAATAATAATATGATATGGCTATGTGCATGACATACGTGTGGTAATCCATGCAGAAAGTATAACCGCTATTACCAATGTATTTCCACTCAGAATCGAAAAGGTGGTTCGATAAAAGAAAAAACTAAAGCTAAGGAATTCATTCCTTGGTTGCGTGATGAGGTAATATTTCATTTTTGTTCATGTGTTTATGTATTTATGCACAAATTAAGATTTTTTTTCTTTGTAGTTATTGGATACAGGACAAACCAATACAACATTATGGAGATTAGCCAATGGTCCACAACATAGAGCTACGCGATTCAAAAAATATCGTGTCAATGGTTTTGTTTTTGCACCAAGTTCTTCCGATGAATGCTTGGCAACGCAAGATAGTGGGGTTTCTATGGAAGCATATTCAAATTTTATTTCAAGTCGAAAAGACAAAAATCCGAAGGAAGGGAAGATGACCTTTTATGGAATTGTTAGAGACATACTGAAGCTGGATTATCAAGATTTCAAAGAAACTGTGTTCTATTGTAATTGGGTTAAAGTGGAGGATTCTAAAAATGGTTGTAAGTTAGATCCGATCTGGAATCAAGTGATGGTAAACTTGAAGAAGCTCAAGAATAAGGAAATAGTTGAGGAGGATCCATTCATTTTAGCTCAAGAAGCAACTGCAGTTTTTTATTCCAAAGATCAAAAGAATGATGGGTGGTACGTGGTTATAAATACTCCAAAAAGGTTAAATAAACAAGTTGACGCAGTAGACATTCCAACTGACTACCAATCTTGTTTGAATGACAATCCCAACTTGAGGAATTTGTTGATGTTTGATGATTGAACTATGTCATATGTGGTCTTTTGTACTCCAGACTTTTTTATGGTTAAATTATAATTTTTTTGTTTACAACAATCTAGTGTACTCGACTATATTTTATATATGCAGCTCCCGAATGGTATGGATAACTTTTTATTATGGTAATAACCCGGATATCCAAATTACTTACAGATCTTGGTTGTTTTTTGTATATACATTTGTAAATTACTTTGATAGCTTGATTCTTTTATATGTGTAATTTGGTATGATCATAGTATTTTTATTATTTTAATGCTTCTATGAATAAACATGATACAAAGTTGTCGTTGAATGAATAAACAGACTTTCTTTCATTGCACGATGTCTTCAAGTGTTGCCGAGACATCTAACCAGCGGGAAGAAGATCCCATATCAATAGAAGTCAATAAAAAATCAACATCTAAGAAGAGCATCGAATTTAATCATCTTGGACAAGCAGTTGGATCCAACGCAACTCACTTTAAGAGTGAAGTTGTTAAATACGTGAAGACATATGTGCCTATCAGGTATATAAGTTGGCTACAGGTACCTAAGACCTACAAGGATGACGTTTGGAATAAGATAGAGGTGAGAATAACGAGCATTCTATTATTTTAATGCTTTATTTTTTCTTTCACAGATATATTTCAGTTCAATATCACTGTTATACTTCATATTAGTTAATTGCTTTCACTGATATATTTCAGTTCAATATTCTACATGTTATGTCCAAGTATCCATATTAGTATCTCAATATCTACACTAGCATGTTGTTCCAAAATGGATGATCATGATCACCTCCAACACTGAAATGCCCTTGAGAACATTCTAGCTAATTGAAAGAGTGGTAGCCAAATTGCCTAACACATATGAAGCCAAATAACAAGATTTGGAATATTAGAGCACAGCAACACTAACTGTAAGGTTGGATGTGTTTGAAAGAGTGGAACCCATCAACATATAGACTCTAGAAGTGTCCTCACTGAATGATCCTTGATATTCCAATCACAAATAATTTACCTTGATTTTTCACATGGAAAAATGTGTGCATTTGTACCCTTAGTATTCTAAATTATTGAATTAGGCATTGAAATTATATAGGAAAATTAGAGTCCTTTATAGGAAGGAAAATACCATCTTACATGTTTAATGGATTTGGCAAAGCAATTAACTTGCAACATACTGCCTTGTCCATCTCTTGTAACTTTAGATGCTTGTTTCTTTAATTGCCCCTCCAATTTATGTGAACATTCCCTGGAAGAAACTATGAAGTTGGACAATACTTTATTTTTTTCTATCACTGTTATATTGCTATTAAATCTTGGTTGTACGTACACAATACGAATACGAACACCATTTTTATTATCAGTGAAACTCTCTACTGGAAATTAAATGGTTATTTCATGATATAGACCTAATCCTCCAGGTTTTCATAAGTTTTTGATTAAATCTTGATGTTCAGTTAATGTCCAGAGCATCATGATCACCTCCAACACTGAAATCTGTTAACTGTACACCTTTCTTAGCTTACAGGATTTGTTCCATGTTATGTCCAAGTATCCATATTAGTATCTCAATATCTACACTAGCATGTTGTTCCAAAATAGATGATCATGATCACCTCCAACACTGAAACGCCATTGAGAATCTGAGATACATGAACAACAATTGTATCACTCCCAACATAGTTTTTTTAAGTTCAGTCAAAATTATCGTATTCATACATATATGAACAAGTTTGATTTTTGCCTCTTTTTTAGTCAACAAGTTTGGTTCAGAAGCATTGGTCCTTTATTTTACACTAACTGTAAGGTCCTTTATTTTACACTAACTGTAAGGTCTGTACATCATGACACTCTCTCTCTAATTTTTTGTACTGATTTTATAGAAACTGTGAAGAAACTTTACCTGGAAGGACACTCTCCCTCTGCTTCATTTTACTTCTTTTGTTTCCTGTTAAATATTGAATTTCTGACACTTATTTTGGTCATGTTGTGTATCCTTGAGGATGTTTTGGTTTACATACTATAACCTTCTAATAAAGCATTTTAATTGCAGGCTGAATTTGATATTCCAGGTTATCTCAGGAAAGATGTTGAAAGGTCAATGCCAGATGCATTCAGGAAGCTAAAGCATACCCTAAGAAAGGATCACTTGGATAAGCAACCAAATTTGGAGGCAAAAATGATGGCTATTCCAAATAGGATTAGAAAGGAAGATTGGGAGCAATTTTGTATCAATGAGGCTGATGATAAACAACTAAAAAGAAGAGCTATGGCCGTTGAAAGCAGAAAACATAGTGTGTATGGCCATACTGGGGGTCGTAAGAGCAGTGCAATGGTAGAGTATGAGATGGTAATTTCCTCTATAACCAACATTAGAATTTTATAATTTTTTGTATTCCAAATGTTAAGCTTACACCTTAAAACTAATCCATGATTAATCCAGAAGGCAAAGCGGGAAGATCCTACTATCCCTATTACACGGACTGAAGTGTGGATAGAAACTCATACGAGGAAGGATAAAACTACGCTACCTAGTGCTGAACCGTTTATGGTGAGGTCACATAAAACTTTGTTATCACCTTGCATTTAATTTAATGTTAGCTTTTCTTATAAATGATATTCTAGAAATTAGTCAAAGAGAAACTTGTTGAATCCACACAATGTGAAAGCGACAATAGTAGAGTTCACCCGCTATCAATTGATAATGATCCTTTGACTCAAGTGTTTGGCAAGAAAGTGAAAGGGTTGCCAGGTGTTAGGAGCTTTGTTTCCAAGAGAAAGTATGATGCTACTCTCCATGCTCATATCATGTACACAGAGGAAAGAGGCGAGAGGGAGGGTCTAAAAAATAAGGTTGATGAGATGCAGACAAAGGTTAACTTTATTTTTGATTTTTGTAAGGTGAGACAACCAACTTCTTATATGAAAGTATAAAAGATCATAACTATATGCCTATCATAATATGAAAAATATTCTTTCTTAATTTTTATTATACCACAGTCACAGATTGGCGGGCCACCAGCACATATTCCCTAGTCAACTGGTGGGTCAACAACAAACGGTCCCATACCCCATGCAGGTGGGTCATCATCACCTGTTCCTATGTCCCAGGCAGTTGGTGGGTCATCAACACCCGTGCTTCAACAACTGCAAGCAACTATTGGGCAATCAACACCCATGCCACCAATGCCGATGAACAATGCACGAGGGTCATCTTTAGGTAAAAAGGAAAGGGATTCAACGACTTCGGCAAGCACTGAACCAACTCCCACAGCAAGGTTATGTGAATTGTTTGATTGGAATTGGAATTGTGTTGCAGTTGCAAAAGAAGTAATTGATCCAATGCATCGTGGTAATTGTCATAATTATCAACTGAACACTCAATATGAAATGAAGTTGAGCATGTGTGTTCGAAAGATTTTCTCGGCAAAGCTCTACAAAGAAACTCCCGATGCAAAAACAATTAAAGAAGTAGGTGTTGGCGAGTTCCTTGTATGGCCCAAATCACACATCAAATTTGTGGAAGCATGATTTGTGAGCATTTTTCTTATCATACTTTTCTAATGATTAACAATACATAAATTGATTACCTTGCTTGTCTTATTTTGTGGATACATTCGCTAACTTTATTTTCGCTTGAACTTTACATGGATAGGCAAAGTCCAGTATACTCAATACCAAAGTCCAGTATAAAATATGCGACCTTTAAGGGTAAGTGTCATCGTTTCATTTGATTTTAAAATTTTACATGTTCAGTTTTGATACATGTTTAAGTTACATGTTGTTCAGTTTTGATACATCTGTTAGAGGAGATGTTACATAACTTCAGATGCTCCAATTTCAGTACAGGTTGTGGTTTGGTGAGTTTGTTTCTATTGAGGGCCCTATTGCTTAATGCAGACAACTTTGTGTTGAGGGATTTATTTCTGGCAAGTCATTGATGACATTTTCTGCTTGCCTATTCATTAATTTTTTTTCTCCAATTTTGAATATGAAATCGTCGATAGTGTCGATACTATCGATCCCGGTGATACCAAAATTGTGAAGCTTGTCTATTCATTGATTTATTTCTGGCCAATCTCAAGTTTTACATTATATTATCTGAAGTACTTTCACTCTACTCTATACAAACAGACTGTTGCACATTTAATTTTCAGCCATAGTTCAATGAATAGAGTCTTTGCCACCATTTAATTTTCAGTCATAGTTCAATGAATAGAGTCTCCACATTGCAAATTGATCTCTGAAGCCGCAAGTAGCAGTATTTATTTTAATATTTACAAGAGTCTTTGCCACCATATAATTCTCTAGATAGAGCTGGAGGAGTAAACATTTTAAAGTAACAGACTTTTGAGGAAAAATTCTGGCTACGCCACTGGTTCAATGCATGAAGTTTTTTTTTAAAGGATGATTTAACCACCCTTTTCACACCTAGTCTTTTGAACTGCAGTCTTATGAGTATGTTGGTTTTGGTTCTGATTAGTCCTTATATATGTGTTTGTATGGGTATTAATTCCCTTTTTCATGTTGCAGAACTCCATATAACATATAGTCCAGTTCCTATGAGCTCATATGTTTACACCTCATTCAAGGGTCCATTACACTATTTTTTAAATTGTTCACTGCTGCAATTATCCTGCCCCCTTCGATTTTGCATGCAGCTTCCTTTAGAATTGAGTTTAAGTTGATTTTGGTTCTGCCAACATGCTCTATGTCCTGCCTATAGGTTCAATATTGGAGTATCAGGTATATGGTAGGGTCCTGCATATTGGTTCAGACCTCCATACAATGGAGTCATCTATCCAATTGTTAGAAGCATGAGGTATCAGAGAAGAGATGGAGGGGTGAGCTCGAGTGGGGTTTCCTGGGCATTTCCTTTTGATCAAATCTTTATTCCACTTAGTACTGTCCTGCCCTTTCACATTTAGGTCCATATCCTTCATATCCTTATTAGGAGCATTTAGGAGGGGTGTATCCATATTAGGATCAACCCTTTAGTTCAGTCAGTAGTAGGCCTATTAATAGTGGTGTTGGGTGTGTGTTTCATGAGTGTATCAGAGAGTGTGGATGTGGTGTCTACCTGCAAGTAAGGAGAAGGATCACCTGTGCAACCCTTGCACATGGATTAGTCACTGTTCAGATTAGTCCCTTTCATTCATTGTCCATATAACTCAAGTTATGTCCTGCATACTTATGATAAGTCTCTATTAATACACTTGATAGTTCAGTCCTCTAGAATAGGGTTCAGTCCTATTATAAATTGTTTAGCCTCATTTTGTATCAATGTTAAGTTCACTTGTGTTGTGTTCTTCTTCCCTTGTGCAGGATTCCCTTGTGTAGGAGAGACAATTTGAGTCACTTCCTAATTCTAAAGGCTCAGATTCCTGGTAACCTAACTCATCCGAACATCCCTTCTACCCTTCTTTACAAGGAAGCTAGTTTATTAAGCCCAACTAACGGATCTCTAACGGATTTGCATAACTATCATCTAACAAAAGTTTAGCGGAAAGATTTCAGAATTTTTTAGAATGTAACAGAGTTCTTGAAAACTCTCGAAGTGTCCATAGCCTTATAGAAATTGGAGGCTCTTGATGTCCTATAAATAAGTGAGATTCTACATGTTGTTCAGACTTGACTGTTAGAGGAGATTTATATATTGTTGCATGACAGATAACATGCATAAATTCTCAACACATGTTCAATAAGGGGAGCCATATTTCTTAACTAGGTTTTCTGTGATTCACGACAAATATTGGGATCACCTCTCCTGCAGACATGGATAGTTTAACCAGTCACAAATTTTAGAGAAGTAATTGATGCATAGCAGTTAATCTAGTAAGCTTTCACAGATATAACGCTGTCCTAGATGCTACTATTATATCACCCTTTGGACAAACTTTTTTAAACTGAACACAGCCAAATAGAATGAACTATACATGGCACACACTCCCTCTTTAGCCTATATATACAGCTCTGTCTCACTCCTCCATTCATCAAAAACCCCACTTCCCTTCTCCATCTCTCTCCCTTATCCATTCGTCTAGCTCCATCTTGACAAGTGCTTTCTTTACCAGAGTACAAATATATTACGGTTGAATACAAATGTTTTTTTTATGTATTATTAATATTTGCAATTTCTTGTGCTTTTACTAGAGTCTCATAGAAATGAAAGAACCAATCTCCAGTCTCTTGTGCTTTTTCTTCCGTATTTATTTTTTCTTTATGCCCCAAATTGAAATAAGTTGTGGTCAAATTATTTTGTCATGGTTTTAAATGATCTTTGAAATGTCTACAGGTCATCACATGTTTTGCTTCCTTGGTTGTCATCTCTTCAGGCACTAACAAGAACGTAAAGGATCAGAAGGAATTAGTCTCTGCTGCTCAACTTATTTTCGCAACTCAGATGTTTTTTCAGCATGATAGTTTAGTATTGTTGTATTAAACATATATATACAACGTTTATGTATGACATTTCAACTTTATTAGTGTATGCAGTCTTAACATGGTTCATTCTCCATATTCTTGTGCTATGGAAGTTTGTTCAGTTTCGTGTATATTACAATGAGTTTTACTTTCATAAAAATCTCAAAATTTATACAAGCTTGTCAATCGCCATTTTGTTACAGACTTCTACACTTGGAATCCTACAGGTTTTGAAATTCATAGCATAACTACTTATGTTAGGAACGTTACAGGTTTTGAAACGCTTTGTTTCGGAATGTGTTTTCCAAAACTGGAACATTTTTCAGCAAGTGGTACAAAAACGTAATCTGAAACGCTTCCTTAGGAACGTTTTTATGGTGTTCCAATACTGGAACACTTTTTATCCGTTCCAGCATGTGCTGAAAAAGTTAATCTGGAACTCTTTTCTAGGCACGATGTTTCAATATTGGAACGCTTTAAAGGTGTTCCAAGTAACATTTGTTGGAACGCATTTAACGTGTTCCAAGAAACTTTTTTTTGGAACGCATTAAAGGCGTTCCAAGAAACGTTATTTGGAACACTTTTATGGCGTTCCAATAAACGTTGTTTGGAACGCTTTATTTCCGTTCCAACAAAATTGGCAGCCCAAAAATAGGCACGATAATTAGGCGTTCCTGAAATTATTTGGAACAGACTTTTATCGTTCCAAAATGACCATTTTGGTGTAGTGCAATATTCCCTCTCTTAAACTCCTTTCTATTGTTGTCCATTGTTGTTCTTTCTGCTACTTTTGTTATTAAACAGGAAAGAAGATCAGCTTGATCCCTTTACAATATAATATTTTATAAAGTAATAATTTGTCCATGGTTTTATATTAGCATTGTTTTGTCAATATATGGAAGCCTGTATACATATTACTAGTATACATATTACTATTAAGAACACGAATGGTACTATTATCACTAGTAATTTTGAGTAAATTATTATTATTAATATTATTTTAGTAAACATTTCTTGTGAGCACCCTGAATTTTGGGTTGATTTTTTTTATTTTATTTTATTTTCTGATTGATTGGTTTCGATAAATAATTTATCCTGTTATTTTTTTTCTTAAGTGTACTTTTCCGTACCTTTGATATTTGGAGTGTCAGGGATGTTTAACTCTGGAAATCTTCTTCACGAGTTTTGGAGTGGACAGGATTACCTTCATGATGGTATATAGTGTCCCACTCAGACTTGTTCCCTTGTGCTCTTTTTGCTTCGCAGAACTTCGGGTCGATTTAGACCATTTGATTATTAATTAATTTTTCCACTCTTTTTCTTGATCATTTTTAGCACGTTACCGTGACTTTTAATTTGGGAGCACAAGACCAGTCAGTTTCTTGAAACCAACTCATCATGCATGATCTACTCGAGACGCTCGTCACCCATGACCTTCGTGTCCCACTCAGACATGCCATTTTGCGCTCCATTTGCTTCGCACAACTTTCCTGACATGTGACCCGATTTTATTTCACCCCACGGTGTCACATTCATTTTCCAACTTGATTTGTGGGCACCCTGTCGACCAAAACCTGTCAGCCTCAATTATGGGCATGGCCCATATTGAGCCTACTACCCATCCGACACTTGTGTCCCATTTATTGGAATCCCCATGTGCTACTTATTTACCCATGATCATCAGCACCTATTTTTAATTCATTTATTTCGCAATGTCTGATTTTGACCCAATCCGGCTCCACCGAGTCCAGCCCAACTTCGTGCTACCCTCCATCGTGACACCCTCACTTTCCTCGTCCAAAAATAATATTAAATATAATGTTTACCTATTTCAATATTTATTAGAATTTCCATTTATTTAAATTCCCATAGGAATGACCATTTCCCTCTAATTAAATCTAGCCCTTGATTTTTCCAATTAATCCCAACCATTAATTTCTCCCTATAGCAGCCAACAATTTCTTCCCCTATGGGTTGGCCGGCCCTAACTTCTAGGGAAGGCTCTTTCTCTCTCTCCCACACATTTAATATTTCATTCATCTCCTTTCTCTCCCTTCTTTCTAATATTTTCCATTCAACAAACCAACATCTAACATCAACTCCTCCTGGCCGAGCTTGGCACCCGACCACCTCACTCCCCTGGCCAGCCTCGCCGCAGGCCACCCTGGTCGGCCGTCGACCACAACTCCTTCCTCCTCCCTTTAATACCACCATCAACTCCATAGCAAACCACCACAATCACCATGGCCGCCACCACCATTTCACCCCCTCCTTGTGGCCGCGCTGCCCAGATCCTCGCCGTGGCCTCGCTGGCCATCCCCGGCACTGCCACCGGCCAGGCTAGGACGTGCGAGCCCGGGCCAGCGCACAGCCGCATGCGTGCAGTCGCGCACGTGCGCGCACGCACGGGCCGCCGTCGTGCGCCGCCGTGCCGCCGCACGGCCGCCGTGGCCACCCTGGACGTACGCCCCACTCCGGCGAGCAGCCCTCTGACGGCCACCGTCCTTCGAGACGTGCCGTCGAGGCGATTCTTGCGTTTTGCACGAAGTCCCGTCGTGACGCGCGCGGAATCAAGTTCATTTTGGCGCTCCGTCGCAGCGACTTCGCGCGCGTTTTCCCGAAAATCCGACCGTTGGATCGGCAATTTGTTTACTCCGTCACAATCTCGGTATATCCACCTTCACTTCTGTCAATTTTTGTCCGTTGATTTTATCGTTTGATACATCAAAACCGGCCACTAAGTTGACCGTTTAAATTGTATTAAATTTGGACAGTTTCGCGGGGCCAACTTCGTCAGCTTGTATCTCCTCCACCGCAGCTCCATTTGGTGTGCTACCAGTTCTTGTGCGAAGCTGGTATAACCCTCTTACTTTCCCTCCAGTTTAGTTTCATTGTGAGCTTGTTTGATTGGTTGAATTCGACGCCAAAGTTGGCCGTCCGAATTCAAAATTTCAAACTTGTAAAATTCCATTTTTGAACACGGGACTCCAGATTTCATTTCTGACACCACCATTAGACTCGTGGCATCGTTCTGGCATATTTTCATATAAAATTTATTAGATTTGAAGAACGTGGACCCTGGCACGTTTTTCGGTGCAAAGTGGGTCCCACATTCTGGGTCAACGAGTCATTTTGAGATCGGCTCATCGGAATCCAATTCCAGATATATCGTTGAGTTCGTATCGTCATTCTGGACTCGTTGACATATAATTTGCTAGGTTTTGGTGGACATTGGATCGGACATGCATTTCGGTGCAAGTCAGATACCAATATCCGGGTCAACGGGTCATTTTGAGATCGGCTCAACGGAATCCAATTCCGGATATACCGTTGAGTTCGTATCGTCATTCTGGACTCGTTGACATGTAGTTTGTTGAGTTTTGAGAACTTTGGCTCCGGCACGCATTTTCGTGCAAACCGGAATTCCAAGTTCTGGTCAACGGACCAAATTGAGATCGGGTCAACGGAATCCAATTCTGGAGATACCGTTGGGTTCGTATCGTCATTCTGGTTTCATGGACATATAATTTGTTATATGTTGTAGACTTATTTTCTTGCACGTTTTTTGGTGCAAAACGGCTCCGACACGGACATCATTTTGATCCGAAATTACATTTTTACCCTTGTGTCCAAATTGGACCGATGGGTAGGCTATTCTAGCTAATTTGACCATTCTGGACACGTTGGCGATGTTTATTTCATCGTCCGACAATGTTTGTTGATAATTTCTCTGATTTTAACCTTTTTATAATTAATTAATAATTAATTCTTATAATGTTCGTATTTCGGGATTAGTACAACGAAACTGATATCAGTCAATTCTAGTGATCTCACATCGCTGAAATTGACAAGTTGGACACGTGGATCACTATAATAAGATTATCAACTTTACCGTTGATCATCTCATCTCGATTTGCGTGTCCTAAGTTTCGACGTACGAATAACGAAGTACACTTTATATCTTTAATAATTAGACTAGAATGGACCCTATTTGACCAGAGTTGACTAGTTGACCCAAAGTCAACACTTGACCTAGTTTGACTAAATTATTGACCGGAGTTGACCTAGAGTTGTTTTGACATAGAAAAACCTAGGATAATGTAGATTGATTATAGAGATTTATTTATTACAACTTGAACACTTTGTAACCTGTGTTGCTTTAAATAGGACTCTGTGGCTTCAGTTGGACCCCCTATACTTATCAGCTGTTCAGGTTATCAGGCGAGTACATTCTCTGATCATTTCATATCCTGCTTAGAATTATATTCCTGTTTTAGATTACTATACTTGATGCTGTCACGACATTATCACGGATTAGTACTATATCGATCTCTTCATGCGATATTATCCCCATCGGAAGCATCGGGTACATTGTGTCATGTGCGTTTCACTTTCATCATGTACTCCTGTGCTTTCACCATACATGTACACTCTTGTGAATCATGTACTCTCATGTTCACAAAGCCCTCATGTATACTATCATGTACACCCTTTCATGGGCCCCCATGTGATATCATGTACAATAACATAACCTTCTTAGATTCTTGTGTATTGATTGGGAAAAAATGGGGGCGTGCTAGTAGTCATGTGAACAATTCCATAGTAGTGTAGATCATGTGAAACTCTTTAGTGTAGATCATGTACAAATCTGTCCTGTTCACATGTGCAATCCTGTACTTTACATCACTAGCCATTGTTAGTTCTCTATTTATAGTAGATATGTCTATTACAGTTCTCTCTCTGTTTACATACTGTATTTTTTCAGATCATGTATCTTACTTTACTGTATGATTATATTTTCTAACCTGCTATGATTTGTTGAGATGTATTGTTGTCACGACCCGGTCCCAATTTCTTGGGTCGAATCGGATCATGCCCAGCCTGCACCGTTGTTGAGACGGCGGTAGTAAGCTGTTTCCACTTGCAGGTAATTCAACAACACAGTATAATTTGCCACAACTTAAATATTTCGAATAGTTTAAAACTTTTTACAACAAAATGAAAGATACATCTGAAATACACTATTTTCCACAAACATCATGAATCATAAAAAATAAGAAAATCTACGCAACCAGCTCATCAGTCTCGAGATCATCGTCCTCTAGTTGGGACCTCGGGAAATATCGCGGAACAAAGCCTCATCAGTGATACCTAAAATGTTGGGTCTCCAGTCAGGAGGGAGCAAAATACAATTCATGCTAATTTGACAATTGAAATAATAATAGAATTATGCACTTTTAAACAGTTTTGAAATCAATAATTTAAGCAGTTACAGTTTTAAAACAGTTACAGTTCTGTGATGTGAATAGGTAATGAAATATGACCGGCTTGGGTTTGTTACAGTAAAGGATATGGGATTTGTTACAGTAAAGTTACAGTATGGTCATACTCATTACACTATTCCCCAGTCCCTAATAGTTACAGTAGTTACAGTCAGTGCTCGTGTTGCATTGTGGTTTAAACTTGCAATAAAACGATTACTAAATAATTGTAAACTAACACGAAATGTACTTGCCTTTGTTTTATTGACTGGATTCGTTTGTTGATTCCGGGGTGATGCTAGTACAGTCCTCGAAACCCTACAATTGAGAATTTGACTCAGATTCCAGGTTTACCAATCTAGCTACGCTAGTTGAAATCTCTATTTGTGTCCTAATCAAATTTTAATTCTTTTAATTAACAAAACACAAAAACACGATTATTTGTGCGTTGATTTAATACGAGAGAAAAAGATCGTTTTAAACTTTTGAATTCGGAAAACTTCGTCGATACCAGATTAATTATTAAAACTTGGTATTTTCATAGTATATAAATATAAAGCTAATTTTCTTATTTAGTGAGAAATACATGATTTTTAATTAAATAGAAACTTGTCAATTTTTAGGTGAGAAAATCTTAATTATTTTTATACGAAAATACTTTTTATTTAATTTACTCGTTTAATACAAAAACTCGTAAAACCAAAAATAACTAAAATCTACGCTACCAATTACAGTTACAGACCACAGCCAGCTGGGCTTATGCCCATTACAATTTATTTACATAAATTAAAATAAGACAAAACCGCCGTTAGTCCTAAACTAAAAATATGAATAAAATATGAACAAAATTAAATAATAAAAATAAAGATAAAATATAGAGTCTCAGATATGGTCCAATCCTCAACTGGGATAATGCCTCAACGTCCGGGTGGAGCCGGTTTTGTTTGCACTTAGCCGGGTCCATTGACCGATACGGTCGTCGCCCAAAACCAAATATCAAATAAAATTCCGAAATCTATTTTAAATTCATTTTTACAATAATCTAGAATTTACGAAAAAATCTGGCAGCATCTCCTCTGTTTTTGGTCAACCCAAAAACTGGGAAATAGCGCCGATACTTTCCTGCAAATCCCAAACCAGGGAAACCCAAATATGTATATATATAATAATCTACAACCAATCCACAAAATAATCGGAACGACCCGAATAATTTTCGGAAGTCCGATTCTAAACCAAAAATCACAGAACGCTACCGAAAAAATCCGGAAAGCCAAAACATACCAAAAACCAATTCTCGAAATATTCAGGAAATCCAAAATAATCCACAGAACCTTTCCGAAGGTTCCGTAAAAATACGACGTCGCTAAAACCGAATTCCCAAAGGGAATCGGGGACCATTTCTCATCATAGACTATATAAAAAAGAGACGGGACAGGGGTTATACCTCAGGTTGCTCGGCTAGAGCTCTTAGATGAAAAAATAATAGAAAGAATTTGAGATCCATACAGCAAAATAATCCCGAGACAGCGCCGAAAGTGAAATCCAGCTCCTGGTCGGGAACCGAAAGTCCCAGAACACTGATCGGGGCGCTGGGACAGCAGCGAACAGCGGCGACGCTGCCACAGAACAGTGGATCAGAACGCACCGGGACAACGTGGAAGCGGGGAGGCCGACAGGGGGTCGGGGCGCACTGGAGAAAAGGGGCTCGGCCACGCGGGGTGCGCTGGCGGAGGCTGGCCGAGCTCGGCCAGAGGGTCGAGCGCTGGGACAGCAAGGAAAGAGGGGGCTCGACCGAGTGGCAGCGGCCAGGGACGCGAAGCCGGCCGGAGGGCGGCGAAGGGGCTGGACGGTCGGCCGCGCGGCGACAGGGGCGGCCGGAGCACAGCGTCGGCCGGGAAGAGGCCGACGGGGGTTACGTCGGGAAGCGGGGTGCGGGTCGGTGGTTGGCCGGGGCTGGCTCGCGGTGAGGGCTCGGCGTGATGGGGGAAAGGGAAAAGGAAGAGGGGGTGAGGGTTCTGTGCTCGTGAGGAGAGTTGTGGGAGGAGAGGGTTCTTTATAGGTAGGAGGAGAGGGGGTTACCGGATCTGAAGGGTTCGCCGGAATTACGGGGAGCCGAAGGGTCGACGGCTCGGCTGTTCGGGAACGGAGGGGACTGAGAAGTCTCGGCGTGAGAAATATCTCCAGACAGAGAGAGAAGAGAGAGTTAAATAAAAAAAATAAAGTTTTGTTTTAATATATATATATATATATATATATATATATATATATATATATATATATATATATTTATCTCTAAATCTCTTATAAAACACAATATTTTAGAATTCCTAAAAATAATCTAAAAATATATTTGGATTCTGGTTCGAGTTCCGGACTGGCCAAACAAACAAAAAATCCAATTTATTTATTTTTGAAATATTTATTTTAATCTAACTAGAATAAATAATAGTAATAAGCACTAAAATAATTAAATTAAATTACGGTTTCACAACCTTCCCTTCTTAGAAAATTTCGTCCTCGAAATTTAAAGAGTAGGGTAGGAATTATTTCAGGTCAAGTTGGTACGAGTACTGCACCCGTAACTCAGGTCCAATTAATAAGAATTTTCAAGGTAGTCGTGGATGAGACGATTTAGGGACAAGTTTCATTTATGATATCATCCATGCAGAAAAATACAAAAAGCGAACCAAAGTACACGAGGTTGATCAGACCATCATGCACCGGTTCTGATTAGACAATGTATTAGTGGGTGCACCCAATAAAATACTGTCATGATCAAGCTTGATAAAGAGATAGCTTGCAAAACTAGGCTGACTTAGCAGCATCAGTCAAGTTTAGAACGAAAAGATAAGAAGTAGGAGTTTAAGTGATGGCTCAAATTCTGATCTTCTTCTCACCTCTGACTACGCTTGCAACTGGTTTCTCTGGCACTGAAGGGTTGAGTCCAATCTTCAGCTCTGAATGATCCAGAAAATATGACTCAGATTCGGGATGTAGCGTCTGAGCTGTGATACGTAGAAGACGTTGCACACTCTCAAGATTAGCTGGTAGAGCTAACCGGTACGCTACTTTTCCAACTCATCTTAAAACTTCAAATGGCCCGATGTACCTGGCCTCAATTTTCCTGCTCTGTCAAAACTGATCGTTCCTCTGATATGAGAAATCTTCACAAAGACGCTATCTCCCACTTCAAACTCCAGTGGTCGACGACTGCTATCTGCCCCATGCTTCTGTTTGTCTTGGGCAATCTTGAGCTTACATTCACCTTCTCTATTGCGTCAGTCATCATATCTGGACCCAGCAGTACTCTTTCTCCTACGTCGTCACATGCAAGTGATGTACGTCAATGACGTCCATAGAGTGCTTCAAATGGTATTATACCAATTCCAGCTTGGTGTTGTTGCAAGAGAACTCCACCAAATGTATTTGGTCTTCCGAAGACCCTCCAAATTCCAAGACGTAAAATCTTAATATATCTTCAAGCGTTTGGATTGACCTCTCTGATTGCTCGTTCCTCGGTACTCCATGAATCCGATAGATGTGCCTCTCGTACAATGCTACCAACTTCTTAGTGGATAAAGTGAGCTGACTTAGTCAGTCGGTCCACAATAATCCAAATGGTGTTCTTTCCTTCTTGGAATCAAGGCAATCCTGACACATAGTCCATCGTTATGTGCTCCTACTTCTAGTCCGGAATGTCCATTAACTATAGAAGTCCTGCGGATCTCTATCCGCTAGCCTTCATTTGTTAACAAATTAAACATCTAACCTCAATTCTGGATACATTCTTCTTCATTCTATACCACCAAACAATAATACGCATATCCCGATACGTCTTGCTAGGATGTATGGAATACTGGTGCGCTTCTTTGCATTAGCTTGTTCCTCAGTTCGCTAGATAGTACACAAAGCCTCGTATCATTCTTCAGAGCTCCATCACTGGCGAATTGCGAAACCTTCAAGTATTCCTGCTAACACTTGATCTTTAAGCCTGCAAAGTGCCTCGTTTTGAAACTACGTCCTCTTGATTTTGTCCATCAGACTCGAGCTCATTTGCAACTTCATCAACACTAAATCAGTATCCAGCTTCTTCCTTCCATCTCCAGGCAGTAAAATCTCTAGTCCAAACTTCTCGATGTCTTCTAGCAGGTGCTGGTCCTTGGTCAAAACATCACCATAGGATATCGACTAAATGCCTCAGCGACCTCATTTGCCTTACCTGAATGGTACTGCAGGTCGATGTCGAAATCCTACATCTGCTTCAGCCATCTTCTTAGTCTCTTATTCAACCCCTTCTTAGAGAAAATATATTTTAGACTTTTGGGATCTGTAAATATTTTCACTTTCCTTCCATAAAAATCATGCTTCCATAGCTTCAAAGTAAAGATAATTGCAGCAAATTCCAAATTAGGTGTGGGATAATTCTTCTTATGAGTCTGTAGTTGCCTAGATGTGTAAGCAATTACTTTCCCATGTTGTTGAAGAACGCAACCCAGTCCTTTTCCAGAGGCATTACTGTAAATTGAGAAACCACCGGTTCCTGCGGGTAGCGCAAGGATTGGTGTAGTGGTAAGTCTCTTCTTCAGCTCCTCAATGCCGCCTGGCAATCTTTTGTCCAGATGAACTCTTTATTCTTCCAAGTGAGCTTCGTCATCGGCTCAGCAATCTTGGCAAAATCCTTCACGAACTTCCGGTAGTAGCCAGCCAAGCCCAAAAACTCCTGATTTCAGCAACTGAGCTTGGGGTAGAACACTTCTCAACAGCGGCTATCTTCTTCGGATCTACCAAAATTCCTTCTCCTGTGGCAACATGGCCAAGAAAATTCACCTTGTCTAGAAAGAATTCACACTAAGAAAGCTTACCATACAGATTCTCCTTCCTCAAAGTTTCCAGAATTCTCCTGAGATGCTCTTCGTGCTCCTCTTCCGTCTTTGAATAGATCAGAATGTCATCGATGAAGACAACAACAATTAATCTAGGTATTCATGGAAAACCTTGTTCATAAGATTTATGAACACCGCAGGAGCATTCGTCAGTCCAAACGGCATGACCAAGAATTCAAACTACCCATACTTGGTGTTGAATGTCGTCTCGGGAATTTCTTCCTTCCTGACCCTGATCTGGGGGTAGCCAGATCTAAGATCAATCTTTGAAAACACCTTGGCTCCGCTCAATTGATCAAATAGGTCACCGATCCGGGGCAGAGGATACTTGTTCTTGATGGTGATATTGTTCAGCGCCCGGTAGTCGATGCACATCCGTACTGTTCCGTCCTTCTTGGGCACAAACAAAAATAGGTGCTCCCTAGGGTGAAGCTCCGTCTCGAATGAATTCCTAAAGCCTTCAGTTCATTGATCTGATCCTTCATCTCCTTGGCCTCCTTCGGTTTGACTTGGTAACATCCTTTAGAAATAGGGAAGGAGCCGGGGACTAGGTCAATGATGAATTCTATATCTTAATCTAGGGTAATCCGGGAAGACTATCAGGGAAAACATCTGCCATAAAAGTGTAACTAAGAATTTTATTCATGTGGAGAATTACAGCAAAAACTCTTATGATTGATCTAAGGACATCCTGTTACAACTTCTAAAAAATAGATAATGCTATTCAGCAGTCCTAGGTACTATTCTTCATGGTTCTGGCTCTTGCATGAGCAGTCTCCAACTGCTTCATCCTCGAGTCTGCATCATGCCTTATTGTAGGAGGCAAGGTCTGCTGAATAGGAAGAGAGTCACTAGGTTGCGGCGTAGCAGGTGTTGCTGGGATATATGCTCTGGTTTGATGGAAAGATAAGGGGCAGTCCTTTACCCGATGTTCAGCAGATCCATATGCCAAACATTGTCCCAATCTCTTGCGGCAACTAATGGCCTGATGACCAGGCCTCTTGT
Organism: Iris pallida; assembly: GCA_029216955.1. Lineage (NCBI taxonomy): Eukaryota > Viridiplantae > Streptophyta > Magnoliopsida > Asparagales > Iridaceae > Iris > Iris pallida. Next base: position 3,070,365 of record JANAVB010042618.1, read on the forward strand.
AGTAGTCACAAGCCAATAGCCTCTTACGACAAGACTGCCGGAAAGTAGAGTACTTGATGGGACCTAAATATCTTCTAGATTCAGGGGTATACCTCCTAGAGTGAGGTTCCGCTCCAACTTGGTTGGAGATAACTAAGGCTACATCATTGACGTTCTTCATGACTTCTCTCGTGATATCCATCTGTTCCTGCTGGGCTTCAGCTTGAGCCTTCTAGGACTCCAAGATTTCTTAAAATAGGGCAACCATTTGGGAGGTGTTTGTTGGTTCTGGTGAAGCATCAGGAATGGGTACTTCCTCAAGGAAATGTAGCTCAGTTTGAGAAGAGGTAGGATCCGCTGGTGTAGTAAAAACTTTACTGGATGTATTATAGGGACGGTCAATCAGCTGCGAGGGAATAAACCCTGGACTTGGTTGAGGAGATGGGGTATGATCTGGAGATGACACCTCATTGCCAGCAGAATTGGTCTTGTCAATGGCCATTCTCTGGAAGGTTTAGGATGCACACATAAACAAGGTAGCCTACCAGTCTATAATCAAACAAAAATATTTATTTATATATAATTCGGAGCTATGTTGTGACAAATCAATGTTCTAGTGTTCTAATTGTGAGACGGCGGCAGTAAGCTGTTTCCACTTGCAGGTAATTCAACAACACAGTATAATTTGCCACAACTTAAATATTTCGAATAGTTTAAAACTTTTTACAACAAAATGAAAGATACATCTGAAATACACTGTTTTCCACAAACATCATGAATCATAAAAAAAAAAGAAAATTTAGGCAACCAGCTCATCAGTCTCGAGATCATCGTCCTCTAGTTGGGACCTCGGGAAATATCGCGGAACAACGCCTCATCAGTGATACCTAAAATGTTGGGTCTCCAGTCAGGAGGGAGCAAAATACAATTCATGCTAATTTGACAATTGAAACAATAATAGAATTATGTACTTTTAAACAGTTTTGAAATCAATAATTTAAGCAGTTACAGTTTTAAAACAGTTACAGTTCTGTGATGTGAATAGGTAATGAAATATGACCGGCTTGGGTTTGTTACAGTAAAGGATATGGGATTTGTTACAGTAAAGTTACAGTATGGTCATACTCATTACACTATTCCCCAGTCCCCAATAGTTACAGTAGTTACAGTCAGTGCTCGTGTTGTATTGTGGTTTAAACTTGCAATAAAACGATTACTAAATAATTGTAAACTAACACGAAATGTACTTGCCTTTGTTTTATTGACTGAATTCGTTTGTTGATTCCGGGGTGATGCTAGTACAGTCCTCGAAACCCTATAATTGAGAATTTGACTCAGATTCTAGGTTTACCAATTTAGCTACGCTAGTTAAAATCTCTATTTGTGTCCTAATCAAATTTTAATTCTTTTAATTAACAAAACACGAAAACACGATTATTTGTGCGTTGATTTAATACGAGGGAAAAAGATCGTTTTAAACTTTTGAATTCGGAAAACTTCGTCGATACCAGATTAATTATTAAAACTTGGTATTTTCATAGTATATAAATATAAAGCTAATTTTCTTATTTAGTAAGAAATACATAATTTTTAATTAAATAGAAACTTGTCAATTTTTAGGTGAAAAAATCTTAATTATTTTTATACGAAAATACTTTTTATTTAATTTACTCGTTTAATACAAAAACTCGTAAAACCAGAAATAACTAAAATCTACGCTACCAATTACAGTTACAGACCACAGCCAGCTGGACTTATGCCCATTACAATTTATTTACATAAATTGAAATAAGACAAAACCGCCGTTAGTCCTAAACTAAAATATGAATAAAATACGAACAAAATTAAATAATAAAAATAAAGATAAAATATAGAGTCTCAGATATGGTCCAATCCTCAACTGGGCTAATGTCTCAACGTCCGGGTGGAGCCGGTTTCGTTTGCACTTAGCCGGGTCCATTGACCGATACGGTCGTCGCCCAAAACCAAATATCAAATAAAATTCCGAAATCCATTTTAAATTCATTTTTACAATAATCTAGAAATTACAGAAAAATCCGGCAGCATCTCCTCTATTTTTGGTCAACCCAAAAACTGGGAAATAGTGCCGATACTTTCCTGCAAATCCCAAACCAGGGAAACCCAAATATGTATATATATAATAATCCACAACCAATCCACAGAATAATCGGAAAGACCCGAATAATTTTCGGAAGTCCGATTCCAACCCAAAAATCACAGAACGCTACCGAAAAAATCCGGAAAGCCAAAACATACCAAAAACCAATTCCCAAAATATTCAGAAAATCCAAAATAATCCACAGAACCTTTCCGAAGGTTCCGTAAAAATACGACGTCGCGAAAACCGAATTCCCAAAGGGAATCGGGGACCATTTTTCATCATAGACTATATGAAAAAGAGACGGGACAGGGGTTATACCTCAGGTTGCTCGGCTAGAGCTCTCAGATAAAAAAATAATAGAAAGAATTTGAGATCCAGACAGCAAAATAATCCCGAGACAGTGCCGAAAGTGAAATCCAGCTCCTGGTCGGGAACCGAAAGTCCCAGAACACGGATCGGGGCGCTGGGACAGCAGCGAACAGCGGCGACGCTGCCACAGAATAGTGGATCAGAACGCGCCGGGACAACGCGAAAGCGGGGAGGCCGACAGGGGGTCGGGGCACACTGGAGAAAAGGGGCTCGGCCACACGGGGTGCCCTGGCGGAGGCTGGCCGAGCTCGGCCAGAGGGTCGAGCGCTGGGACAGCGAGGAAAGAGGGGGCTCGGCCGAGTGGCAGCGGCCAGGGACGCGAAGCCGGCCGGAGGGCGGCGAAGGGGCTGGACGGTCGGGCGCACGGCGATAGGGGCGGCCGGAGCGCGACGTCGGCCTGGAAGAGGCCGACGGGGGTTTCGTCGGGAAGCGGGGCACGGGTCGGTGGTTGGCCGGGGCCGGCTCGCGGTGAGGGCTCGGCGTGATGGGGAAAAGGGAAAAGGAAGAGGGGGTGAGGGTTCTGTGCTCGTGAGGAGAGTTGTGGGAGGAGAGGGTTCTTTATAGGTAGGAGGAGAGGGGGTTACCGGATCTGAAGGGTTCGCCGGAATTACGGGGAGCCGAAGGGTCGACGGCTCGGTCGTTCAGGAACGGAGGGGACTGAGAAGTCTCGGCGTGAGAAATATCTCCAGACAGAGAGAGAAGAGAGAGAGTTAAATAAGAAAATAAAGTTTTGTTTTAATATATATATATATATTTATTTATCTCTAAATCTCTTATAAAACACAACATTTTAGAATTCCTAAAAATAATTTAAAAATATATTTGGATTCTGGTTCGAGTTCAGGACTGGCCAAACAAACAAAAAATCCAATTTATTTATTTTTGAAATATTTATTTTAATCTAACTAGAATAAATAATAGTAATAAGCACTAAAATAATTAAATTAAATTACGGGTTTCATAATTGTGCTCGCTCCTGTCCTGACTGGACCCGTTGATAAATTTTACAGATAGCCTGGAGGTTGCCTGCTAGCCTAGAGGAGACACAGTAGAGGTTGTATAGATAGATAGGATTTTGCTCAGTTTATTTTCAGTTGTCTTGAGTTGTATTTATAATTTCTGTATTTGAGTTTTGAGATATATTTTTGGGTTGTGTATCTTTGACACTTAGACTTCTATCTGCTGTATTTCTTTTGGATTTCATATTTTATCTATCTTCTATTTATGCTCTATCCTAGATGTGATTGAGTTTACATTCTACTATGTCACCCCCATTCGGAAAGTATAAACTGCTTAGTCTTATACTGGTAGATGCATGAGACCTAGGACAGCATTCTACCGCCGATACTGCGGCGTAGGCTGGGCGTTGTTACGTTCTCGTGCCCTTACTCTAGGGTGCGGGTCGTGACACATTTTTAGTGGTGGCCCACGCAGATCGAGTTTATGTAGTGGTATTCGAACTAGAGTACCACTACAGCCTGCAGTAGGAATAGGATATATTTTTGAAGGTACTCAATCACAGTTAGGATCCCTTGAGCGATTCCTGGGACGACCCTTGAGAATCTTATTTTAACTTCGATTTGAAAACTCTTTTCTCTTGATTTGATTTATCTTTACTTTCTGTTGTTGAATTTGATTTTGATGGATTATGGTTGAATTTGAGTTTGTATTTATTGATTTTGATAGATGATTGTCGAATTTTGAATCTTGATGATAGCTGTTGCATCCGAGTTTGTATTTTGATAGATTTTTGTTCATTTTTGAATTTTGATGTTCGTTGATAAATTTAATTTTTTTTGGTATTTATTGTTGATTTAATTTAATTTTTGGCAAGATGAAATTATATGGGCCAGGTCATCTAAGTTATGGAAATCTAGTCTTCTATAGTCACATTAGCCAGCATGGTGAGGACATATAGTCTGACTTTGGATATATTTTTCGGGTATGGGAATTTAAGGTTTTTGTAGCCAAGCTAGCGGCATCGCAAAAATGTTAAATACCATGATTCTAGAGGTATGTGCATAAGTCAAGGACTCTGTGATTATCGTAGCCTTGCTTACTAGTATGACGAGGATTTAGAGTACCATGATTTTGGGTAGACGCATATGATTATCAGATTGTACCTTAAATATTTTCGAACATGTTTTCTCTACTTTTGTTTCAGTTATTCAAAAAAAAAGAATTATTGTTGTTTTGTTTTGTTTCGCTTCTCATTGTTTAACTTAGGAGTAGGTTTAGCTGTTTTTATAAACCTTGTGTAACTTCTTACCATGAATTTCTTCTTAATACAATGAATCTATGGTTTTGCTAGACTTTATCTTGGATTTGATATTTTAACTCTGGATTTCAAAATGGTTCCTTCTTTAAACATATAAGCAGAACAGATTTCATTATTATTTTCTTCTTGCTATTATTCTAGTATTAAATAATAATAATAATAATAATTAAACTGTCTTGGTTACATCAATCACCTATATTGCAATATTGGTAGGAATCTAAATGTTGCTCTTGACATGGAATTTGATTTTTATAATGGGACATGAGAATATAGATATAGTGGACACAGACACTGCCCGATACGTATGCATGCTACACTTGACTACCAACCAATCTAAATACATATTAATTTGTCGTTAATGTTTAAATTCTCAAACCCCAATATTTCTGGTTATCTGCTTTTTCCAAGTTTAAACTCGTAAATTAAATATAAATTTTATGTTATTAGTTATGTTTACATCACTGCACATATATTTTATACATAGGGTTTCAATTCAAAAAGAAATTGGTTTAGTTTTGTGTTTGAAATTGTCAGATCTAAGACTGTATACATATTAACCCTTAATACTGGATTTTAAATATTAGTTCAATCTGTTATTTTAAATGTAATATTTGAGCTATATACCTCGTAGTATGTAGGAATATAATATTAGGCTTCATATTCTTACATGTTAGGTTGTGATAAACATTGAGTTGGTTTTGATGTGCAAATTCTCCAAAATCCTAAAAACTGAATACATGTTAACATTTTTACATTGATTTCCATGTTTAGTTCAATTTCAGATTTAACATGTAATATTGAACTGTATGCGTAGATAAATGTATGGTTAGTATGTTAGGGTTTCATTTCTATTATGTTAGGATGTGTTGGGAGCATTGGTATTGGTTGTGATCTTCAAAACCCTAAAATCTGAGACTGCATTATGTTAATATTTTACTGCTTTAAATGTTAGCTTATTTTCAGACTTTGCATGTAAATACTGAACTAAAATCGGGTTTAACCTTTCAATACTAAGCTATAACCCTGTACAAGGACACACACCCACCCTAACTTAGTATACGCTGCCATGTAAACCTAACCCTTTCCCCTATATATTATGTTCATATATCTATATAGATATATATGGAGTTTATATGTACATGTTATAATGTATATAGATACATAACTAAATCTCTACCTCTTTATATATATATATATATATGTATAAGGTTAGCCATGCATGTTACGAGTAAATAGGTTGCGTATTGTAGATTGTTTAACTAATATGCCATGATTAGTGTAACTGAATAGCCATTGTTTGAAACCCAAATCCTCACATACAATTTCATGTATATTTCACCTACACACATGCCTACTATCTAACCATATGAACATGTCCACATAACCTTATATAATGCTAGTTTTCCCTCTCTAACGCTCTCTATATTATATATTGTGATTGGATTTCAATGTAATCGACTTTCGTTAATTAAACTTGTGATTTTGATTTTCTTGGGATAGTACCCATTTTAGATGATTGGTAGTTACCTTTCTTTATTATTTTTTTTATGAGCACCAGTTTTCATATAGGATGGTAGACTGCCTTACAGTTTTGATGGTTGTTATTTCTGTATCTTTTCTAGTTTAGCACCCTAAATTGCTTGTGTGTTTTGATACCCTATGACCGTTTTTGTATTAGCATGACTAGTATACCTAGATGAGACTTTCACAACTATCGTATGCCATGACCTTGTATGTCGCCCTTTTGATCACATGATTTGTTTTAATCTGGGACTTTGATTGTGGGGGTTTGACCTTGAGGGAGTATGGACATTTTAATTTCGAGGATAAAATTTTTATAAGGTGGGTAGGATGTGAGCACCCTGAATTTCGGGTTGATTTTTTTCATTTTATTTTATTTTCTGATTGATTGGTTTCGATAAATAATTTATCCTGTTATTTCTTTCCTTAAGTGTACTTTTTCGTGCCTTTGATATTTGCAGTGTCAGGGATGTTCAACTCTGAAAATCTTCTTCACGAGTTTTGGAGTGGACATGATTACCTTCATGATGGTATATAGTGTCCCACTCAGACTTGTTCCCTTGTGCTCTTTTTGCTTCGCAGAACTTCGGATCGATTTAGACTATTTGATTATTAATTAATTTTCCCACTCTTTTCCTTGATCATTTTTAGCACGTTACCGTGACTTTTAATTTGGGAGCGCAAGACCAGTCAGTTTCTTGAAACCAACTCATCATGCATGATCTACTCGAGACGCTCGTCACCCATGACCTTCGTGTCCCACTCACACACGCCATTTTGTGCTCCATTTGCTTTGCACAACTTTTCTGACACGTGACCCGATTTTATTTCACCCCACGGTGTCACATTCATTTTCCAACTTGATTTGTGGGCACCCTGTCGACCAAAACCTGTCAGCCCCAATTATGGGCATGGCCCACATTGAGCCTACTACCCGTCCGATACTTGTGTCCCATTTATTGGAATCCCCATGTGCTACTTATTTACCCATGATCATCAGCACCTATTTTTAATTCATTTATTTCGCAATGTCTGATTTTGACCCAATCCGGCTCCACCGAGTTCAGCCTAGCTTCGTGCTACCCTCCATCGTAACACCCTCACTTTCCTCGTCCAAAAATAATATTAAATATCATGTTTACCTATTTCAATATTTATTGGAATTTCTATTTATTTAAATTCCCATAGGAATGGCAATTTCCCTCTAATTAAATCTAGCCCTTGATTTCTCCAATTAATCCCAACCATTAATTTCTCCCCATAGCAGCCAACAATTTCTTCCCCTATGGGTTGGCCGGCCCTAACTTCTAGGGAAGGCTCTTTCTCTCTCTTCCACACATTTAATATTTTACTCATCTCCTTTCTCTCTTTTCTTTCTAATATTTTTCATTCAACAAACCAACATCCAACAGCAACTCCTCCTGGCCGAGCTTGGCACCCGACCACCTCACTCCCCTGGCCAGCCTCGCCGCCGGCCACCCTGGTCGGCCATCGACCATAACTCCTTCCTCCTCCCTTCAACACCACCATCAACTCCATAGCAAACCACCACAATCACCATGGCCGCCACCACCATTTCACCCCCTCCTTGTGGCCGCGCCACCCAGAGCCTCGCCGTGGCCTCACTGGCCGTCCCAGCCGCTGTCGTCGGCCAGGCGAGGCCATACGAGCCCCGGCCAGCGTACAGCAACAGCCGCGTACAGGCGCGCACGTGCGCGCGCGCACGGGCTTCCGTCGTACGCCGCCGCGCCGCCACACGGCCGCCGTGGCCACCCTGGACGTGCGCCCCACTCCGGCGAGCAGCCCCCTGACGGCCATGGTCCTCCGGGATGCGCCGTCGAGGCGATTCTTGCGTTTTACACGAAGTCCCGTCGTGACGCGCGCGGAATCAAGTTCATTTTGGCGCTCCGTCGCAGCGATTTCGTGCACATTTTGCCGAAAATCCGACCGTTGGATCTGCGATTTCTTCGCTCTGTCACAATCTCGGTATATCCACCTTCACTCCTGTCAATTTTCGTCAGTTGATTTTATCGTTTGATACATCAAAATCGGCCACCAAGTTGACCGTTTAAATTGTATTAAATTTGGACAGTTTCGCGGGGCGAACTTCGTCAGCTTGTATCTCCTCCACCGCAGCTCCATTTGGCGTGCAACAAGTTCCTGTGCGAAGCTGGTATAACCCTCTTACTACCCCTCCAGTTTCGTTTCATTGTGAGCTTGTTTGATTGGTTGAATTCGACGGCAAAGTTGGCCGTCCGAATTCAAAATTTCTAACTTGTAAAATTCTATTTTTGAACACGGAACTCCAGATTTCATTTTTGATACCACCATTAGACTCGCAGCGTCGTTCTGGCATGTTTTCATATAAAATTTGTTAGATTTGGAGAACGTGGGCCCTGGCACATTTTTCGGTGCAAAGTGGGTCCCACATTCTGGGTTAACGGGTCATTTTGAGATCGGCTCATCGGAATCCAATTCCGGATATACCGTTGAGTTCGTATCGTCATTCTGGACTCATTGACATATAATTTGCTAGATTTTGGTAGATATTGGCTCGGACACGCATTTCGGTGCAAGTCAGATACCAATATCCGGGTCAACGGATCATTTTGAGATCGGCTCAACGGAATCCAATTCCGGATATACCGTTGAGTTCATATCGTCATTCTGGACTCGTTGACATGTAGTTTGCTGAGTTTTGAGTACTTTTGCTCCGGCACGCATTTTCGTGCAAATCGGAATTCCAATTTCTGGTCAACGGACCAAATTGAGATCGGGTCAACGGAATCCAATTCTGGAGATACCGTTGGGTTCGTATCATCATTCTGGTTTCGTGGACATATAATTTGTTATATTTTGTAGACTTGTTTTCTTGCACATTTTTGGTGCAAAATGGCTTCGACATGGACACCGTTTTGACCCAAAATTACCTTTTTGCCCTTGTGTCCAAATTGGACCGATGGGTAGGCTATTCTAGCTAATTTGACCATTCTGGACATGTTGGCGATGTTTATTTCATCGTCCGACAATATTTATTGATAATTTCTCTGAGTTTAACCTTTTTATAATTAATTCTTATAATGTTCGTATTTCGGGATTAGTACAACGAAACTGATATCAGTCAATTCCAGTGATCTCACATCGCTGAAATTGACAAGTTGGACACGTGGATCACTATAATAAGATTATCAACTTTACCGTTGATCATCTTATCTCGATTTGCGTGTCGTAAGTTTTGACGTACGAATAACGAAGTACACTTTATATCTTTAATAATTAGACTAGAATGGACCATATTTGACCAGAGTTGACTAGTTGACCCAAAGTCAACTGTAAGTCAACACTTGACCTAGTTTGACTAAATTATTGACCGGAGTTGACCTAGAGTTGTTTTGACTTAGAAGAACCTAGGATAATGTAGATTGATTATAGAGATTTATTTATTACAACTTGAACACTTTGTAACCTGTGTTGCTTTAAATAGGACTCTGTGGCTTCAGTTGGACCCCCTATACTTATCAGCTGTTCAGGTTATCAAGCGAGTACATTCTCTGATCATTTCATATCCTGCTTAGAATTATATTCCTGCTTTAGATTACTATACTTGATGCTGTCACGACATTATCATGGATTAGTACTATATGGATCTCTTCATGCGATATTATCCCCCTCAGGAGCATCGGGTACATTGTGTCTTGTGCGTTTCACTTTCATCATGTACTCCTATGCTTTCACCGTACATGTACACTCTTGTGAATCATGTACTCTCATGTTCACAGAGCCCTCATGTATACTATCATGTGCACCCTTTCATGGGCCCCCATGTGATATCATGTATAATAACATAACCTGCTTAGATCCTTGTGTATCGATTGGAAAAAAACGGGGGAATGCTAGTAGTCATGTGAACAATTCCATAGTAGTGTAGATCATGTGAAACTCTTTAGTGTAGATCATGTACAAATCTGTCCTGTTCACATGTGCTATCCTGTACTCTACATCACTAGCCACTGTTATTTCTCTATTTATAGTAGATATTTCTATTACAGTTCTCTCTCTGTTTACAAACTGTATTTCTTCAGATCATGTATCTTACTTTACTGCATGATTATATTTTCTAACCTGCTATGATTTGTTGAGATGTATTGTGCTCGCTCCTGTCCTGACTGGTCCCATTGATAAATTTTACATATAGCCTGGAGGTTGCCTGCTAGCCTAGAGGAGACACAGTAGAGGTTGTATAAATAGCTAGAATTTTTCTCAGTTTATTTTCAATTGTCTTGAGTTGTATTTATAATTTCTGTATTTGAGTTTTGAGATGTATTTCTGGGTTGTGTATCTTAGACACTTAGACTTCTATCTGCTGTATTTCTTTTAGATTTTATGTTTTATCTATCTTCTATTTATGCTCTACCCTAGATGTGATTGAGTTTACATTCTGCTATGTCACCCCCATTCGAGGAGTATAAACTGCTTAGTCTTATACTGGTAGATGCATGAGACCTAGGACAGCGTTCTACTGCCGACACTGCGGCGTTGGCTGGGCGTTGTTACGTTCTCGTGCCCTTACTCTAGGGTGCGGGCCGTGACACTTCTTAAGTACAGAAAGAGAAATTGTGCTAAAAATTATTTCGATATTAATTATTCTTTTTGTTATTAATAACATTATATTGTTTTCTTTATGTATATGTAAACAAAGGATGTTTCCTCCAAATTATTGTTATGTTAAAATATATTGTTTCGAATTAACTTTACATCAAATTTTAATATTGGTAGATAATTTGACGTAAATTTGACAAATTCAACATCCTTAACATAAAATGATTTTTATTATTTCTAACTATCTTTTTCCAAAATTCACTTTTGCCTAACAAAATTAAGGATTTTAGTTTAAAGTGATTTTCAAGTATTTACCTAGAACTTATTTTTTTTTTTTTATCTATAAGATCTAATACTATAAATTTTTTTTTTCTAAAAATAGTATAAATATTTCTCTCCACAATTTCTCGTTTATTGTCAATTTGACCATGACTAATCATATCCCTATTACCTCCATGACCATTCTTACGACCATAGCTATTGGACTAATCGGAACATGTCAAAACATTGCACCATACCAAGCGACACACCAGGCAAGATACCTTGCCACCTTACTTTGTGATTAAATTATTCTTATTTTTAGTTATTTATATTCAGTATTACTTATTTTTGTTAGTATTATATCACCGTACGTCCAAGTCACACTTGGGTGCAAGCGACTCTATCGGTCATTTTCTTGCTTTTGTTTTATTCTCTTGCATTGACTTAGTCTAGTGACCACCCATTTGTTATGAGGTATTGGTATATCTCATACGGCCTTGACACCTACTTTTCCACATATTGTCAGTCACATATGGGATACGTACTCACGTAGTCGGTCGGTCACCGATACGTATGAGGCGTGCGACGGTTAGAAGTAACTGCCAATAGAATTGCATGCTAGTAGACTTGGCAGTTACTAGAGGTTCATATGAGTCATGGGTGTGACACCACTAGGCATAGGTGGAAAGAACAGTTCCTTGATGTATGGGCTACATATTTATTGCTATTGTACCTGAAGCTCCGCTGGAAATGTAGGTTCACCTTACTATTACTGATTTCCTCTGACGTTCATGGAGTGCTATGGACGTTTCCTTACTGATTCCCTCTGACATTCGTCGAGTGTTATGGACGGAGACGACTGGTTCCCGAAGGAAGGGACGATGCCACTGCTAGCTATTTAGCCCGAGTACCTATATGTAATGGATTGTTCTTTATTGCATATTCACTGTAGTACGGTTAGGCACCTTATTGCATGCATACCTTTATTTTCTATTATACATCACAGTTTATATGGCATGGTATTTTCTGGTATCTTGTTACGTCCCTCTGAGGACCTAGTTTTTTCTTCAGGTCTGTGCTATTGTCATTTGTTGGTATTCTAGCCGAGGTCGTGATCTCCTCTAATCATTCAGAGACGACGTGTCTTGGATCTTTCTTTGCTACTCTCGTCAAATCATTTCAATTTTCATGTATATCTTCCCTTACTTGTTGGTAGTGGATTTGTCTCCACCCAACATATTGTACAAAGACTTATTATAGTTGATTATATGATATCGTTTATTCTTTTATTTTGTGGTTGAGATTAGATTACTCTTGGTTTACTGCATTTTACAGCTTATGTATACATACGAGGTGTCCATATATTGGAGTATACTTCGTATGTATGCAGCTGGCATGTCTACGTACTTAGTCCTAAGTATTTTGGGACTGGAGCATTACATGTTTTTGTGGTGGCCCATGCAGGTCGAGATAAATTATTTGGTTACTTTACCGTACCAAGCAAGCCTGCGTATAGGATTAGAGTCCAGGATTTCATCCACATACTTGACCTTCTTCTTCGATTCTATTTTTAAAACTCTTCCTTGACTTCTTGATTCGCATCTCATCTGATCCTTTTCTACCGCAATTCTTATCTTTCCTTTGTGCATGTCAGAGGTTAAAATTTGACTCACACTAGGTAGACATTATCCATTGCCCCATCACACTACTAGTTCAACTCTTATAAGTTGGGTAGCGTGCCTTGCGACCTAGTATTCCCTTCGTCCTTATTACCATTGTAGAGCATACTACATAGATTACCTAGACTGTAAATCCTTAGAGGACCATACCAAATTTTTCGACCAAGCCTTAAACAATAAGACAGTAGGACAATTGTATAGGCACAAACCCCGGACAAGACTTAGATTCTTAAGGAACTTGAATTATTTGTATTTTTTTTCATCATCATCTCGCGTACTCATACTTTACCATCTTGACCAATACTGCTATTATAGGCTAGTTTTGCAAGCTTACCCTTTTATCGAGCTTGTTTCAAAACATATGTTATTTGGGCATGTCTACCAACATATTGACTAATCAGAACCGGTGCATGATTGTCTGATCAACCTAGTGCACTTTGGTTCGCCTTTTCATATATCGTTCTACGTGGATGAAGACATAGTTAAACTTTTCCACTAGAACCTTATCCGCGACTGCCTTGGCACTTCACTTTTGAAACTATTCAGTCACCATTGAACCACGTATTCGTATTCAATGATATCTTCTTCGAACTCTTATTTGTTCTTACCTTTCACCCATTTTAGAAAGACACATGTATTGATAGATAGACACAGAGTGTCCCCTTCTAGTTGCCCTATCACATAGGACCATGATAGTTGTATATACACAAGTTTAGTAGCCACAACCAACCATTTGACTATATCTTCAACTTGACTTACTCGTCCTTTCCTCAAATCTAGACCTATTAACGTAACCTTCTAATCATTGAAACTTAAAAATGATTAGAATCGTTTCTTTGACCATACTTTAATCTAGGAGACTATCTTCACTGTATAAACTGTGTCCCTAACTTATTTAACCTTGATCTACTAGATTCTTAATTATCTTTATTTTGTACTTTAACTTGATCATTTTATTTTTAGCGTTAATTAGCACCTCATGAACTCCAACTTTCCATTTAGATCATTTGGTATCCCCGACCGTCACATCAATATTTGGAGCTCGAGACCAGCTGTTACCTTCCAACCAATTTCACATACAAGACATAGACGACTCCACCTTCATGTAGGTATATCATGTCCTACTAGAATAAGTCCCCTTGTACTCTCTTTTTATGATGCGACTTTCGAGTCAAAAGACTAAACTTTAACCTTACCATGATCTTTAAACACTAACAATATCAATTTCTCTCCCTCCAATTTCATTGCAACTCATTGAAGATTTTATTTAAACTCCTCCTTAATTCATGTAACTCTTGTTTCCTATATGATTCCTTGTGAAAAGATGAATTGTTGATCATGACACCCTTTAGACATACGGAGTTAAATAGAGATTTTTGGTAGAGTGAGTCAAGGTGATTTTGAGGTTATGAGGTATATATAAGAGATGTATATAAGGTTGGACGAAAGTTGAAATTATGTAAACACTAGTACAAGAAATTGAGAAATGTTATGTGTTTTGGATGATATGGTTAAAGGTGAATAAATTTTACGATTGAAATTTTTTTTGCAAATATTGAGTGAGAGTTTTATTAACTTCTATAACGATTATGTATATATTTTTACCCTTGACTAAAACGGGTTGAAGAATTATTGAATTCTGGCTAATGAAAGACAAAATTTGGTTTGAGGAAAATAATTACATATACAGATATGTTGGAGAAATAGATTAGGATTCATTGAATGTAAATTTTTGGACTTGTCGAATTTCTATCGTGGCGATATCGGATTTAGTTATACGAGTAAAAGTTAGAATTCAAAAGCATTGAGAGTAAAATGTTTGGATGTTAATTATCAAATTCAAGGAACGAAAAGGAAAATACACTTCAAAGAAATCAAAGATTTTTATGGAATAAATTAGGAGAAGAAATCGTAAAATGGATAAAGGAGATTGAGGGAGTTATCGCCTAGTACGAGGCTGCACATTTCTAAGATTGATGGCTCTTGTCGATCGAGGTTTAGACACTGATGGATTATCATGTATGTGGTCATACCCGTGAATTTATTTCCTTAGTTATATAAATCATTCAGGATTGCTTTCGTAAAAAAATTCTCCTCACGCGATGTCGTAATTTTCTTATCGATAAACTCTTCTATCTTCACAACCCTACCTATCCTAATTATTCCTAAATTTCGAGGACGCAATTCTTTTAAGTTGGGTAGGATGTAAACCCCCTAAATTTCTACTACAATTTTTTTAAAATAAATTTTGTATTTACCTTGAACTTCGTTGCGTGCACTTTCGCGTTCTCGTATTCGTACATTGCGTACGAATGTGCATTTTTCGTATTTGCTCGTCGATTGCGAATATGTGCGAGGTACATATTTCTATAAAATGTTTTATTTATATAGATGTAAAAGATATTTCAAAATAATATGCGATAAATAGTTTATATTGCTTAAAGTGGTACATGCATTACTTCATTTTATTTTTAGCATAAAAAGGCTAATTTATCTTATTGTACAAAAATAAGTGGTAATTTAGAAAACTGCAATTTTATGTAAATATATTTATGCGAGTGACATGAAACTTATTTTATCGTCCACTCTGATATTTTTTGAAAGATAATTATAATGGTTTCATTTATTTATAAAATTGTATTTCAAATATTTAAAGTTTATTGTGAAATTCAAAATTATTTATTAATATATTTTTATTATTTATAAAAATAAATATTTTGGAAATGGATGATTTAATATTTTATAAAATATGATTTCACATTAGAAAAGATTTTAGTTACTTGATTCTAAATAGCCTTTAAATTAGGAATATGATTTCTCTATATCGACTTTGGATTTAAATAAGTTAAATTTAAATCGATTGAAATTAAATGGGATTTATCTCTAGGGGTTTCAACAATCATAATCCATATCCAATTTGGAGCCTTCATCTCCTATATAAGGAGAGGCTCATTGCTCTCTTTTTCTCCATAAAAATCATAAATTCATTATCTCTTTTGGCCCATTGGTCATGGTCAAACCTGATTTTAATAATTGATCAAACTCTGTCTCGATATACGAATCAATTCAAATGTTTACTAACGACGTTTTGGACACTGATCAATGATGGATTTCTACTCAGTTCAAGACCGAAGCTGTTTGCCACTCAGAATGTATTTCCTTCAAAGCAATGTAATTTTTCATTTTATTGAGTCTAGGAATACATTGTACACCAAGTCGTACTGGCAAATAGGCTATCTGAAATCATTTTTCAAAACTGACCTATCCTTTTAAAAATGACCTATGTTTTTGAAAGCATCTATTTTACAAAAAGCTTCTGAAGGACTTTTCAAAAAGCCAAAATTATTTTTCACATAATCAACTGACCAAACCCTGACAGAACTCGGCCATAGTTCGGCCAGAGTTCGGCCAAGTTGAACGTTATGTGAACGTTTGATTTTGAACTTGGTCTTCCTTCAGTTGCGGTTGGTTACAAAGAGTTCTGTCCGAATTCTGCCCGAATTCTGTCAGAGTTCTGCCTTTGGAAAAACTATAAATAGAGAAGGACTTCGATCATTTCAAATCACCAATTCACTTTCAATCTCTTCTCTTCTAAATCTTACATTTCTTCCAAAGAGTTCTAAAAAGCTTCCATTTTCAAATCCTAAGCCAGTTACAATCCTTTAGTCGATTTGCCAGTGCCATGCTGTCTAGAAGTTTCAGAGCGATTGTAATCAGAGGCTTGATTGAAGATTGACTCTTCACAATTGAAGTTGCTCGAGTTCTTCGTATCAAAGCTCGCGTCTGTAGATGTTGCAAGGACTTCGTATGAAAACCTGCAAGATTTTCCAATAGTGGATTCAACTGGAAGCTAGAGTTCTTCCGACTGGACTAGTCCTCACAAGAGGAAAACTAGTATAAATCTCGGTGTTTACGTTTGCCTTCTGATCACTATTTTTATTACTGTCATTTATTTTATGATTATTTTTATCTGTGATCTAACTGCTAACAAGTTTTTTATTTAGCAATATTCTGCTGCCAACTCTGTTCACCTCCCTCTAGAGTATTCTACTTTACGATTTCGTTCCTACAATTGGTATCAGAGCAGGTTATACATGTAAAGCAAGGTAAAATTGTAGCTATATTCAGTTATTTTTCAATTGTTATATAGATCACAGAATTACACATGGCAACTGTGAAATTCACAAGTGAAGGCCAAGCCACAAACCGACCTCTACTGTTTGATGACACAAACTACACTTATTGGAAAACATGTATGAGTTTCTTCCTAAAATCTGTTGATTTTGACTTATGGTCTGTAGTTATTGATGGATACAAAAAGCCCCCTCGTATTAATATTGATGGAGTTTTAGTTGAAAAACCCTATGACAAATATACAGAGGATGAAAAGAAAAAGGCCAGTCTTGACGCACGTGCTATTAACGCTTTATTTTGTGCTTTAGACAGAACTGAATTCAACAGGGTGTCTACCTACACAACATCAAATAAAGTATGGAAACTTTTCGAAGTAATCCACGAAGGAACAACACAAGTCAAGGAGTCAAAGATTAGGAGACTTACTCAGGAGTACGATGCGTTCAAAATGAAGCTAAGTGAATCATTCACTCAATGTTTACAAGATTCTTGGATATTGTAAATCCTTTGTCTTCACTAGGGAAGGATTATAGTAACCATGAGAAGATTCGCAAACTTCTACGAGCTCTCACAAAGAACTGGATTCCAAAGGCTACAGCAATCATTGAAGGAAACAACCTCTCAACAATGTCTCTGGAAACACTCATGGGTAAGCTACTCACTCATGAGTTAGAACTTCAAGACTTTGAAGACGCTACACCAAAGGAGAAGCCAGAGAAGTCGATCGCTCTCAAGGCTCAACATAGAAGAACTGTCAAAGATGATTCTGACGACATCGACTCCGAATATGAAGATCAAGCTCTTCTGGTAAGAAAATTCAAGAAGTTCATGAGATTTAACAGGAGAACAAAAGACAGCAACAACAACAACAACGAGGAAGATCCTATTTGCTACGGATGCAAGAAAAAAGGATATATGAAGAAAGATTGTCCAACAGCATCATAATCATCAAATAAAAACAGCAAATATGACAAAGGCTACCTGAAGTGGTCTACATTAAGAAAGTACGGCAACACAAGCATATGGCATGAAAGTGAAGCTATCGATTCAGAAGACGAACAATCAGATGATGCTGTAAATGTATGCTTGATGGCTTGCGATCAGGTAATCACTAATCCTCTATTTGATCCTTATGATGATTTTACCTTTGAGCAACTAGGAGAGGCTTTCAGTGACCTGTTAAATGATTACAGGAAACTGCGTAGTAAATATGAAACCTCTAAGAAGGTACTCAAAGAGTACAAAGGTGAGATAGAAAGACTTACCGACCAACTAGATCATGTGAGAAATAATCACCCTTCTATTGAGTCTGGTGAACTTTCATCTATTAAGTTATTGTTACACGAGACTGTTAAGCTATCCAAAGAAAAAGACCAAATTATTATCCAGTTAAAGGAAGACCTATCTAAGGAGAGAAAGAGTCTCCAGTGTGCACAAGTCATAATTGAAACACTTACATCTGACTACACTAGATTATATGACACTTCCAAAAAGTTGGAAATTAGTTTAGGAAAATGGTCTGAAGTTGCTGCTTTCTATTCTAACATGTGTCAATTATCGAATCATTGGAACATGCCCAAACCAAACACTGTCAGACCAAACCATACCAAACCTATGCCCAAGAAGACTAATAGGTATGCATTCTTGTATACTAGAGAACCAAAACCTACCAATCATGCACCTCACACAACTTTCAATACTCAACATATAAAATGTCATTATTGTGGCCTCATTGGTCATATATCCTCTGCATGTAGAATCAGAAAGTTAGTAGATTTAAATGTTTATGCATGGATACCAAAAACTAACCAGTCAGGACCCTACAAGAAATGGGTACCAAAAGTTTCATCTGTAAATTATTTTGTAGGTGGAACGCCCTTCACATGCTAGGAGCAAATGGATCCTCGACAGCGGTTGCTCACGGCACATGACCGGTGACGCTTCATTATTCGCAACACTGTCGAAGAAGAATAAAGAAGGATACGTCTCCTTCAGTAATAATTTAAGAGGATACATAATCGGTATCGGTGACATTGGTAAGGCTTCCTATCCTGTGATTAAAGATGTATGTCTTGTTACCAAGTTAAAATATAATCAGCTCAGCATAAGCCATTTAGCTGATCATGGTTATGGCATTAACTTCGTCAAAGACAAATGTACTATAGTTGATAGTTCAACTGGTAGTACTATCTTTGAAGGTATCAGGGAAGACAACATATATATATTTTCTATTTGTTGGAAGATGCTAACAAAGCAGGTAGATGTTTGATGGCCAAAAGCATTGAGAGTCAACTATGGCATATGAGACTCGGTCATGCAAACATGGATACAATTTCAAGACTATCTACAAAGAAGTTGGTATGCGACTTATCGGACATATCTTTCAAGAAGGATACGGTATGTAGTGAATGTGAAAAGAACAAAGCTACTCAATCCGCATTCAAATCCAAGAACGCTGTAAGTACTACTAGACCGCTACAACTGTTGCATATGGACTTATTTGGACCAAGTAGAATTGATAGCCTAGGTGGTAAGTTATATGCATTTGTCATCATAGATAATTTTTCTAGATATACATGGGTTTATTTTCTTGCACGCAAGAATGATGCATTATCAGAATTTGTCACCTTTTACAAGAAAGTACAGAATGAAAAAGGGTTCATGATTACTCGCATTCGTAGTGATCATAGCGGTGAATTTGAGAATGCAGAATTCAAGCAATTTTGTGACACACAAGGTTATTTGTATGAATTTTCTTGCCCTAGGACTCCACAAAAAAATGTAGTTGTAGAACGTAAGAATAGAACTCTATCTGAAATGGCTAGAGTAATGTTAAACCAGTTTAGTCTACCTAGATACTTTTGGGCTGAAGCTGTCAATACAGCGTGCTATATTCTCATTAGGGTTCTAATTCGACCTATATCGAAGAAGACTCCCTATGAACTATGGTTTGATAGAACACCAAATGTTTCATATTTCAAGATTTTTGGCTGTAAATGCTTTATTCTTAATACTAAAGACAATCTGAGTAAATTTGATGAAAAGGCGGATGAAGGTATATTTTTAGGTTATGCAGCAAAGAGCAAAGGATACTGAGTCTTCAACAAAAGAACATGATCATCAAAGAATCAATCAATGTCAAGTTTTGATGATCTAAATCAACACTTAGACGATAACGAAAATGAAGACGTGATTACACCAAGTACAGCTACTGTAAAACCTTCACACAAAGATGCAGAACCTTCACACCAGGCCCCAGCTGAGTCTTCAAGCAAAGAAGCAGGAACCAGCAATCCTGAGGCTACACCAAAAGCGATGAGATTTTTGGCAGATCATCCAAAGGACTTAGTAATTGGTGAGATTACCAAGGGTGTAAGTACTCGTTCCTCTAATAAAGATATAGCTTCTTTTGTTGATTTTATTTCGTAGTTTGAACCCAAAAATATTGAAGAAGCATGTAGTGATAATTTTTGGTTAGATGCTTTGCAGGAGAAATTAAACCAATTTGAACGGACTCAAGTTTGGGAACTTGTTCCCAAGCCCATTGATCATCCGGTCATTGGCACCCGTTGGGTATTTCGAAACAAAATGAACGAGAATGGTTTAGTGACTCATAATAAGTCTCGACTCGTACCTTAAGGATAAAATCAAGAAAAAGATATCGACTATGATGAGACTTATGCTCCAGTTGCGAGATTAGAATCCATTCGCATGTTGTGTGCATTTGCATGTTTTTATAATTTCAAGTTATTTCAAATGGATGTCAAAAGTGCATTTTTAAATAGTTTTATAAAAGAAGAAGTTTATGTAGCTCAACCATCCAGTTTTACTGATTTCAAAAATTCTGATTATGTTTTAAAGTTGAAGAAAGCCTTATACGGTTTGAAACAAGCCCCTCGTGCTTGGTACGATCGTCTAAGCTCTTTTCTACTTGATAACGGTTTTTCAAAGGAAAATGTTGATAATACATTGTTTATAAAATCTTTGAATAATAATATTCTTTTGATTCAAGTCTATGTAGATGATATTATTTTTGGATCTACTGATGAATCTCTTTGTCAAGAATTTTTAAAGTGTATGCAGAATGAGTTAGAGATGAGCATGATGGGAGAGCTAAAATTCTTTTTCGAACTACAAATCAAACAAACCAACAATGAGACGTTCATAAATCAAGCAAAGTACACAAAAGATCTATTAAAGAAGTTTGACCTGGAAGCAGTCAAGCCACTTAGTACTCCAATGGCGACTTCAACCAAGCTTGATACTGATGAAAAGGCAAACTCGTCGACATACGTAAGTATCGAGGTATGATCGGTAGCTTACTGTATTTAACTGCTAGTCGACCAGACATTATGTTTAGTGTTTGCTTGTACACACGTTTTCAAGCCAATCCTAAGGAATCACATATGTGCGCAGTTAAGCGTATCTTCCGATACCTTAAAGGCACTTCTTATATCGGCTTATGGTATAACAAGACCACGTCATTTGACCTAACCGGTTATTTCGATGCTGATTTTTCCAGATGCAAATGTCACGACCCGCACTCAGTGAAAGGGGCACGAGAAGTGAAGTACGCCCAGCCTACGCTGCAGTATCGGCGGTAGAACGCTGTCCTGGGTCACAATATCTAACACAGTCTTGAATATACTCCAAATGGAGAATAAAATAATAAGTAACTCAATCACAACAACTGAGATGGAATAGAAGAATAAACCTCAAGTGACTCACAGATATAATAAAAGTCTTGGTGTAAACCACCAGAACAAAATCTCAAGTACAACTCATAATGTCTCAAATAAATAGATAATAAGATACTAAGTCTCAACTAGACTATGGGCAGGTCCTCAGCGACTGTTGGATCCTCCTGAGGGTCCACATCACCAGTGTCATCTAAACCAATGCCATAATAGGTAGGGCAGAACGCTTCATCATCACCTGTAAAATTTTCAACATATCCAATCAGGACGGAACGAGCACATATCTCTCACAATAGATCATATCAAGATTGGACATATAAAGCAAGCTATAAAAAATTATACATAAAATACTGTAAAGAAAATCAACAAGAGAGAGAATATCAAGACTAGATATAACTATGATAAATAGAGAAATGTAACTACCTACGTGATTTAGAGCATAAATTGGTTATGTAAACAGGTTGGGTTGCACATGGATAAACTATGGAGTTGCACATGAATATCTACTGGGAATAATGATCACATAACCAACTACACTCATCCTGGTCCCAAATCAATACACAAGGATCAAGTCATGATATGTTATTGCACATGAATAACAACTACTTCTATACATGGAGCTCATAGCAAAGTAGATAGAAAAAGCACCAGTGACACATGTCATTTTCTAGGAAAAGTTCTAATCTCTTGGTTTAGCAAAAAGCAAAATTCTGTCGAATTATCAACAACCGAGGCTGAGTATATCGCTGCAGGACGTTGTTGTGCACAAATTTTGTGGATGAAGCAAACTTTAGAAGACTATGGATTACATTTTACAAACATACCTATTTTTTATGATAACACTAGTTCTATTAATTTGACTAAGAATCCAGTATGTCACTCTCGTACTAAACATATCGAGATTCGACATCACTTTCTTAGAGATCATCAACAAAATGGAGATATAGACCTTGTATACATAGACACACAGAATCAATTAGCTGACAAACTCACAAACCTCTAGCGAAAGATCGTTTCAATTAGTCACGTCGAGAATTAGGAATTTTAGATGTCTATAATATTAATTAATTTTGTTTTATTAATTAATTTATTCAATACTCAATTACTGTTTTCGAGACAAGCCTAAAAAGAGTCTGTCTGTCACCATGACTACAATCGAAGCGAAGCGATATTTAAGAGTTCCCCGGTGAACCTCCGTTAGCTGGGACAGTACTCCTACAGCTAATCTGAGACAGATGCTGAGTAAAGAATATTAATTTATAAAATAATATTAATTGCATTATTTAAAATTTAAAATTACTAAACTCTGAATTAAATATTTGAAATGAATTGATGAAAAAGTTGTGGCCCCACAAATTTTTTTTTTATATAGCCAGGCAACTCTTAGCAAATTTGGCCCGAGTTCGGTCCGAATTCGGCCAGAGTTCGGCTGGGTATATATATGTATCAGTCAGAACCCGAGGCCCCCATCTTCTTCATTCTTCCAAACCATATCAAATAGCAACAGCAGCACCCCGAAAATCCTAGTTCTTCTCCACCTTCCTTCTTCCAATCTACGTAGAGAACTTCATCCAAAATTTGGATTCGTGCAGAGAATCTCATCCTCTACAGCATACCAGATTCTCGGAAGGTATAATTCCTTCTCTCCTCCACTTTTCAATTATTAGGGTTTCTCGTTTTTGGGATAGAATGCCTAAGGAATTCAATCTTTTCAAGAGAAAGAAGACCCATGCCAGTGAAGAGGCATCGTCTTCTGATCCGCATACGTATTCTCTATTTTCTCCGGTCCAATCGGATGACGGTGCATCGGACGAGTTTTATTTCAAAACTCCCGACCAAGCCCCACTTTGGTATGCCGACTTTATTATGTATACTATTTGTACCGAATCTCCGATCAAATGGACTGTATTTCCTGACCACCGTCCTTACTTTGAGGCAGTAGGGTTACATCACTTTGCTACTTTACAATTTCCTATAGCTACTAATGCCATTAGACTATTTTACATTAATTTTGTGTTAGACACTTTTACCGCAAGAACTCGTGTCGACGGGATATATATCGAGTTCAATGATGAACTGCTAGCGAAAATCCTTGGTCTTTCAAACGAAGGTGCCCCGTTCGATGACATCACTAATTTCAATTTCCCCGAGGGTACGACTCTCGTTAGTTTCAAGAATGAGCTTTTTGTGCCCGCACGTGCTTATCCTGGAAAGTTCAAGGCCAATAACTTGAACTTGTTTAACTACGAATTACATCGTATCATCCATTCCACTCTACTTCCAAAATTTACTTCAAAAGATGATGTCACTGCACTTGAGCTTTCTGCTCTATATCATATTCTTAAGGGGATTCTTTTTTCTGCCTCTAAGACTATCACTCAGATGATGGGTAGATGTCACGGAAGAGACCGCAACCTCTCTTATGCGATGATCATCCCACGCATCTTTTAGAGATTCGATATTGACTTATCCACTTGTGCTCTTGACCCTGAGCCCAAGTTCCTCAAACTTTCTCGTTACAACATTGCCACTATTCCTCTACCTACTGCACCTGCTCCTCTTGTACCTACTCCTATAGCACCTGGTCCTCCTCAGTCTTACCCTATGACCTTTGATGATATTCACCAGCATCTATCACATCTGCAATCATTCTTCATTGACACTTCCAGGGAACATGAGTTCCGTAACGTGACTCGGTTCCAGGTAATTGCCAACTCCTTCGCTGATCTGAGATTTGCACAGATGGGTCACTCTGCTATCTCTCTTCCTCGAGACCCTATTGTTTCTGGATATCGCATTAATGATGAGGCGGTCCACTCTCTGTTCCAGTCAGAGAACGTATACGATTGGTATCGTACATCTGGTGCTACACCACATACTTCTGGAGCTTGCACTTCTGGAGCTGGTCCATCTGGACATGCTGGCACTACAGCCGATGATGATGATGAGAATGAGGATAATATTTTGAGATATTACTTTTTGAGACTGTCTATTTTGTCGTATGTTTACTTGGAAATGCTCCAACATTCCAAGATATTATCAGTACTCTTTATTTTGGATATGATTTGTGACTCTTGATAGACATGTTTTTATGCCTCAGTTTGGCACATATTTCAATTTAGTTTATTATTCAGCATTTTATTTGTTTAAGCTTTATAGCATTATCTTTCTTTATGCTTCATATAAACTGCCTGTGACAAATACCATGGCTGTGTTGTTTATACCATATCTAATTATCTTATTTTTCTATAAATGTTTATACCATGCATGTGATGAATGTTCTTATATATTTTTATTGTGTTTCTTCACTGCTTGTTACTTTTGCATTTATTGCGGGGGAGCTTTTTCATTTTATAATTATTTTGCTATGTGACAACGGAGGAGAAATAAGATCTAACATCTTCATGGATACAGGTTATGAACAATTTTTTATTTACATTTTGGTACACTTTTGAACTGATCAAAACCAAGATGTTATATCGGTCAATGTTTGTCAATTATCAAAATGGAGGAGATTGTTGGCCCATTGGTCATGGTCAAACCTAATTTTAATAATTGATCAAACTCTGTTTCGATATACGAATCAATTCATATGTTTACTAACGACGTTTTGGACACTGATCAAAGATGGATATCTATCTAGTTCAAGACCGAAGCTGTTTGCTACTCAGAATGTATTTCCTTCAAAGCAATATAATTTTTCATTTTAATGAGTCTAGGAATACATTGTACACCAAGTCGTACTGGCAAATAGGCTATCCGAAATTGTTTTTCAAAACTGACCTATCCTTTTAAAAATGACCTATGTTTTTGAAAAATATCTATTTTACAAAAAGCTTCTGAAGTACTTTTCAAAAAACCAAAATTATTTTTCACATAATCAACTGACAGAACTCGGCCAGAGTTCGGCCAAGTCGAACGTTATGTGAACGTTTAATTTTGAACTTGGTCTCCCTTTAGTTGCGGTTGGTTACAAAGAGTTCTGTCCGAATTATGCCCGAATTCTGTCAGAGTTCTGCCTTTAGAAAAACTATAAATAGAGAAGGATTTCGATCATTTCAAATCACCAATTCACTTTCAATCTCTTCTCTTCTAAAGCTTACATTTCTTCCAAAGAGTTCTAAAAAGCTTCCATTTTCAAATTCCAAGCCAGTTACAATCCTTTAGTCGATTTGCCAGTGCGGTGCGGTCTAGAAGTTTCAGAGCGATTGTAATCAAAGACTTGATTGAAGATTGACACTTCACAATTGAAGTTGGTCGAGTTCTTTGTCACTATCACATTTCTAGTTTGAGGGTATTTTTGTCATTTTGAGGTTATTTGAATTTATTATTATTTATAAGAATTTTTATGATTTATTTTGGAATAATTTGAATGATATTTGACTAGGTTGACTTTGACTAGTGTTGACTTTTGAGACTAACCTAGAATCTAACCCTAGTTATGAGTGCCTTGGTTAGGTTATGTGATCCTCGTCTAATCTAAGTTAACCCATGTTTAGTCATAAGAATCAAGATTAGCAATGGATGACCTATTGATTAGGGGTTTTGGTTCATGACTTAAGGACATTGGAATCATGACTTATGACCTAACAAGTAGTGGCCCAAAGACCAACCCATTAGCTAACCCTAACCCTAATTCTATGGCCGGCCACACTAGCATTGGGAATTCCACTCTATAAATAATCTCTTCCATTAGGTTAGCCTCCTTTAGAAAGTTCACTTTTGGAAAGAGAGGTATGCTCCATCTTTAGAATTTCATAAAAAATCCAATTTAATTCCTTTTTCCCTCAAACAAATTGCAATAGGTTCTAATTTAGGTATTCTTGCTGTTTGTGTATTTTATTCTCAGTTTGTTAGCAATTTGGTGAAGTTAGGGGAGCAAGGAGACACCCCCCTTTGGAGGTTTCTTTGGTTTTTGACACCTATAGGTAATTCCTCCAAATCTCATTAAAATTATTGTTATTATTGCATATTAACCTAGATCTAGGTGTCCCCTAGCTAACCCTAGAAATTTGTGGCATTTCGTCTCTATTTCGTGTCATAAATGGACACGTATCAGTCCCTTCATGAAGGTATTTGTTGAAAAGCCCCAAAGGGGATTTCGATCTATTTTTAGGAAAGTATTTGAATAGGAATTTTTTATTTGGTGTGGCTTATGGATTTCTGTTAGACTGGGATTAAATTAGTGTCGTGTCGGTTTGGATACGTTAACATACATGATTCAGCCCGCACACACTATTCTGCTACTCGGAGGCTGTATCGGACACAATACGACACGTGGTAGCCTAAGATTGGACACAGCCCTAGGGGTAGACACTGACACGAGGTCCTCAAAGTTTGAGACACTCTCGTGTCGTGTCAGATGAGCAATTGACCCCGCAAGGGGATTCCACTACACGTGCACAGTTTATTTCGGGCCACTGATACGGCCCTAGAACGTTGGACAATAGGCGAACCATCGTGCACAGGGACACGACCCAATTCGTGTTGTGTCGGGTGCACGACACGCATGCACACACGCACGAGACTGTCCACTGCACTGTGTCTGTGTGTGTTGTTTTTGGGTTTTCTTCATTTGGACACGTCTGTGTCCTCGTTGTTGGACACGAATGACCGGTTGGACACCTACACACATGGGGCTTACATTACCAACCACTGTTTTGATATTTTTACTTTAGTTTCGATTTATATTTTGCATTTATCTTATTTTTCTGAAAACTGTGTTCTTCACTGATTTTCCAGTTTTTCCAATTCGATTTTTAGCAGTCTTTTAACCTAATTAAATGAAGTTATCTGCATGTTTAATACCCTAATGTTGTTCTCTTATATGTGTTCTAGCTATATGTCAATTTTGGGTGATTTTCATTGAGTATTGGTTTTGAATGGGGACTTGAAGTATTGAACTGAAAATCTGTACTGTAAATAATTGAATTGGTTTCTTTTCCTTTCCCTTCCCTGTTACTGAATACTTTGTCTATGTAACCCTTGACCATACTGTCACCTATGACTGAGAGTTAATGGAATGCTCGAAATTACATTAGTTGAACTGTCATTTGGGGTTTCTGTCAAATCCAGGAAAACTGAATTGGTTCCCTGTTTTACTGAACACTTCACTATACACACACATGCTGATTTCCAGTTTTCCCTCATAGCTCACACTCTCACGTTCCTCTTATACACACATACCCATGTGGATAACACACACACACTATTTTTCCCTTACTGTATACAGGTTTCAGCCCATACACACACACCTACCCACTTGACACAATCTCACATCACTCTTTCTATCTCTCTATTTTCTATCTCCCTATGTATATATATATAATGTAATGTATATAATATAGTATGTAATATGCATTTAAGTATATTATGTATATATGTAGGTATCCTATATATTATATATGTGTGTGTACTATTATATATATATATTATATATATGTATGTATGATGTACATATAGGTAGCCTATATGTATATATATATATATATATATATATATATATATATATATATATATATATATATATATATATATATGTATGTATTATGTGATTTCCATGTGTAGACCTAGATGCAATATAGGTTGTGTGATGTTGGTTTGACTTTATGTTGTATAGGTTGTATGGACTTGGTATACTAGCATAGGCTAGTTTAGCCTTGATTAGACTAATGTAGAATTTTTAGGGCTTATAATGATTGTTAAACCTAGTTTAACATAACCTAGACTTGTTTAGACCTAGAATGACTTGTTTGACCTAATTTAGACTTGTTAGACCTAGTTTGACCATAGTTGACCTAGTTTGACTTCTAGGGTTGACCAGAGTTGACCAAGAGTTGACTTTGGCCTAGATTGACCTAGATTCATTTAGAATGCATTGTAGTGCATCTTATTACCATTCTGGACATGTTATGACTTGTGCTGTTCTAAATAGGAGCCAGACACCAATCCTCTGACAGTGCTTTCATCTTGGACACTCAGATACCAGGCGAGTACATTCTCTGATCATTTTATATCCTATTTAGAATTATTTTCTTGCCTTAAAATTACTTTACTTGATACTGTCACATTGGTCACACGGATTAGTACTATATGGATCCCTTCTTGAGATGTTATCCCCTCAGGGAGGATCGAATACTACATGTTCTGTGCGTTTCACTTACATGGTGTATCACTATGCTTTACGGTTCATTGATCACTTGTGACATGTACTCTCATAATCACAGAGTCTTCCTTGAATCACCCATTTTTGGGCATTCCCAGAATCACCCATTTATGGGCCTTCCATGTATCACCCCTTGTGGGCCTTTGCATGAAATCATAACATAACCTGGCTGGATCCTTGTGTATTGATTGGGGATACGGAGGAGTAGAAGTAGACATGTGAATAATATCCAAGTAGTGTAGTTTCCAGAATCACTCCATAGTATAGTTCCCAGAATCTCCTATGCCATTCGCATGTTTATATTGTACTCTGACTCACTAGCCACTGTTAGTTCTCTACTTATAGTAGATATTTCTATTACAGTTCTCTCTCTGTTTATATTCTGTACTTTCTTTCAGTTCTTGTATCTTACTTTGCTGCATGATTATATTTTCTAACCTGCTATGGTCTGTTGAGATGTATTGTGCTCGCTTCTGTCCTGACTGGACCTGTTGAAAATATTACAGAGGATGAGGAGGAGGCCTGTGTGGATACCTTTTACGGTGCTACTTCAGATGAGTGTTTGGACCTAGACCAGCAGTAGGTCCCACTAGCAGTGGACGACACTCCTCTAGACTAGGATGTTTTTATTTACATTACTCTCTGGATGACTGTATATATTTGATACTTGGGATATGTACTTATCTTAGACACTTAGACTCTCTGTTTGTACTTGTGGATTTCCTTTCTTTTCAGCAGTATCTATCTATCTATCTATCTTCTATCTTATCTTTCTGCCTTAGTTGTGATTGAGTTTACTTTCTGCTATGTCACCCCCATTCGGGGAGTATAAACTGTTTAGCATTATATTATTAGATGTTGTGACCTAGGACAGCGTTCTACCGTCGACACTGCGGTGTAGGATGGACTTACCCACATCTCGTGCCCTTACTCTAGGGTGCGGGTCGTGACACGTTTTTAGTGGTGGCCCATACAGGTCTAGATTTGAAATGTAGTCGTATTCGAACTAGAATATCACTGCAGCCTGCAGTAGAATTAGGAAATTTTTGAAGGTACTCAATCACATTAGAAAAAACTCTATCAGATTCTGTATATCTAAATTTTGCTGCTTATTGTCTTTCTTTGAATTTAAACTGTCCTCCTTTGATATTTTGACTCATTCTCAGCAATTGTTTCTTTTGATCTGTCTCCAGGATGGTTGAGACGAGATCGCATCGCCAGGGCCAGGGGGATGCCGATGAGAGGTCTGCCACCTCTCATACTCAGCAGCTAGCCCCTGGTACCGCAGCCCCAGTCATGCTGGCTGGGGTAGGCATTTCAGCTGCTTTCGGAGGAGCCCCTCCACCTGTGAGGCATGAGCCGAGTCCGGTGATTTCGGATATGCTTCAGCAACAGCAGCCACCTTCGGGGACAGTTGATGCCGTTCAGCTATTAGCTTTCTTCCGCCAGTACATGGATGGTCAGCAGACCCAGCAGCAGAGGCACACAGTAGAGCTCACACGAGGCATTGATCTGGCCGTGACTGCGGTAGAGAGAGTTGTAGCTCAGCCAGCGGCAGCCCCGCAGCCGCACCAGCCACGGGAGAAAGGCATCCAAGATTTTCAGAAGATGCACCCGAGGGACTTCCTAGGGACAGAGGGGATCTTGTATGCCGACGAGTGGATTGAGCACATAGAGAAGATATTCAGGTTGGCTGAGATCCCGACGAGGCTCCAGATTGAGGCAGTGGCCAGCATGATGCAGGATCTGGCCTGCACGTGGTACCAGACCGACCCGAGGGTTGGTACTGCAGGACAGACTTAGGCAGCATTCAAGAAGCTGTTCAAGGAGAAGTTCTTCCCGAATGCAGCGCTGGGAGCCCTCGAGACTCAGTTCGAGGCCCTAGTCCAGGGGAGCCAGTCTGTGGAGGAGTAAGCAGGAGAGTTCTGCCGCTGAGCAAATTTATAGAGGGCTTGTCGAAGGCAACGAAGGCCCAGAGGTTCCGGAAGGGCTTGGTAAAGGAGGTCAAGTCCTACACCAAGAATGCCCGCAGTGCTACCTTTGAGGAGATCCTAGTGGACGCGTTAGCTGCAGAGGATGATCTTGAGCTTAGGCTCAAGAGGGGGCGAGACTTCCAGGGAGGCAGCAGTAGCGGAGGACCGGCCAAGAGGCCGCACTTTCAGCAGCACCACCAGCAGCAGAGGTTCCAGCCGCAGCAGTTTCAGCAGCCAAGGCATCAGCCAGTGCAGTATCAGCAGCAAAGTGTACAGCAGGAGGCACCAAGGCAGTAGGCCACCACCTGTGCTTATTGCAAGAAGCCAGGGCACAGGTGGAGCGAGTGTAGGAAGAGACTGGGCAAGTGCCTAGTATGTGGTTCAGTAGACCATCAGATGAGGGAGTGTACCTTGACCACGGGACGAACAGCTCAGAAAGCAGCAGTCAGAGCTCCAGCAGGCCAACAGAGGGGACCAGCCCTGCCGACACAGCAGCAGAGATTTGTTTAGCATCAGCAGCAGGCTAGGGGAGGCTAGCAGGGGCGAGCTTTTGCCATGGCGGCTGAGGATGCAGAGGCGATAGGAGAGCTGATCGCAGGTTCGGTTCTTCTCGACTCCAGACCAGCTTTATATTATTCGATTCTGGTGCTTCGCATAGTTTCATATCAGTATCATTTGCAATTAGACACGGTATCATAGCTGAATCATTGCCTAGGACTTACAAGATCACGACCGGGGGTGGCATTATCCTCGTAAATGATGTTTGTAAGGATCGGAATATTATTTTAGGAGGCCGTGAGTTGGAGGTGAGCCTGCTCGTAATGCCATTGTCGAACTATGATATAGTACTCAGTATGGATTGGTTGAGTAGGCACCACACCAGCATTGATTGCAGAGGGGGTAGAGTTCTCTTCAGAGTGCTGGGGGAGCTAGAGTTCGAGTACTCCAGACGTCAGGCGGAGCAGAGCAACGGAGTTTTCTGCGGAGTCTCGGTTGAGGAGCAGACGATTCCATACCCCTTGATAGCAGAATATATGGATGTTTTTCCAGAAGAGTTACCTGGATTGCCACCAGACAGAGACATTGAGTTCTCGATAGACTTGGTTCCAGGAGCGGAACCCATCTCTCAGTATGTCTATCGGGTGAACAACAGTGAGTTGGTAGAGCTGAAGAAGCAAGTGGATGAGCTACAGGACAAGGGCTTCATCCGTTCGAGTTCGTAGCCATGGGGTGCACCAGTATTGTTTGTGCCGAAGAAGGATGGGTCAGTACGGATGTGTATTGACTATAGGGCACTCAACAACCTCACGATCAAGAACAGATACCCACTGCCGCGGATCGATGATCTTTTTGACCAGTTGAGCGGAGCTCGGGTATTTTCCATGATTGATCTGAGGTCAGGATATCACCAGGTGAAGCTGAAGAGGGAGGATATTTCCAAGACCGCTTTCAGGATGCGGTACGGGCAGTTTGAGTTTTTGGTTATACCGTTTGGGCTAACCAATGCACCAGCAGTATTTATGAACCTAATGAACAAGGTGTTCCACCAGTACCTGGATCAGTTTATGGTGGTATTTATTGACGACATCTTGGTATATTCCAAGACTGAGGAGGAGCACGAGGAGCATCTGAGGATAGTGTTGGAGACTCTCAGGAGGGAGCAACTTTATGGGAAGCTCGCCAAGTGTGAGTTCTTCTTGGACCGGGTTGACTTTTTGGGGCATGTGGTGACTGGAGATGGGATCTCAGTTGACTCCAAGAAGATCACAGCAGTTGAGGCATGGGCAGTACCGACTTTAGTGGCAGAGATCAGGAGCTTCCTGGGGCTGGCAGGATATTATAGGAGATTTGTGCAAGATTTCTCCCGGGTTGCAGAGCCATTGACTCGGTTGATCCGAAAGGATACTGAGTATGTTTGGTCAGAGGAGTGTCAGGCAACGTTTAATGAGTTGAAGAAGCGGCTTACGACAGCTCCGATTCTGACATTGCCTTCAGGATCAAGAGGATTTCACTATTTATAGTGACGCTTCAGGGAAGGGGCTGGGTTGTGTCTTACAGCAGCATGGGAAGGTGATTGCCTATGCTTTCAGGCAATTACGTCCACATGAGAAGAACTACCCTACCCATGACCTGGAGCTAGCAGCGGTGATATTTGCTCTGAAGTTGTGGAAGCACTATCTGTATGGAGAGAGGGTGGAGATTTTCACAGATCACAAGAGCTTAAAGTATGTGTTCACTCAGAAGGAGATGAACATAAGGCAGCGCAGATGGCTAGAGTTGATGAAGGACTTCGATATATCACTTCAGTATCACCCAGGGAAGGCCAACGTGGTTGCCGATGCCTTGAGTAGGTATCCGACAGCCATGTGTTTGCCTATGGACCGTTACTTGCTTGCTGATTTGGAGAGCCTGGGGATTGAGGTAATCGTACCCGGAGTTCAGATGCAGTTATGGGGCCTGCAGATTCAGTCAGACTTGGTGGAGAGGATCAAGTTGACACAGTTTGAGGACGTTGCTCTGCAGTGTCTCCGAGAGCAGGTTCGAGCAGGATTAGTGGATGGTGAGTTTTCTCTTGCAGAGGATGGTGCCTTGAGGCGCGGTTCCAGATTATGTGTGCCCAGCGGAGAGCTCAGGGAGCAGGTTTTACAGGAGGCCCACAGATCTCAGTACTCTATACACCCTGGTGCCAACAAGATGTACCGAGATCTGAGGGAGCATGTTTGGTGGTATGGGTTGAAGCGGAAGGTAGCTCGCTTCGTAGCTAGGTGCTTGGTCTATCAGCAGATCAAGGCGGAGAGGCAGAGGCCCGGTGGATTATTGCAGTCGCTGCCCATTCCCGAGTGAAAGTGGGAGCATATCACTATGGATTTCGTATCTGGATTGTCGCGTACACCAGGAGGGAAAGACGCGATTTGGGTCATCGTTGACAGGTTGACCAAATCAGCCCACTTCTTGCCATTCAAGGTGGGTATGTCAATAGAAAGGCTTGCAGAGATGTACATGCGACAGATAGTCAGGATTCACGGGGTTCCGGTCAGCATCGTCTCGGATCGGGATAGTCGCTTTACTTCCCATTTCTGGAGGAGTCTGCAGATTAGCTTGGGCACTCAGCTCAAGTTTAGTACTGTATACCACCCCCAGACGGACGGACAGTCAGAGAGGACTATTCAGACGCTCGAGGATATGCTGCGGACGTGCGTCTTGGACTTTGGAGGTTCCTGGGAGGATCATCTACATTTGGTAGAGTTTGCTTACAACAACAGTTTCCGGGCCAGCATTGAGATGTTACCTTTTGAGGCTCTGTACGGGGGTAGGTGTCGTACACCCTTATCTTGGGATGATGTTGGTGAGCGAGCTTTACTGGGGCCAGAGATGGTTGTTGATGTAGCCGAGAAGGTGAAGCTCATCAGGGACAGACTTCGCGTGGCGCAGGACAAACATCGGCACTGGGCCGATAGCCACCAGGGGCCCTTGGAGTTTGAGGTACAGATTAGAGTAGGATTAGATTTAGGGCTGATTGTTTGTGTTTTGATTGATCATGTTTGTTTATCGTTATTTAATTGAGACCTTGCTTGTGATTAGGTTGGAGACCAGGTTTTCTTGAGGATATCTTCGACTCGTGGTACGATACATTTTGGTGGAGGTGGAAAGCTTAGCCCGTGCTTCATCGGCCCTTTCGTTATCAGCGGGGAGAGTTGGTGACGTGGCATACAGGCTGGACTTGCCACCTGTACTAGTGGAGGTCCACAACGTATTCCACGTATCACAGTTGAGACGGTACGTGGCTGACCCTAGCCATGTGCTTTACCGAAGATTGAGGTTGGGCCTTCTCTCAGCTATCTAGAGCAGCCAGTGGAGATTCTGGATCGATGGAAGAAGGTACTGAGGAACCAGGTGATACCTTTGGAGGCATCATTCTCCAGGAGAGTCTACCTGGAAGCAGGAGGATGAGATGCGCGAGCGATACCCTTATCTTTTTGAACCTTGAGGTATACTTTCTATCCTTCTCATCAGTTGCGTTTTGCCTTTCAATTTTGAGGACAAAATTCTTTTAAGGAGGGTAGATTTGTCACTACCACATTTTTAGTTTGAGGGTATTTCTGTCATTTTGAGGTTATTTGAATTTATTATAATTTATTTGAATTTATGGAAATTTTTAGGATTTATTTTGGAATTATTTGAATGATATTTGACTAGGTTGACTTTGACTAGTGTTGACTTTTGAGACTAACCTAGAAGCTAACCTTAGTTATGAGTGCCTTGGTTAGGTTATGTGATCCTAGTCTAATATAAGTTAACCTATTTTTAGTCATAAGAATCAAGATTAGCAAAGGGTGACCTATTGATTAGGGGTTTTGGTTCATGACTTAAGGACATTGGAATCATGACTTATGACTTAACAAGTAGAGGCCCAAAGCCCAACCCATTAGCTAACCCTAACCCTAATTCTATGGCCGGCCACACTAGCATTGGGGATCCCACTCTATAAATAATCTCTTCCATTAGGTTAGCCTCATTTAGAAAGTTTACTTTTGGAAAGAGAGGTATGCTCCATCTTTAGAAATTCATAAAAAATCCAATTTAATTCCTTTTTCCCTCAAACAAATTTCAATAGGTTCTAATTTAGGTATTCTTGCTATTTGTGTATTTTATTCTCAGTTTGTTAGCAATTTGGTAAAGTTAGGGGAGCAAGGAGACACCCCCTCTTTGGAGCTTTCTTTGGTTTTTGACACCTATAGGTAATTCCTCCAAATCTTATTGAAATTACTGTTATTATTGCATATTGGCCTACATATAGGTGTCCCCAAGCTAATCCTAGAAATTCGTGGCATTTCGTGTCCATTTCGTTTCCTAAATGGACATGTATCAGTCCCTTCATGAAGGTGTTTGTTGAAATGCCCCAAAGGGGATTTTGATCTGTTTTTAGGAAAGTATTTGAATAAGAATTATTGATTTGGTGTGGCTTATGGATTTTGTTGGACTGGGATTAAATTAGTGTCGTGTTGTCGGTTTGGACACGTGAACACGCGATTCACCCGCACACATGTTCTGCTACTCGGGGGTGTATCGGACACAATATGACACGTGGACACCTAAGATTGGACACAGCCCTAGGGGCAGATGCTGACACGAGGTCTTCAAAGTTTTAGACACTCTCGTGTCGTGTCGGATGAGCAATTGACCCCGCAAGGAGATTCCACTATACGTGCACAGTTCGTTTCGGGCCACTGATACGGCCCTAGAACGTTGGACACGACACACTAAAGACCCAAAAAGGGTGACACGAACCTAGGTGGACACTAGGCGAACAACCCTGCACAGGATACGACCCAATTCGTGTTGTGTCGGGTGCACGACACACGTGCACACACACGAGACTGTCCACTGCACTGTGTCTGTGTGTGTTGTTTTTGGGTTTTCTTCATTTGGATACGTCTGTGTCCTCGTGGTTGGACACAAATGACCTGTTGGACACCTGCACACATGGGGCTTACATTACCAACCACTGTTTTGATATTTTTACTTTAGTTTCGATTTATATTTTGTATTTACCCTATTTTTCTGAAAACTGTGTTCTTTATTGATTTTCCAGTTTTTCCAATTCGATTTTTAGCAGTCTCTTAACCTAATTAAATGAAGTTATCTGCATGTTTAATACCCTAATGTTGTTCTCCTATATGTGTTCTATCTATATGTCAATTTTGGGATTTCCATTGAGTATTGGTTTTGAATAGGGCTTGAAGTATGAACTGAAAATCTGAACTGTAAATAATTGAATTGGTTTCTTTTCCTTTCCCTTCCCTGTTACTGAATACTTGGTTTTATGTAACCCTTGACCATACTGTCACCTATGACTGAGAGTTAATGGAATGCTCGAAATTACATTAGTTGAACTGTGATTTGGGGTTTCTGTCAAATCCAGAAAAACTGAATTGGTTCCCTGTTTTACTGAACACTTCACTATATAAACACATGCTAATTTCTAATTTTCCTCCCTCATAGCTCACACTCTTTACACATTTCTCTTATACACACATACAAATGTGGATAACACACACACACTGTTTTTCCTCACTGTACACAGGTTTCAGCGCATACATACACTACCCACTTGATACAACTCACATCACTCTTTCTATCTCTCTATTTTCTATCTCCATATGTATATATATATATATCTATATATATATATATATATATATAATATATATTATATATATATAATGTAATGTATATATATAGTATGTAATATGCATTTAAGTATATTATGTATATATTGTAGGTATCGTATATATTATATATGTGTGTGTACTATTATATATATATTATTATATGTATGCATGATATACATATAGGTAGCCTCGTAGATATCTATAATATATATATATATATATATTATATATATCTATTATATATATATATATATATATATATATTTATATATTAAATATATATATATATATATTATATACTATCTTATATATATATATATATATATATATATAGTATTAGTGTGCCATGTGTAGGCCTAGATGCAATTAGGTTGTGTGATGTTGGTTTGACTTTGTGTTGTATAGGTTGTATGGACTTGGTATACTAGCATAGGCTAGTTTAGCCTTGATTAGACTAATGTAGACTTGTTAGGGCTTAGAATGATTGTTAAACCTAGTTTAACATAACCTAGACTTGTTTAGACCTAGAATGACTTGTTTGACCTAATTTAGACTTGTTAGACCTAGTTTGACCAAGTTGACCTAGTTTGGCTTCTAGGGTTGACCAGAGTTGACCAGAGTTGACCAATAGTTGACTTTGGCCTAGATTGACCAAGATTCATTTAGAATGCATTGTAGTGCATCTTATTACCATTCTGGACATGTTATGAATTGTGCTGTTCTAAATAGGAGCCAGACACCACTCCTCGGACAGTACTTTCATCTTGGACACTCAGATACCAGGCGAGTACATTCTATGATCAATTCATATCCTGTTAGAATTATTTTCCTGCCTTAAAATTACTTTACTTGATATTGTCACGTTGGTCACACGGATTAGTACTATATGGATCCCTTCTTGAGATGTTATCCCCTCAGGGAGCATCGGATACTACATGTTCTGTGCGTTTCACTTACATGGTGTATCACTATGCTTCAAGGTTCATTGATCACTTGTGACATGTACTCTCATGATCACAGAGTCTTCCTTGAATCACCCATTTATGGGCATTCCCAGAATCACCCATTTATGGGCCTTCCATGTATCACCCCTTGTGGGCCTTTGCATGGAATCATAACATAACCTGGCTGGATCCTTGTGTATTGATTGGGGTACGGGGGAGTAGAAGTAGACATGTGAATAATCCACGTAGTATAGTTCCCAGAATCACACCATAGTATAGTTCCCAGAATCTCCTATGCCATTCACATGTTTATATTGTACTCTGACTCACTAGCCACTGTTAGTTCTCTACTTATAGTAGATAATTCTATTACAGTTCTCTCTCTGTTTACATTCTGCACTTTCTTTCAGTTCTTGTATCTTACTTTACTTCATGATTATGTTTTCTAACCTGCTATGATACGTTGAGATGTATTATGCTCGCTCCTGTCCTGACTGGACCTGTTAAAAATATTACTGAGACGAGGAGGAGGCCTGTGTGGATACCTTTTACGGTGCTACCTTAGATGAGTGTTTGGACCTGGACCAGCAGTAGGTCCCACTAGCAGTGGATACACTCCTCTAGACTAGGATGTTTTCATTTACATTACTCTCTGGATGACTATATATTTGATACTTGGGATATGTACTTATCTTAGACACTTAGACTCTCTGTTTGTACTTATGGATTTTATTTCTTTTCAGTAGTATCTATCTATCTTCTATCTTCTATCTTATCTTTCTGCCTTAGTTGTGATTGAGTTTACTTTCTGCTATGTCACCCCCATTCGGGGAGTATAAACTGTTTAGCATTATATTGTTAGATGTTGTGACCTAGGACAGCGTTCTACCATCGACACTACGCGGCGTAGGCTGGACGTACCCACGTCTTGTGCCCTTACTCTAGGGTGTGGGTCGTGACACTCTTCATATCAAAGCTCGCGTCTGTAGAAGTTGCAAGGACTTCGTATGAAAACTTGCGGGATTTGCCAATAGTGGATTCAACTGGAAGCTAGAGTTCTTCCGACTGGACTAGTCCTCACAAGAGAAAAACCAGTATAAATCTCGGTGTTTATTTTCTTCTGATCCCTCTTTTTTTACTGTCATTTATTTGTGATAATTTTTATCTGTGATCTAACTGCAAACAAGTTTTTTAATTAGTAATATTCCGCTGCCTACTCTATTCACCCCCCCTCTAGAGTATTCTGCTTTACGATTTTGTTTCTATAATATCCACCCAGACATGATGTACATCGTGTCTTTGTCCACAGTTCTTATTCCATATTGATACACGTACATTGAGAATTCTGTGGCAACCCCAAGACCCCTTCAGCCTCCATGCTTCCTTTCTAACATCACCCGCCACCATCCCGACACCAGTCATCACAACCGGTCTCCACCGCCACCAACAGCAGGGCATCTGCCGATCACAAATTGCCATCGCCACCATGACTTCTACCAAACCACCACACCCGACAGCTTCCAAACTACCGGCGCACCCAGCCAGCATCTGCACCAACGTCATTTCCTCCACAACCATCCCCGTCACCTCCATCCCCAAAATCCAAAACCCACGGGCAACACTACAACCCCAGCATCACCACCGGACCACCATTACCACCATCATCATCAACATCATCACCCACACCATTCATAAATCAAAACCTAAAACTTATCGTCGTTCGCGCCAGAGCAGCCCGCCGCCCCTATCTCGACCTTCGTCGCGTCGTATGCCACCGCCGCGTGTCCTAAATCATGCGGTGGCGCTCGTGGACCACCGGCATCCACTCCAGCTAGCGCCTCCTTCGAGCGGCCAACCTCGGCGAGCCACGGTCATCGAGCCACTGGCCGGCAGCCTCCTCGCCTAGATCGGGAAGCCAGTGTCGACTTCCCCAGCCCGGAGCCTTTCCTTTGCAGCTTTTCTCTGTAAGTCGCGCTTCCTCTCACATCCTCTGCTTTCTATTCCCATATTCCCTCTTTAAACTCCTTTATATTGTCCATTGTTGTTCTTTCTTCTACTTTTGTAATTAAACAAGAAAGAAGATCAGCTTGATCCCTTTACAATATAAGCCTATTTTATAAAGTAATAATTTGTCCATGGTTTTATATTAGCTTGCTTTGTCAATATGTGGAAGCCTGTATACATATTATTAGTATACATATTACTGTTAAGAACACAGAATGGTACTATTATCACTAGTAATTTTGAATAAATTATTATTATTATTAATATTATTTTAGTAAACATTTCTTAAGTACAGAAAGAGAAATTGTGCTAAAATTATTTTTGATACTAGTTGTTCTTTTTTGTTATTAATAACATTATACTGTTTTCTTTATGTATATGTAAACAAAGGATGTTTCCTCCAAATTATTGTTCTGTTAAAATATATTGTTTCGAATTAATTTACATCAAATTTAATATTGGTAGATAATTTGACTAAATTTGACAAATTCAACATCCTTAGCATAAAATGATTTTTATTATTTCTAACTATCTTTTTCCAAAATTCACATTTGCCTAACAAAATTAAGGATTTTAGTTTAAAGTAATTTTCAAGTATTTACATAGAACTTATTTTTATTTTATTTTATCTATATGATCTAATACTATAAATATTTTTTTCTAAAAATAATATAAATATTTCTCTCCACAATTTCTCGTTTATTGTCAATTTGATTATGACTAATCATAACCCTATTACCCCCATGACCATTCTACGACCTTGGCTATTAGACTAATCGAACATGTCAGAACATCGCACCATACCAAGCGGCACACCAGGCAAGACACCTTGCCACCTTACTCTGTAGATTAAATTATTCTTATTTTTAGTTATTTACATTCAGTATTACTTTTTTTGTTAGTATTATATCATTGTGGTCCAAGTCACACTTGGGTGCAAGCGACTCTATCGGTCATTTTCTTGCTTTTGTTTTATTCTCTTGTTGACTTAGTCTAGTGACCACACATTTGTGATGAGGTATTGGTATATCTCATACGGCCTTGACACATACTTTACCACGTATTGGGAGTCACATATAGGACACGTACTCATATAGTCGACTGGCCACCGATACGTATGAGGCGTGCGAAGGTTAGGAGTAACTGCCGATAGAATTGCATGCTAGTAGACTTGGCAGTTACTAGAGGTTCATATGAGTCATGGATGTGACTCCACTAGGCATAGGGCGGAAGAACAGTTCCTTGATATATGGGCCACATATTCATTGCTATTGTACCTGAAGCTCCGTTGGAGACGCAGGTTCACCTTACTATTACTGATTCCCTCTGACGTTCATGGAGCGTTATGGACGTTTTCTTACTGATTCCTTCTGACGTTCGCCGAGCGTTATGGATAGAGACGACTGTTCCCGAAGGAAGGGACGATGCCACTGCTATACAGCCCGAGTGTCCATATGTAAAGGATGTTCTTTATTGCATATTCACTATAATGGTTAGACACCCTATTGAATGCACCCTTTATTTTTTATTATATATCACAGTTTATACGGCATGTTATTTTCTTGTATCTTGTTACGTCCCTCTGAATAACCTGTTATCTCTCCAGGTGTGTGCTATTGTCATTTTAGGTATTCTAACCGAGGTCGTGATCTTCTCTATTCATTCGGAGATGACATGTCTTGGATCTTTCTTTGCTACTCTCGTCAAATCATTTCAGTTTCGGTATATATCTTTCCTTACTTGTTGCTAGTAGATTTGTCTCTGCACAACATATTGTACAAAGGCTTATTATAGTTGATTATATGATATCTTTTATTCTTTTATTTTATGGGGAGATTAGATTACTCTTAGTTTACTGTATTTTACAGCTTATATATACATACGAGGTGTCCATATATTGAAGTATACTTCGTATGTATACCGCTGGCATGTCTACGTACTTAGTCCTATGTATTTTAGGATTGGGGTGTTACAATAGTAACGATCCATGACGCCGTTTCACTCCTTTGAGTTTGCCGAAAGATCTTCTTAGAGGAGGCGAGCCGGTACCCACATCCTTGAGCTTCTTTACACCTCTGACAACAAGTTTCTTCTTCTTTTAAAAGTCGACTGTTGAGCAGTTCAGTCGAAGCTTTTCATTTTTGAGGAAGATCATGAAGAAAAGTGTCCTCTTTAATATCTTCCCTTTGCGGCTGTTGCAGCCGACACTTCAAGAGCTTCCCTCCGTGGTAATGCTGCAGCCGGCTCTGCTGCAGGTGCGACACCATCCCTTCTACGACCCCTCATTGCTTGGGCTTATCCTATATCGACAAGAGTGGGGGCAAGCCTAGTCCCCGATCCTAAACTCTGCTCGCGATCATACCGAGGATTAAGGTTATTGACCTAGTGTAAAACCTTGCAGCAGCAAAGAGTAGGTGAGTTTCAGGTTTATCTTCTGGCAAAGTAAAAAATTTTCCTGTGCATCCGGTGTTGTAATAGCCCCATGCACACGCCCCTCAATCAGGCTTCCTATCGACTGAAGATGAGGGCTAGGGTTGCCAGAAGAAGCTGGCTATACCCAAACTGCGTACAAAACAACTTGGCAGATAAGGTTCAAGGAAAGTATAGTTCCTATCCCTGAGCATCATATGAGAAGGCCTGATAGAATGGAACCAACGGAATGCTCCAGGCGTCAAGCTCGTAGTGAGTGCTCCCTCATCTACTAAAGTATCGCCTGCATGGCCACTGCCAGATAGAGGGGACACTCTGAAGAACCCATAATTTTGTAGGAAGCTCAAAACCTCCTACAAGCAGGCACCCCGGTGACGTCTCAGTCTGCGTCATTGAACCTCCGAAGAAAGGCATCTCCTGCCAAAGTGTCTGCCATCAGTCCGACATTCATTATCTGGGACAGTGCAACACCAGCCATCCCATCAAGTAATAAAAGGAAGTTTAGTCCTGGCAAAGTCCATTCTACCATCAAGCGTCACCACGCTTGCAGTAAAGTCCCACAAACCTCGTTGACGGCAGACTATTGTAGGAAGCAGGGCAGCCGGTATCCGAACACCAGCCTTACAACTGGAGGTATCATACTTTGGCTCATCCTCTCGATAGACCTTGAACTACTAGAGACTACACAGTCGCGGAACCACGTCATCAGAAAAGCTGCCAGCACAGCCTTCTCCGACAACTTAAACTCAGCTTGCCAGAAGAAGTGATAAATCGAGGACTTTCTCTGGATCATCGTTGTCGTCGGTGTCTGCTGCCCCGTGGTCTGTCATTAGTTGCTTTATCTCAGATTTTGAGCGGTTGGGAGTTGAGAAGAAGACCCGGCTGTCTTCTTCTTCTTTTTTAATGAAGACGTAGTTAGTCCAAGACCTCGTATGGGGAATATCCCCCTCGGCCTTGCCCTTCTTTGTGATCTTGTGACAGATGAGGAAGTGACAGAGTAACTTTTTGTACACTCCTACCATCGCGGGTTTCCTTCTCCGGGTCTAAAAGCTCTTCATCACAAGGAACGTATTCCTCGTACGGCTCCATTCCCCATGGTAGCTTTGATATTGCTGGTATCTCATGTAAAGTCAAGCCATCTTCCCGCCTGGAGTGAAGAATGTACATGCATAACGATTGTACAACTCTACCAACGTGATAAACATAGGCCAATTCACTTTTATGCCATATTGAGTGGCTCTAATGGCTTGAAAAAGGCTGGCAGCCTTCAAGGTGGCTTAATAGGTTGAAAGCACCCATTCATTAAGGTCACTCCAAAACGAATTGGGTACCTCCATCCTTCCATCTGTAGCTTCCCTACGGGATACGACCTATTCTTCGACATCATCAGATTGGAGAGGGTCTCGACAGA
Organism: Iris pallida; assembly: GCA_029216955.1. NCBI lineage: Eukaryota > Viridiplantae > Streptophyta > Magnoliopsida > Asparagales > Iridaceae > Iris > Iris pallida. The sequence continues at coordinate 3,114,104 of JANAVB010042618.1, forward strand.
ATAAGGATGAAGATCAGTCAAAAGTCATTTATTATGGCCCAAGGGTGCAGCCCCATTGTGGAATAGTATATGGAGCCCTTGACACACTTGAAGGTGTCTTTCTTTCGGTCACCTGAGTTAAATTAGATCTTAGAAAAGATGACTCCATGAAGTTCAGGGGTCAGATCCCATTTCATCTATCTCCGGACAGCTAAATCGGTAAACGCGACAGAGGGTATTGGCTTCCATAGTCGGCAACCATATCCTCAGGTCGTTCAATCTGACCACCAGAGGGTCCCATATGGCCACACCACCTGTAACTATGCTCCCATCCAACTAATATAATTTCTACCATAATTGTTGGCCCTTCAAGTTTACCAAGTTTCCCTTCACTTCCTTTACCTAGTTAGCTTGGCCAATAAACCTGTATTAGGTCCAAGCCTAAAGAGATGGGACTTTACTTTAGTTTTGGAATGTGCCTTAAATTTACTAGTGTTCGAACCACCCTATATTACATATGAACTTTAATGTTCCCCATATCAATAGCCACATGACGCATTGTTCCCTATGCGAACAACACTACTATTCAACTCCTTACAGGTGTAGAACAACTCCTTTTTCGAACACATGTGAAATAAGAATCCAAAGTCAAGAATCCAAGCCATAGAGAAATCATCGTTCCTGACACGTACTGTAAGCACATCGGATTCTATATTAACCTTGGCTTGACCTCTGAATTTTTGTACTGGTATTTTTACCATTTTCTCCACTACTTAACAATCCCTCTTCATTACAAGAAGAAGAAAAAACATGGACTACTATCATGCCTTGATGATTTAGAGTTCACCCTTATGCTTTTGCTTCTATCCTTATTCTTTGACCTTCTCATTAATTGTCAACAAACCATAGTCACTCCTTGACTAGATTTGACCTTTACATAATTTCATTATCAAAAAAAGTGATTACCTCCTACATCTTGAGAGTCTCTTTCTGTAGAGAATTATTGTCATCAAATGATTATATGACACCTTAAAGGAACAGTAACACTTGGCCCTCCTCCTCTAGATTTACTTCTAGGCAAGAAGATTATTGACGATCTTGTTGAAGATGTTTAGGTGATTGAGAATTAGGGTCCCGGTCCTTCATTCATATTTCGTAGAGTTGTTCTTATGGACAACTTGTTAGACAATGAATTTGCCATGCAAAAGCCCTCTAACTTAAACCATAATCATGTTGCAGAAGTCTCTAACAACACATTATACATCAACCCTCCGTCGGACAGAGCTACATTATGCTTTATGTCGTTTGATCATTGCGTTGTAACTTCCCTTTTCTAAAAATCAATAATTTCCAAAAGAAAATAATTAGCTTCAACAATTAATTATGGGCAATAGTGAGAAGGGAAGGGTAAAACTACACCCAAAAAAAATCCTAACATTTTTTTACCATTACAAATTTGGAAGGGGGAATTTTTCTAACGAGAATTGTAACGTCTTTTACCATTAAGAAAAAAAATTCCTAACTAGAAAAAACCGTTGGGAAATATAATTATAATTTGGTAAATTATGGAGGGGGAGTGACATATTAGTAGTTAATTAATATGGGAGATAAATATAGTTAAGTATGTGATTAATTATAGCAATTTGAATATTCTAGAATAATCGCTAACTAACTAAGGAATCTAAAAAATTTCCAAAAATATTCTTAGAATAACTCCTTAACTAACTCTAACTAATTAACCACCACAATTAGAGGATGTGCTTAATAAATTTCATCTAGAAAATTCCTTACAAACTCATCAAATCATAAACTTCTAAACTCATTTTAATTCTCGGCCTAGATAAATTCTCTCCATCAGTGAAGTTTGCAAGCAGTTGGAACTCGAAAACACAAATGCACGGCGGAGCTTCATCTCTCCGGCAGATCAATGAAAGTTTTGATCACAGGTCAAGGTCTTCTCAGAAGAGGTTGAACTTGAAGCTCCAGCCTGGAGACGCTCTCGACGGCGAACTTCTTAGCAGCAACAATCAACTCACCACAAGTAGCCTTCTACCCTGGTACCAAGCTTCGCATATCTCGCCGAGAAGTCTTCTTATTCTATGGTGACGAATGAATCGACGATCGGTGCCAAGCATCCTTAACAACTCAGAGGGCACCGCTCGAGTTAGTAAGTTTCCTCGTCGAGCTTTGAATCGTCCCTCGTCTGCAATGGCGTAGCCACATGGAGCCGAGGGGGTGCAGCTGCGCCCCCTTAGATTTTTATGTTTTTATTTATTTTTATTTTTGAAGTATATATATATATATATATATATATATATATATATATATATATATATATATATATATAAACTCCCTTATTTTATTGTATAAAGGCTCAAAATGCTGAAGCCTATACAAGTATAACCCTAGGCACAAAATGTCGACGCCTATACAAGTATACCAACAAAACCTGAAAATAGGAGATTAGGAGAGAAGATAAACCCAAAAGTCTGTCTGATCATGTGAACAGAAGTTCCTAATCTTATGGCACTGCCGGAGGACCTCCCATATGATCTTGTCAGCATTGTACTGGCGACCCTCGTATCTTATCTTGTTATGATTCTTCCATAAAACCCACGTGGTAGCTGCCACAATGATCTGGTGTCCGTGGGATACAGATGCCCAACAAGCCAAGAGATCGAAGAAGCACCTGCCTCCCTGCACGTAACCGTATCGCTGGGACAAAACTCGCCAGACCTTGATGGGTAGTTCCCCTGACAGAGGATGTGGTCGACGATTTTCGTCTGACGCTCTGCGCAACAATTATAAGCAGACGCTAAGCTGAACCCAATAGTGAGCATATTGTCATCAGTGGATAGCTTTTTCTGATATGCCCTCCAAAGAAGGATGGACCACTTCTTGGGGATGCAAATCTGCTAGAAGGCTGCAATGATCGAAGTTGGCATCCCAGGACCGCGGGTAACCTGTCTGGCCGAACGCACGGAGAAGCATCCCAAAAGTTCAGCCGACTACCTCAGCTCATCTGCATCGTTATCGATCTTCAGACCTCGACAACAGATGAAATCTTCAGCCTCATCTTCGGCCCAATCACGGACCTTGGCCCAATTCCAGTCGTTCCCAGAGTAGTCCCACAAATCCTTGATCTTGTTGTTCCCCCGGGCTGCTGGCAGGCTGGGGAAGCAAGAAATCTGTAGCCTAACATTCAAGGAAGGTTGAGGATTCTCCATTGCCCAAATGAAGGCAGATCACCGGTTCGGCAATATTATGCCCGATGAGGATACGTCGCCACGCCGCTAAGGATCTGCTGTTGGAGATGGCCTGTGATGGGTGAATGTGCTTGAAATATTTGGCCTTCATGAATCTCGCCCATATGTTCTGATTCGTTCAAAGCTTCCACCACAGCTTCATCGAGAAGGCATCCACAATGTGAAAAACTTTTATGAAGCCCATGCCTACTTCCTTGGTGGGTCAAGCCATGGTGTCCCAACTAGCCTAATGGTGCTTAACGTGTCCTCTACTGTGCCCCCAAAAGAAGTCGTTGAGGATGCTTTCCACCAAAGAGAGAACCTTCTTAGGAGGGGAGCACGATGCCAAGGTATATATGGGTATGGATGTGAGAACATGTTTGATGAGGATCATCTTGCCGCCTGGGGATAAGGTAGTATTGTGCCACCCCTCCAGTTTTCTCCTGATTCTGTTAGTCAGCTCATCAAAAATGCTGGCATTAGATTTACCGTATACGAAGGGACATCCGAGGTATTGGAACGGAGGGTGATTAATAGAGAAAGAGGTGATATTGGAGATGCAGCCGCGTTCCCTCTCTTGATGTTATGGTGGGGATAGATGACGGTCTTAGCAGGATTGACCTTTTGCCCTGAGCAGGAGGAGTATCTCTAGAGGGTGTTGTGGACCACCTCCACCGACCTGACATCCCCGGATGTGAATATGAGGATATCTTCTGCATATGCCAGGTGGGTGATGATCGGGCATCCGCTGGCAGTATGGAAGTGCTGGAAGTTCGGGGTGCGAACCATTCTATTCAGATTTCTGCTCAATGCTTTTGCCATAATGTTGAAGATAGTAGACGATAAGGGGTCTCCTTGCCTGAGGTCATGGATCGATTTAAAGAATCCGTCGGCTTGTCCGTTGATCACCGTAGAAAATGAGGAGTTGCTGATCGATCTCCAGACGATGTTGGTCTAGGTTTTCGAGAAACCAAAGGCCCTGAAAATCCATATCATGAATTGCCAATCCAGCCTGTCATAAGCTTTCTCTATGTCAAATTTGATCGCGATGTTGCCACCTCTAGTAGGAAGTTTCATGCAGGTGATTAACTCTTGAGCAAGCATGATGCCATCCTGGATGTTTCTACCTCGACGAAGCCAGTTTGCTCCTCAGATATGATCTTGGGAAGCAGGTCTGACATGGGAGACAATAATCTTAGAGATGATCTTGTTGGTGAAGGTGCACAGACTAATGGGGCGAAAGTCATGAAAAGTCTCTGGGATATCTTTCGTCGGGATGAGGAACAGGTTGGCGGAGGAGATGGCTCTAGGGTAAGTAGCTCCCTGGAAAAAGGCAGTTACAGCTTCATGAATTTCTTTCTTGATTATATCCCAGCACTCCCAAAAAATACCCTCAAAAATTGTCCGGTCCAGGCGCACTGTGGGCATCAATGGCCCAGACCGCGTCTTTCACCGCTTGTTCAGAGGAGGGAGGTCCAGCTGGATGTTATCATTGTCGTTAATGAGGTGAGGTATCTCAGCCAGGATGTTGTTGTCTCTGTAGACCCTTTCTTTGGTAAACAGCTGAGAGTAGAACTTCTCTGCCGCTACCTAAATTCCCTGTTGGTTACTGATTATGTTACTAGATTCGTCGGCAATCTGACGGAGGTTGAGTTTTTGTCTGCGGCCATTCGCATAGGTTTGGAAGTATGCTATGTTTTTGTCCTCCTCGCTGTCCCATTTAAGCCTTGCCTTCTATTTCCAAAAGTCAGTTTCAACTTTCAGCCAAAATTTGAGAATAGATTTCGTGAGGTTAAGAGCTTTCCTGGCTGCAGGCGATCGGTCTGTAGTGAATAGGGTCTCGGCACGAGTGACATCATCCTCTGAATGCGAACTGCCTAAAAAATATCCCCGTACGCCTGTTTGCTCCAAGTCGAGAGGGCTTTCTTCGTCGCCTTAAGCTTGCTGATAACCCTGATGAGCGGGTCGGCGGAACCCGTGCTGTTCCAGGCTTCCGTAACTACGTGCTTGAATTGGGGGTGTTCGCTCCAGAGGACGAAAAATCAAAAGTTCTTTTTACTCTGATTGGCGTTGTTTTTAATCTCAACCGGAAGGGGAGCGTAGTCAGATTCGGTGGTATTAAGGTGAGATAGATTGGAGATAATCCTTATCCCATGCTAGAAGGTGTTCGTGAGGGCCCTATCGAAATGGGTGTATTATCGCGGTTACCTTCCTGTATGTTACACCAGGTAAACGCATTGCCAGTAACTAGAGCGGATGGAGGTTGGCATTAAAATGAAGTTGTTAAAATCTTGTATGACCATAAGTGGAGTAGGACACCGCCTGACTTCTCCTTTCTACAAGGGATGGCATTGAATTCCCCAATACATAGTCCCGGTAGGTTAATATGGTTGAGGTTGGTGTCGAGGAGGTCGTTCCAGAGCTGTTTGAGTTCGGTCAAGTCACAGCTACCATGAACCGCAAACAGAATAGAGCGCCTGGGGAGAAAGGGGTGCTCCATCCATCACGAGAGAGCCTGCCTAGAGTCCTGTATAACTCCGATCTTGACGTCCATCGAGCAGAGGATCCAAATGTCGTTACAGCCTGTAATTGCCTTATTGAGACCTAACTGCGGCTGGATTTTTAATTTTCTTGGAGGGGACCTTGGGTTTAATGATGATCAAGATGTCAATCTTGTGAAGTTTTTTGAGGCTAGTGAGACGCCTCATGGTTGATTTGTTAGCCAGGCCTCGAACATTCCAGGATAGGATGTTAAGCATTAAAGGTGTTGGTGGGGCTATTTTTTGTCCGCTTAGCTGCGGATCTGGTGCATGGTCGACGGCTCTGTGGCTTCTATTTTATCATATTTTTTGGTGTTGATGGATGCCATCGCTACTATGGAGTTGTTAAGGATTGGTTCCTCGACTGTGATGGGGGGTATCCTCTGCGGGTTGTAGCCTTTCTCCGACAGAATCCAGGATGGCCTTTTCTAGAGGGATAATGAGGGTGCCTTCTGGGCGTTCGAATAGTTCTCCTACAGACTGGAGGGGAAATCCTGCGACCATGACCTATTGTCCTCTAAGGACCTGTTCTGGGCCCAGGATGGCTAGGGCTTCATCAACGATAACTGCATCGCCAGAGGGATGGCTGACCGCTAGCTTAGTTGGGGCAGTTAGGAAGACGAGGAGGATTCCTCAACAGCATCCATGGGGATATCATAAGGTGACATCCTCTTGAGCTTGGTCCAATGGACTCGTTAGAGTCTCCACGGGCAGCAGGCTCCTGAGAGGACTCATTGGCTCCCGTATCAAGGATATTGAAGTGATTAGAGAGAGGGATGGATGAGGGGAACCATAAATCAATGTTATGCTAGTGGAGGCTACCTTGACTGCGTGCATTCAGATTTATCGAATCTGACATGGGTGTTTGGCAGCAGAAGCAGGGGGAGGTTGTGATGTGGTTGTCGAGTCTTGCTGACTCTAACATGGGCATCTTTTCTGTTTTTCTTCTTGAGCTCTGGGTGAAGGCAAAAATAGTGTTCTGCTAGGTGCCCACGCAAATGGCAGTGTTTGCAGAAGATAATGTAGTTGTCGTAGACTATTTGCTGGGTGTACGTCTGTTTGCCTAGCTCAAGGAGGATGTGATTGGGGGGTTTATTGGTGAGGTCAAGTTCCACACAGATTTTAGGGTAGTGGGCTTTAGTAAGATTGCTTGTTTCCTCTGTTGTGGCCACATACGTCCTGAAGGATTTGGCGATCCATTTGAGGGCTGCTGGAACAAAGCATATAAGGGACAGGTTAGGGAGGGTCACCCAGGCCGCAACCGTCACTAATCTTCTTTGGTGTTAAAGCCCGTCGACCACCTGATAATCTTATCTGGTGGGAGTAACCCTACCGGTGCCCTTGGACCACACGGTCCCGTGGTCAAGCTCGAAGGAGAGGTGCAAAAAATATGCCTGGGGTCTACGGGTGCTACCCTATATTCTGCGAAATCTGCCAGCTGGCAATAACCTCCTTAACCCGGTCAAGTTTCGGGCAGCCGAAAGAAAATTTAAGGACGAAGGTGTAGGGGGAGGAGGTAGAAAGGGAGGACAGTTCCTGCTCTAAGAAGGGGACCTTAGGCACCGAAGGTTCCGAAGGGTACACAACATCAGAAAATGGAATGTCGGGGAATAAAAAGCCCTTCTTGGCTATACGATCAGGGCGTAGCATGTCGGCATATGAAGGTTGTGGGACACCAGACGGAGAGGGGATATCCAGGACGCCTCCGCTGGGTGGCACGAAAGGGGAGGTCAGGGAGGTCTAAGCAACATTCATATGTAAAGCCGAGGCCGGACGGGGGCTCCGATCGTTGAGAAGGGAGGAGAGCAGAAGGAGGAGGGGGTAGAACACGCCAACAAGGAGGAAGGCCCGCACCGGGGAACCAGGTCCCACAACTGGCCCCAAAGGCAAGGAGGTCCGCCGGGAGCTCACGGCCGGGAGCAGATGATGAACCCTAAATGGAGGAAAAGCGGAAGCTAAGCCGGGCGACGAGGCAATGGGGTCTCCGCCTGCTGGGCCGTCCGTATAGGACAACGGAAGGGCGATCACGGGGGAAGAGGGCCGATGGCCGAAGAGGCGGTTGGACACCCAACAGGAGAAGGCAGAAGAATCCCGGCTCTGGAGGAGTGGGCCATGTGCCCAAGGTGGGGGAAGGGGCTGGACACCTAACGTGGGCCCGACGGCCGAATAGACGGCTGGACACCCAACAATAGAAGGCGACAAAATTCTTGGCTCTGGAGGAGTGGGCCGTGCGCCCAAGGCGACGAGAAGGGGCCATGTACCCACCGCGGATAGGGGCCTAGCGCCCACAGCTCGTCGCATGAGCCATGCTCCCGTATCCGAGGAAGAGGGCATGCGCCCAGGCCGCTGGGATGGTCCATGCGTGTCACGACCCGCACCCTAGAGTAAGGGCACGAGACGTAGGTACGTCCAGCCTACGCCGCAGTGTCGGCGGTAGAACGCTGTCCTAGGTCACAACATCTAACAATATAATGCTAAGCAGTTTATACTCCCCGAATGGGGGTGACATAGCAGAAAGTAAACTCAATCACAACTAAGGAAGAAGAAGCACGATATGATATAGAACTCAAAGAAAATATAGATGATCAGAAGGGTCTAAGTGTCTAAGATAACATCTCAGCAACATCCAGAAATACAAGTCTCAACTACCGAATATGAAAGAATATATACAATCCAGATCTCAAAGACAAAAATAAAGCCTAACTAAACTAGTCACAAGACAACATAAGTAAGATAAAGCCTAACTAAGCTAGTCTAGGCAGTAGGGTAAAGTCATCACTAGAGCTGGGTCCTCCTGAGAGTCCAGCTCACAAGTGTCGTCTAGGGCTGCCCGTAGAAGGTATCCACACAGGCCTCCTCCTCGTCCTCTGTAATAATTTCAACAAGTCCAGTCAGGACAGGAGCGAGCACAATACATCTCAACAGATTATAGCAGGTTAGAAAATATAAATGCAGTAGAGTAAGATACAGAAAACTGAAAGGAAGTACATGATGTAAAAGAAGAGAATGTATGTAAATAGCTACTGTATATAGAGAACTAATAGTGGCTAGTGATGTAAGTACATGATAGCACATTGAACAAGACAGATTAGTACATGATCTACACTAAGGAGTTCACATGATCTATACTACTATGGAATTTGTTCACATGACTATTTGCACTCCCCCGTTTTCCAATCAATACACAAGGATCTAAGCAGGTTATGTTATTATACGTGATATCACATGAAGGCCCATGAAAGGGTGCACATGATAGTATACATGAGGGCTCCGTGAACATGAGAGTACATATTACAAGAGTGTACATGTATGGTAAAGCACAGAGTACATAATGAAAGTGAAACGCACATGATACAATGTACCCGATGCTCCCGAGGGGATAACATCGCATGAAGAGATCCTATAGTACTAATCCGTGATAATGTTGTGACAGCATCAAGTAAAGTAATCTAAAGCAGGAATATAATTCTAACAAGTTATGAAATGATCAGAGAATGTACTCGCCTGGTATCTGAGTGTCCGGATGAAATGTACTGTCCGAGGAGAGGTGTCTGGCTTCTAATCAGAACAGTACAAGTCACAACAAGTCTAAAATGATAACGAGATGCAATTCCATGCATTCTACATGAATCTAGGTCATCCAGGCCAAAGTCAACTCTTGTCAACTCTGGTCAACCCTAGAAGTCAAACTAGGTCAACTATGGTCAAACTAGGTCTAACAAGTCTAAATTAGGTCAAACAAGTTATTCTAGGTCTAAACAAGCCCACAAGACCATACAAGCCTAAACCAAGCCTATTGAGTCTTATTAGTCTAAACAAGGCTAAACTAGCCTATGCTAGTATACCAAGTCCATACAACCTATACAACATAAAGTCAAAACCAACATCACACAACCTATATTGCATCTAGGCCAACATGGAATCACATAATACATATAATATATATATATATATATATATATATATATATATATATATATATATATATATATATATATATATATATATATACCTATATGTATACCACACACATACGTATATATATATATATAATAGTACACACACATATTAGGAATACCATATTATATCCATATACCTATACTTATACATCACATTATAGGTTATAGTACATATACATTAGGAATCATCACATATATATATATATATTATATATATATATATATTATTTATACATATATATATATATATATATATATATATATATTTATATATATATATATATATATATATATATATATTACATATGGATATAGAGAGAGGGAAAGGCAATGTGTGTGTGTCTATGTATCAATGAAAGGGGGTGTAACAGTCAGTCCAAGACTAGACAGCAGTGAGTGATGTATTAATGATATAAGTGTGCAGGAATCACATGATAAAAATGACTGAAACATGTGTGTGTGTGTAGGTAGGATGTGTGTGTGTTGACAGGAAATGGTCAATGGTTGCGAATGTGTGAAGGTTAGTATGAGGGTGTAAGGGTGTGAAGTGTATGCTAAGTGTACAGTCCAGTACTGGACAGTAGGAAGGGGGTTACTGTACAGTCATTAGGAAGGGAAAGGAAGCCAATTCATCAACAATTCAGTTCAGTTTTTAGTTGAAACTTCAAAACCCCATTTTTAATCCAATTTCCAACCAAAATCACCCAAAATTCACACACAAGTAGATTTCATATAGGAGGCTATATTAGGGACATAAACAGTGATTAACAACAATCAAATGGGCTAAAATAATCAATTCAAATTCGATTTCAAAATATGGAAATACTGAAATATGGACTTGGTATCAGAATTTGGGTAAATGCAAAAATATCAATCGAAAGCAGGTTAACATGCCAAATCACTGGTTGGTAAATCTAATATAGGGTGTGCACGTGTGTCAGAAAGTGTCTCGTGTCCACCACTAGGACACAGTCCTGTCCAAATAAAAAACCCAATATCAACACAAACTGGACACTGCACAGTGCACTGTCTCGTGGACGAGTGCACGCGTGTCGTGCTCGTACATAGGCCAAACCAAGCCTCATGCTCACAACCCTAGGTTCGCCTAGGATCCAGCTACCTACGTGTCACCCTATTTGGGTCACGTGTCCCCGAGTCGTGTCTAAAACGCGTATCAGAATGCTGCACACACGCGACTCAGCACAGTACAAAATCAGTGCGACGATGATTCCTCCCTCGACACGCCATATGGTCATCTAAAACTTGATACTGGCATGTCAGACTCTGCCCCAAGGTTTGTGTTAAGTTTGTGTCCAGTGGTTGCGTGTCGTGTCCAGGAGGAGACACGATGAGCAGAAAAAACCCTAGCTCGGCACAGCCGAGTTCGTGTCCTCGTGTGGGCACGACACGACACAATCAGGACACAAACAAAAGGGGAAATGATGTACACACTAATCTACAAAATCAATCAAAAACATTTTGAAAATAGAACAAAACACTCTTTGAGGTATTTCAACAAACACCATTGGGTAGTCTATTGGATACGTGTCCGATACGGACTCGAAATGGGTCTATCTTGACATGAAACCAAGCCTACAACTAGGGGACTCCTAGGGCTTCCCAAATATGCAAAGAAAACTAGAATTTAATGGTATTTAGATGGTTTTACCTATTGGTGTCCAAATGCAAGAAAACTCTCAATTAGGGGGTTCCTCTTTGCAAGCCAATCCTTCCAAATTGTCCACAATGAGATTTCCAATACAAACAAAGTATAGGTGAATTAGAACCTAATGCAGTTGGTTTGGATTGAAAAGGAATTAAAATGGATTTTCTATGAATTAATGAAGTTGGAAAAATACCTTTCTTTAAACTTGTGATCTTTCCTAAAAGAGGCTAGCCCTAAATGGAGAAGTGTATAAATAGGGGGGTTCCCAATGTGGACGGCCATAGTGGATTAGGGTTTGGGTTAGTGATGGGCTACGGGCTTCTATGGGCTTAAGTTAAAAATTAATGGTTTCAAAACCATAAGTCATGGCTTATGACTAAAAGCCTTCTCTATTCTAACTTGAGTCTAAAAGACTAAAACATGGGTTAACTCTAGTTAGACTAGGGTTACTTAACCTAACCAAGGTAGTCACAACTAGGGTTAGCTTCTAGACTAGTCTACCAAAGTCAATGCTAGTCAAAGTCAACCTAGTCAACCACCATCCAAAATAATTCCTAAAAATTTCATAAATTCAAATAAATAATATAAAAATCAAATAAACCCAAAAATGCAAAAATACTCTCAAACTAGAAATGTGGTAGTGATAATCTACCCTCCTTAAAAGAATTTCGTCCTCGAAATTGAAAGGCGAAATGCAACTGATGAGAAGGATAGAAAGTATACCTCACGGTCCAAATAGATTGGGTATCACTCGTGCATCTCATCCTCCCGCTCCCAGGTAGACTCTCCTGGAGAATGATGCCTCCATGCGATGCGAACCAAAGGTATCACCTGGTTCCTCAGTACCTTCTACCGTCGATCCAGAATCTCCACTGGCTGCTCTGGATAGCTGAGAGAAGGCCCAACCTCAATCTCCGAATGAACGAGCGCATGGCTAGGATCAGCCATACCGTCTTAGCTGTGATACATGGAATACATTGTGGACCCCCACTAGTGCAGGTGGCAAGTCTAGCCTGTAAGCCACGTCCGACTCTCCGTTGATAACGAAAGGGCTGATAAGCGCGGGCTAAGCTTCACCTCCACCAAAACGTATCGTACCACGAGTCGAAGATATCCTCAAGAAAACCTGGTCTCCAACCTAATCACAAGCAAGGTCTCAATTTAATTATGATAAACAAACATGATCATAAAACACAAACAAACAAACCTAAATCTAATCCTACTCTAATCTGTACCTCAAACTCCAACGGCCTCCGGTGGCTATCGGCCCAGTGCCGATGTCTGTCCTGCGCCATGCGAAGTCTGTCCCTGATGAGCTTCACCTTCTCGGCTGCGTCAACAACCATCTCTGGTCCCAGTAAAGCTCGCTCACCAACATCATCGCAAGATAAGGGTGTACGACACCTACGCCCGTACAGAGCCTCGAAAGGTGACATCTCAATGCTGGCCTGAAAACTGTTGTTGTAAGCAAACTCCACCAAATATAGATGATCCTTCCAGGAACCTCCAAAATCCAAGACACGTCCGCAGCACATCCTCGAGCGTCTGAATAGTCCCCTCTGACTGTCGTCCCGTTTTGGGGGGTGTGCGGTACTAAACTTGAGCTGAGTGCCCAAACAAGTCTACAGACTCCTCCAGAAATAGGAAGTAAAGCGACTATCCCATCCGTGATGATGCTGACCGAAACCCCATGAATCCTGACTATCTGTCGTATATACATCTCCGCAAGCCTCTCTGTAACGTACCCACCTTGAATGGCAAGAAGTGGACCGATTTGGTCAACCATTCAACGATGACCCAAATCACGTCTTTCCCTCCTGTGTACGCGGCAATCCAGATATGAAATCCATAGTGATATGCTCCCACTTCCACTCGGGAATGGGCAATGGCTGCAGCAGTCCACGGGGCCTCTGTCTCTCTGCCTTGACCTGCTGACAGACCAAGCACCTAGCTACAAAGTGAGCTACCTCCCGCTTCATCCGTACCACCAAACATGCTCTCTCAGATCTCGGTACATCTTGTTGGCACCAGGGTGTATAGAGTACTGAGATCTGTGGGCCTCCTACAAAACCTGCTTCCTGAGATCTCCAGTGGGCACACATAACCTGGAACCGTGTCGCAAGGCACCATCCTCTGTAAGAGAAAACTCGCCATCCACCAATCCTGCTCGAACCTGCTCTCGGAGACACCGCAGAGCAACGTCCTCAAACTGTGTCGCCTTGATCCTCCCATCAAGTCCGACTGAATCTACAGGCCCCACATCTGCATCTGCACTCCAGGCACAATCACCTCAATCCCAAGGCTCTCCAAGTCTGCAAGCATGTGCCATCCATAGTCAAACACATGGCCGTCGGATATCTACTCAAGGCATCGGCAACCACGTTGGCCTTCCCTGGGTGATACTGAAGTGATATGTCAAAGTCTTTCATCAACTCTAGCCATCTGTACTGCCTCATGTTCAGCTCCTTCTGAGTGAACACATACTTTAAGCTCTTGTGATCTATAAAAATCTCTACCCGCTCTCCATACAGATAGTTCTTCCATAACTTCAGAGCAAAAATCACTGCTGCCAGCTCCAGGTCGTGGGTAGGGTAGTTCTTCTCATGGGGACATAATTGCCTGGAAGCATAGGCAATCACCTTCCCATGCTGCTGTAAGACACAACCCAGCCCCTTCCCTGAAGCGTCAATTAGATAGTGAATCCCCCTGATCCTGAAGACAATGTCAGAATCGGAGCTGTCGTAAGCTGCTTCTTCAACTCATCAAAAGCTGTCTGACACTCCTCTGACCAAACATACTCAGCATCCTTCCGGGTCAACCGAGTCAACGGCTCTACAACCCGAAAGAAATCCTGCACAAATCTTCTATAATATCCTGCCAGCCCTAAGAAACTGTGGATCTCTGTAACTGAAGTCGGCGCTGCCCATGCCTCAACTGCTACGATCTTCTTGGAGTCAACTGAGATCCCATCTCCAGTCACCACATGCCCCAAAAAGTCAACCCGGTCCAAGAAGAACTCACACTTGGAGCTTCCTATAAAGCTTCTCCTTCCTGAGAGTCTCCAACACTATCCTCAAATGCTCCTCGTGCTTTTCCTCAGTCTTGGAATACACCATGATGTCGTCAATAAACACCACCACAAACTGATCCAGGTACTGGTGGAACACCTTGTTCATTTGGTTCATAAACACTGCTGGTGCATTGGTTAGCCCAAACGGCATAACCAAAAACTCAAATTGCCCGTACCGTATCCTGAAAGCGATCTTGGGAATATTCTTCTCCTTCACCTTCACCTGGTGATATCCTGACCTCAGATCAATCTTGGAAAATACCCGAGCTCCGCTCAACTGGTCAAAAAGATCATCGATCCGCGGCAGTGGTATCTGTTCTTGATCGTGAGGTTGTTGAGTGCCATGTTCAATACACATCCGTACTGACCCATCCTTCTTCGGCACAAACAATACTGGTGCACCCCATGGCGAAGAACTCGAACGGATGAAACCCTTGTCCTGCAGCTCATCCACTTGCTTCTTCAGCTCCACCAACTCACTGTTGTTCACCGATAGACATGCTGAGAGATAGGTTTCGCTCCTGGAACCAAGTCTATCGAGAACTCAATGTCTCTGTCTGGTGGCAATCCAGGCAACTCTTCTGGAAAAATATCCATATACTTTGCTATCAAGGGTGTGGAATCGTCTGCTCCTCAACCGAGACTCCGCAGAAAACTCCGCTGTTCTGCTCCGCCTGACGTCTGGAGTACTCGAACTCTGGCTCCCTCGGCACTCTGAAAAGAACTCTACCCCCTCTGCAATCAATGCTGGCGTGGTGCCTACTCAACCAATCCATACGGAGTACTATATCATAGTTCGGCAATGGCATTACGAGCAGGCTCACCTCCAACTCACGGCCTCCCAAAATAACACTCCGACCCTTACAAACATCACTCACGAGGATAATGCCACCCCGTCGTGATCTTGTAAGTCCTAGGTAACGATTCAGCTATGATACCGTGTCTAATCGCAAATGATACTGATATGAAGCTATATGAAGCACCGGAATCGAATAATACAAAAGTTGGACTGGAGTCGAGAAGAACCGAACTTGCGATTAGCTCTCCTATCGTCTCTGCATCCTCGGCCGCCATGGCGAAAGCTCGCCCCTACTGGCCTCCCCTGGCCTGTTGTTGATGTTAAACAAATCTCTGCTGCTGTGTCGGCAGGGCTGGTCCCCTCTGCTGGCCTGCTGGAGCCTTGGCTCCTCCTCCCTGAGCTACTCGTCCCCCAGACCTAGCATAATCCCTCAGCTGGTGATCTGCCACTCTGCAAAGAAGACACTTCTCGAGCCTCTTCCTGTACTTGTGCCATCCATGCCCTAGCTTCTTGCAGAATGTACAACTAACTGTCTGTTGTCTGGGTGCCTGATGCTCAAATTGCTGCTGGTGAACTAGCCTCTGCTAAATGGCTGCGGGTGGAGCTGCCTCGGCTGCTGGTGCTGAAAGTGAGGCCTCTTGGCCTGGCCTCCGCTGCTACTGCCCCCAACAGGGTCTCGCCCCCTCTTGAGCCTAAGCTCAAGATCATCCTCAGCTAATAAGGCTCCCGTCAAAATCTCCTCAAAAGTGGCATCCCTATTACCCTTGGTCAAGGACTTGACTTCTTGACCAGACCCTTTCGGAACCTCTGGGCCTTCGCCGTCTCGCTCAAGCCCTCTACGAATCTGCTGAGGCGGCCGAACTCTCCAGCGTACTCCTCCACTGACAGGCTCCCCTGAATTAAGCTCTCGAATTGCGACTCCAAGGCTCGGAGCGCTGAATCTGGAATAAACTTCTTCTTGAAGAAGCCCTTGAACTTCTCCCAGGTCTGTCCAGCTACCCCCATCCTGGGGTCTGACTGATACCAGGTGCGAGCAAGATCTCGCATCCGGCTAGCTTCTGCCTCTATCTGGAGATCTGCCGGTATCCGGGCCAGGCGGAAGATCTTCTCTATATGATCGATCCACTCGTCAGCATATAGAATCCCCTCCGTCCCCAGAAAGTCTCTGGGGCTCATCTTCTGGAACTGCTCTATCCCCGGTGTCCTCGGCTGCTGAACCACTGGTCGGGCTGCGACTGTCGTAAGGGCCAACTCCATGCCCCTGTCCTGTCGGGCCTGCTGTCGGTCCATAAACTGCTGGAAGTAGGGAAACATTTGTGCTGCATCCACGTATCCTGTAGGCGACGGCTGCTGGAAAGGCACCTCTGGGATGACTGGGTCCTGCCTCTGAGCTGGTGAAGGCATACCCCCTGCTGCTGCTGAAGCCCCAATACGAGCAGAGGTGGCAGGAGCTTCAGTCTCCTGTACCTGCTGAACTGTCTGACAGGTAGTAGTCCCCTCTACAGCATCCCCATAAATGGTATGCTGCGACCGCGTCTCCACCATCCTGAAGACAGACCAACAAGAGTATCAATTTCTGAGAAAGAAGCGATATAACAAAGGCGGACAGTTAAAATTCAAAAGAAATTAGTTGACAATAAGGATTTAGATGGCAAGTAGAGTTTTTCCTAATGTGATTGAGTACCTTGAAACTAATGTCCTATATCCTACTGCAGGCTGTAGTGATACTCTGGTTCGAATACCACTACACTTCTAGTCTAGACCTGCATGGGCCACCACTAAAATATGTCACGACCCGCACCATAGAGTAAGGGCACGAGACGTGGGTACGTCTAGCCTACGTCGTAGTATCGGCAGTAGACGCTATCCTAGGTCACAACATCTAAGAATATATGCTAAGCAGTTTATACTCCCCGAATGGGGGTGACATAGCAGAAAGTAAACTCAATCACAACTAAGGAAGAAGAAGCACGATATGATATAAACTCAAAGAAAATACAGATGATCAGAAGGGTTTAAGTGTCTAAGATAACATCTCAGCAACATCCAGAAATACAAGTCTCAACTACCGAATATGAAGAGAATATATACAATCCAGATCTCAAAGACAAAAATAAAGCCTAACTAAACTAGTCTCAAGAAAACATAAGTAAGATAAAGCCTAACTAAGCTAGTCTAGGCAGTAGGGGTAAAGTCATCAGCTAGAGCTGGGTCCTCCTGAGAGTCCAGCTCACAAGTGTCATCTAGGGCTGCCCCGTAGAAGGTATCCATAGAGGCCTCCGCCTCGTCCTCTGTAATATTTTCAATAGGTCCAGTCAGGACAGAAGCGAGCACAATACATCTCAACAGATCATAGTAGGTTAGAAAATATAAACATGCAGTAGAGTAAGATACATGAAACTGAAAGGAAGTACATGATGTAAAGAAGAGAACTGTATGTAAATAGCTACTGTATATAGAGAACTAATAGTGGCTAGTAATAGAGTACAGGATAGCACATGTGAACATGACAGATTAGTACATGATCTACACTAAGGAGTTCACATGATCTACACTACTATAGAATTTGTTCACATGACTATTTGCACTCCCCGTTTTCCCCAATCAATACACAAGGATCTAAGCAGGTTATGTTATTATATGTGATATCACATGAAGGCCCATGAAAGGGTGCACATGATAGTATACATGAGGGCTCCGTGAACATGAGAGTACATGATTCACATGAGTGTACATGTATGGTGAAAGCACAGGAGTCATGATGAAAGTGAAACGCATATGATATAATGTACCCGATGCTCCCGAGGGGATAACATCGCATAAAGAGATCCATATAGTACTAATCCGTGATAATATCATGACAACATCAAGTAAAGTAATCTAAAGCAGGAATATAATTCTAACAAGTTATGAAATGATCAGAGAATGTACTCGCCTGGTATCTGAGTGTCCGGATGAAATCTACTGTCCGAGAAGAGGTGTCTGGCTCCTAATCAGAAAGCACAAGTCACAACAAGTCTAAAATGATAACGAGATGCAATTCCATGCATTCTACATGAATCTAGATCAATCTAGGCCAAAGTCAACTCTGGTCAACCCTAGAAGTCAAACTAGGTCAACTATGGTCAAACTAGGTCTAACAAGTCTAAATTAGGTCAAACAAGTTATTCTAGGTCTAAAAAGCCCACAAGACCATACAAGCCTAAACCAAGCCTATCAAGTCTATATTAGTCTAAACAAGGCTAAACTAGCCTATGCTAGTATACCAAGTCCATACAACCTATACGACGTAAAGTCAAAATCAACATCACACAACCTATATTGCATCTAGGCCTACACATGGAATCACATAATACAAATATATATATATATAATAAAATATATATATATATATATATATAATATATATATATATATATATATACATATAGGCTACCTATATGTATACCACAGATACATATAAATATATATATATAATAGTACACACGTATTAGGAATACCATATTATATCCATATACCTATACTTATACATCACATTATAGTTTATACTACATATACATTAGGAATCATCACATAATTATATAATATATATATATATATATATATATATATATATTAATATTATATATATATATAGGCTACCTACATTATATATATATATATATATATATTAACTATATATATACATTACATATGGATATAGAGAGAGGGAAAGGCAAAGTGTGTGTGTGTACTATGTATCAATGAAAGGGGGTGTAACAGTCAGTCCAAGACTGGACAGCAGTGAGTGATGTATTAATGATACAAGTGTTCAGGAATCACATGAAAAAAATGGTCTGAAACATGTGTGTGTGTAGGTAGGATGTGTGTGACAGGAAATGGTCAATGGTTGTAAATGTGTGAAGGTTAGCATGAGGGTGTGAGGGTGTGAAGTGTATGCTAAGTGTACAGTCCAGTACTGGACAGTAGGAAGGGGGTTACTGTACAGTCATTAGGAAGGGAAAGGAAGCTAATTCATCAACAATTTAGTTCAGTTTTTAGTTGAAACTTCAAAACCCCATTTTGAATCCAATTTCCAACCAAAATCACCCAAAATTCACACACAAGTAGATTTCATGTAGGAGGACTATATTAGGGACTTAAACAGTAATTAACAACATCAAATGGGCTAAAATAATCAATTCAAATTCGATTTCAAAATCTGGAAATACTGAAATATGGACTTGGTATCAGAATTTGGGTAAATGCAAAAATATCAATCGAAAGCAGGTTAACATGCCAAATCACTGGTTGGTAAATCTATATAGGGTGTGCACGTGTCTCAGAAAGTGTCTCGTGTCCACCATAAGGACACAGTCGTGTCCAAATAAAGAAAACCCAATATCAACACAAACTGGAAACTGCACAGTACACTGTCTCGTGCACGAGTGCACGCGTGTCGTGCTCGTGTCACAGGCCAAACCAAGCCTCGTGCTCACAACCCTAGGTTCACCTAGGATCCAGCTACCTACGTGTCACCCTGATTTGGGTCACGTGTCCCCGAGTCGTGTCCAAAATGTGCGTATCAGAACGTTGCACACATGCGACTCAGCACAGTACAAAATCAGTGCGACGATGATTCCTCCCTCGACATGCCACGTGGTCATTTGAAACTTGATACGTGGCGTGTCAGACACTGCCCCAAGGTCTGTCAAGTTTCGTGTCCAGTGGTTGTGTGTCGTGTCCAGGAGGAGACACGATGAGCAGGGGAAAACCCTAGCTCGGCACAGCCGAGTTCGTGTCCTCGTGTGGCACGATACGACACAATCAGGACACGAAACAAAGGGGGAAATGATGTACGCACTGATATCTATAAAATCAATCAAAACATTTTGAAAATAGAACAAAACACTCTTGAGGCATTTCAACAAACACCTTGGGTAGTCTAATGGATACTGTCCGCGTACGGACACGAAATGGGTCTATCTTGACACGAAAGAAACCAAGCCTACAGCTAGGGGACTCCTAGGGCTTCCCAATATGCAAAAAATGTAATTTAATGGTGTTTAAAAGGTTTTACCTATTGGTGTCCAAATGCAAGAAAACTCTCAATTAGGGGGGTTCCTCCTTGCTAGCTAATCCTTCCAAATTGTCCACAAATTGAGATTTCCCAACACAAATAGCAAGTATAGGTGAATTAGAACGTAATGCAATTGGTTTGGATTGAAAAGGAATTAAAATAGATTTTCTATGAATTAATGAAGTTGGAAAAATACCTTTCTTTAAACTTGTGATCTTTCCTAAAAGAGGCTAGCCCTAAATGGAGAAGAGTATAAATGGGAGGGGTTTCCAATGTGGCCGGCCATAGTGGGTTAGGGTTTGGGTTAGTGATGGGCTATGGGCTTCTATGGGCTTAAGTTAAAAATCAATGGTTTCAAAACCATAAGTCATGGCTTTTGACTAAAAGCCTTCTCTATTCTAACTTGAATCTAAAAGACTAAAACATGGTTTAACTCTAGTTAGACTAGGGTTACTTAACCTAACCAAGGTAGTCACAACTAGATTTAGCTTCTAGACTAGTCTACCAAAGTCAATGCTAGTCAAAGTCAACCACCATCCAAAATAATTCCTAAAAATTTCATAAATTCAAATAAATAATATAAAATCAAATAAACCCAAAAATGACAAAAATATCCTCAAACTAGAAATGTGGTAGTGACAATGTGCCCGAATAGGAAGGATGGGGCCGCCAACCGCGCCGACCTGAGGGAGGAGGGGGCATGCAACCACAGAAGGAAAACCTTCGTATGCGCACACCAGAACCGACCTATGTGCGCCCGATGGAGCCGCGATGTATGCGCCCACTGAAGAAGGAAAGGGGTAGCAGGGGGATGCGCCACGAGGGGGGACTTCCATATGTGCCCACAACAGGGCCGCCATATGCACCCATAAGCTGGGGGCGCATAGCAGCACGACCTCCGGCCTCGATGAAGCCCGCTCAAGCAAAAAAGCCGAAGATTCAAAAATCAATTTGAAGGCGGGATCTGGTCCGTGCCTACCGATCCTGGAACTGACTGATGGGACATCGAACAGGGGGCTGCCGGCTCCCCCAGGGAGGCAGAGTAGGGACGGCACGCACCGCCCTAGAGCCAGCCTGGACCAGGCGGCGCTCCGGCTAAGACGGTGGGGGGAACGGAGGAAGCCGGGAGTGGGTATGGAGGTAGAGGGGAGGCCGGATGGATCACGTGGGTGACAAGGGGAGGAGGAAGAGGAGGGGGAAGGCCGGGCAGACTGAGGAGGACGAGGGAGTGGGGGCGAAGGGCTGAGGGTGTTGGAGGTCCGATTATGGCGATGAGGTCAGGGGGAATCTCACACGGCCGCTCCCGAGGGAGAGCCGCCATGCGTAGAAGGGGGGATGAGGGAGGGAGGGAGGAGGCGGGCGGCCTCCGGCCTAGGCGGGGCCGGAAGGGGGGCTGGAAATGGCAGGTCAAAGGAAGGAAAGGAGCACATGGGAGAGTTTTCCCCACCTACCCTATATATATATATATATAATATATATATTGAAAGAAGGTAATTGTGGCGAACACTCCCTCCGGGAATCGATCCTCTGACCACTTGGGCCGCATGCATCTATCTTAACCACTATGCTAGAGATCATTTGCTTTGAAGTATATATATAATATATATATATATATATATATATATATTATATATTTTTATAGTATATATAATAATATAGATATATTATATAAAAAAAATATATATAATATATTATATATATATATAACTATCATGATGTCACAACAACACTGCAATGTCAGATGTTGAATAATATATTTAAGGAACAACAAAACCAGAGTCGGCCCTGAGCATTTGAATGCCTGGGGCAAAATTTGCCCCTTGTTCAAAAAACATTAAAAATAAAGTATCATTTATTCAGTATTTCATTATTATAAACATAAATGTTTTATGCAATTTATTAGTTTGATTCATAAGAAATATATATGTTGAATTATGTTCTTTTGGATATAGACATAGGCACTTCATATGGACTTTTATGCACCTCTACTAGACTAGATTATGAAACAAATTAAAGAAATATTTTTCCTTGTAGAGTAACATAGACTACATCTTCTCAATTTTCAATTTTCTCATCTTCGTAGCATCATAGATTTAGATTTTAGAATAAATTATAATTTGTCGCACAATCATCATCCATTTGAACCCAAAAATAATACAAAGTATTTGTGTGTTTGTTTATGATCTTGACTAAAAATAGATGTCTTATTCAAGCAATCGAACATAGGATATTCAAAATGCAATACACACCACACATCATACCCAGACCTATCATAACATTAGCATAATATCTCGATCAAGAAAATAATCTAAAAATTAATGAAGTTCGTAAATTTGACTTTAAATTATAGAAGATAACGATGCTATTATTAGCAGGTTTAAGCAAAAGAAGTACATAATGTTCTTCATTACGAATAACTATTGGTTCTTGAAACCTAGTAAAATACAAAATCTACAGTAGTAATAACTAAGATTCCATGTACATACCAAGAAATTAGAAATTAAAGACTCAACAAATTATAGTAACCACTATTTGCAATATTTGATCAATGATAAATGACATTTATATATGACAATATGTTGACAGAGCACTTACATCCTTTGTTCCAATTTTGATCCACACTTCTTCAACTATAAATTCTTGCATACCCTGGCATGTGCATATTTTCTCGTCATTTTTAGCCATTTAATGTTGATCGTAACATTTTCCCTTTCTCGGATATACGATTTCGTGTAAAGAGATTCACAGCTACAGACGTTTCCAATTTCCTACCTTTTTTATTTTTATGTTCTTTGTCCTATTTGTCTTCTTCTTCTTTTGACTTTAGATGCTTAGGCTAGGTAATGGGGTGAAGGTTGTAGGTCTTTTGGGCCTTTAGTAGGAAAATAATAGTTAAAATCAATACAAAAACAAAAAATTGGGGCTCCATGAACCTTGGTGCCCCGAGCCCAAGCCTTGTCTGCCCCTCCTCCGGGCCGCCCCTGAACAAAACATCACTAATAATTGCAGTATACTTTCAAGAACATGTCTAGTATGAACAAAATCCTAAAGTCTAAGGAAGCTTCTAAATATGTTAGTTTTTATAAGATTTACCTTACTAGAACATAGAACAAAAGGAAATTAGTAAAGTAGTATACATCACTAAAAAATGATGTTCATAAGATATTTCTATATTGACAACACTCAACAATTTATCACCCTCTTTTATATATAATGGTTTTTTATCACACTTATATATATTATATATATAGATATATATATATATTTATATATTATATTATTATAATAATATATATATATATATATATATAATATATATATATAATATATTTAAATATTAAAAATATAATAATATATTATATATATATATATATATATTTATATATATATAGATATATATAGATATATTTCTATCTATATAT
Organism: Iris pallida; assembly: GCA_029216955.1. NCBI lineage: Eukaryota > Viridiplantae > Streptophyta > Magnoliopsida > Asparagales > Iridaceae > Iris > Iris pallida. The sequence continues at coordinate 3,137,843 of JANAVB010042618.1, forward strand.
ATATTATATATATATATATATAGATATATTTCTATATTGACAACACTCAACAATTTATCACCATCTTTTACATATATAATTGTTTTTTATCACACTTATAATATATATATATATATATATATTATATATATTATATATATTATATATATATATATATATATATATATATATATATAATGGATGGCAATTTTTTCCAAATTGTCCGACGGAGACACTTTTTTTGGAGACGCATTTGGGAATTTAAAATATGGATATGGACAGGGATGTGGGCACGTACACGTTAAGCACGAAAAATTGAAGGGGGACGACGGTGACAACACGCACTGTGGCCCACAGGATTAGTCCACAACAACTCATAAGTGAGTAAGTGAGAGAAACTAATATAAAGACAAGTATGAGAACTCCTAACCTAGTCAACGTGGGACTAAAAAGGAGAACTTGATTTTTTCAATGAGAAGAATACAAAAAATATATGATATTTTTGAAATTATAAATGTATTTATTATAAAATAATTAACAGTAAATATCGTGCCTCCTAAACAAAAATTTTGGCTATGCCACTCCTCGTCTGTTCGATTATTTGGAATTTTGTGTATTTACAAATTGTTTGATCAATTCTGCAGGGGACCTTAGAAGGATCTGCGGTGTTGTGAGCTCGAATCATTGAGTGATCGGCGAATTACTTCAAATTCTTAAAATATTTCGATCAGATAGGACTTTCGATTACCGATTGATATTTTTCTTAGATCCATCTTTCTGTTTGTTTTTGCTATGTCTCCTTTTTTTTAGGACTCTATTGCATTGATCGTGTCTCATGTGTTTAAAATTTGATTTTGTCTTATAAAAAATTTGGGCTTAGTTAGCAGGTCAAGCCCAGTAGGAATAAGTATGTAGGCAAATTGGGCTTAGGATGTTATGGGCAGGTTCAGCCCTGAATTAGACTTTGGGTCTAGTAACAAATATTGGGTTGGGTTGGACTAGTGGCAAGTTTGGGCCTGAGTTAGAAACCAAATAGCCAAGTAGGCCAGGTTCATTGATAGATTTTTTTTTATTTAAAAAAACTCTATAAGTCGGCCCATTCAGATTTGTAAATAGAAATTTTCAACAATACAAACCATTAGGAATTGATAATATAAGCTAGGGAATTAGGAACTGAAAATAGAAAAATTATTATCAAGTTAGATAGTTGGTTGATCGAGAATTGGTTAGTTAAAGATCAAGGACTCTAGAAACTTTCTAAACAAAATTTAGTATAACTTAGGCATAAATAAATAAAGTTAGTTCTAGTTAGATTATTTTTTTTCTAGAAACTAATATGCATATGTTTTTTTATAGGTGGACCTAATCTAATATCAACTTCAAGGTATAGGCAAGTATTATACTCAATGTTTATTCCTCAATTCTATTGCATATCCGTGGCATAGTAGGACACACAGTTTATTGTTGATCTTTCGTGTCAGGGCTCATTGTCTATTGAATTGTGATCGTGATATTGTTAGGAGGGGAGATATCTGTGTTGTGTGGACTTTCCCTTGTATACCCATTATCTAATAGCGATCACAAATGACATGTGTGATGTGCCATATTTTGCCCTAGTCGTCCACGTGTACATTTATATATTTCAAACACTTGGTAGGCATGTATAGTCTCTCTTATGCATTTCGATCAACATACGTATTCTTTATTGTGTTTCCATTTTGTGTTCATGCATAATTATACTTCTAGCAGTATGTAGTCTACTTTGTTCTATCATGACACGCTACGTGGACAGGTGAGGATGATTTGAACTATCCTACCTATTATGCCCACCGAAGGCCATGTTAGGAGAGGCTGTCCTGGAAGCTGCTTAGGAACCAGAGCATGTATGAGAGGAGATATAGGACTTTTGTATAGATTTTCCTTTCAGTTTGATTGTATCGTGCTTTGTGGATGTATTATGTAATTTAAGGTTGTTGTCTTTTTCATTTACCGAATTTGTTTTTGGATATCCATTGTAAAGGACATTCTACTAAAATAATAGAAAGTTGTGGTGATTTTGATGACAGGGCACATGTATAGATGACTGTGATGAGTATGATTTTATCCATATACATTGATGACATATAAGGTTTAGACGGCTGACTACCGTTGTCCTCAATCGGGCGTGACTTAATTTATACCAAATTATTTGGGAGTCGGTCGTGACATACGTCCTTAACACTCCCTCTTTTCTTTTACGAGAGATTTAGTCCTTTGCTATAAAAAGAAGTTACATTTTATTCAATTTCTCTACCTCGAACTTGATGTTATTAACCTTGCAATAACCCTTCTTTCCATTCTCTGACCATTATTGTTTCTCTCTGTCACATGTTGGTTCAAGCAATCATGATTGTAAATTTGCATTAAAACCCTTTCCACAAACTAATAGTGCAATCAACCCAACTCATCTCCACCATCATTTTGTCTTACACACGTGAATAGGTAATTGATAGTTGGAAATGAGCCCTCCATTAATTATTTTTTTCTAAATAAACCCCTTTATTTTTCTACGTGTTTGCACAACACATATACACAAAAAATACACTATTTAGGTAAGTAATGCTTACATGTGCACTGGATCCACTAAAGTTGGTGGCATAATTACGTATAGCCCCTTCCACTTCTAATTAAATTTCATAAGTACAAACTACCTTTAATTCACGTAAATCTTATTTACTCTATAGTAACTAGTACACAAACCATAAGTATTAATTGCCTACCTTTATAATAAATATGTATATATATATACACCTAGGTAGCATTAATAATAATATTTTTTATATACAATGAACTTAATGAATTATATAGGCTAGTTGAACTAGGAGTTGGGACGGATCCTGACCTTAGCATAGGAAGCAAGCAAGTATACTTTTCTAACTTGTATAGTATATCTTATTTGCATGTTCTCTACTTTTATATTATTATTTTTCTTATATTGTTATATTACTGTTGTTTTACCCTGTTTCTAGTTTTACTTTATCCTATTTCTAGTTTTACATGCTCGTACATGTTTTCTGTTATGCTTTATTACTCGTTATATTGGTTTTTAGGTTCATCTGTGTCTCATGATAGAGATGCCTAGTCCCACGCCACTATTCCTTTGACTCGACTTGACATGATATGACCTAACTTGAGTATGACTTGATTTGAAATATTCTATAGAATAAGAGCGCTTACCTTGGCTACAGTCTATATGATCGACTTGACCATTGTATTTCTCTTGGAGATTAATACAAGGATTGGCCACATTCTCGATTGAGAGTCGCTTACCTTAGATTACTTAATTGAGAGTATAGATTGGGAGTGCTTGCCTTGTTTACAATCTATAGGATTGACTTGTTAGCCACATCTAGTATAGCATGCCACTATCTAAGTTTCCTGGTGTCAGTTAATTCTTTCATGACTATTTTATTATTCTTGTATATTTTATAATGTTACATTTTTTTTTATGTATCTTGCTAGTCTTCTGTGAACCTGGTGACCTCTCTAGGTATTAGATGAAGTTATCAAGATTTAATACATTGATGGATGATGGTTGCTTCACCAAGACTACATGTATATTTAGTTGATGCTATTATCATTATCTTCCTTAGTTATCTTTTGTCCTCTATTTGACTCATGATGTTATTATAGCCTAGTACTACAAGCTTCATTTCTTCTAGCTTATTCATGATGAATATATTATTGGAGATCCACTCTAATACATTTATCTATTCTAGAATTACTGTATTATGGTCTGATCAGCCTTAATGCACTTGATTCGTTATTGTAATCAATATTTAGTGGATTAAGAAATAGTTGATTTAGAACAACAAAACAGCTTATACGTACTCGAGCTAGGCTACAGTCCTCTCGTTACGTAGATGGCATATATACGATCTTCTAGTCCTACATATTTTAGGACTAGGATGTTACATTTTTTTTGGTGGCCTATGCAGGTCACTTAGCTGTTTCGGTTACGTTACTGCACTGAGCGGGCCTACGAATATGATTAAATCCTTAGGAATCTCAATCCACAACTGCCTTGACAATTCTTGTAGAAATTTTTCTACCGTACATGAACTTCATTTTTTCTCTCGACCATTTTTTCTTTGCTTTTTCGTACAATTGTTCCTCGTCCTTCCTAATTCGGAGTGACGAATGATCGTACAATATAGAATTTATCAAAAATTTCTAATTTATTGTTTAAGTTAGTTTGTTTATTAAATTTGGTTGCTTGGTAGATAGGAGGGGATTAGATATGCCATATGCCGTAGATATCTAGTGGTATAAATTTTGCAACTAGTGAGCAAGGTTATAAAGTTTAGGGCATTATATGTTTGATGGGGTAGTGTGACCAAAGGTGGGTAGACGTCCTCAAGACACAATGTGATCTATTGATGATGAATTAATTGAATTTTTTTATGAATTTACAAGCTTGTAAAGAGGAGATTGGATTTACTTTTCGAGAATTAGTTGGTTGTAGATTATTATTACTAATTGATTTTTAGATTCAAGGCTTGAATAAAGATATATGACGAAATCTTTGAAGAAATTAGTCAGTAGATTCAAGAGTTATAGAGGACCGATGATATAGTGGTTGAGGGACTAGTAATTACAGTCCTTAGCTTGAAGGTGAAGGAGGACAAGCCTTCAACATGATCATTGCAAGACCGCCAGTACCAAGAAGAGCGACTGAAGGTAACAATTTACAAGTGTTATAATAGGAATATGGACTAGGAAATTAATTTATGATTCATTGATAGTAGCTTGATTAGGAGTAACAATAGGAAAGTAGCACACCCCTTGAGTAATCTTAGAAACATTAGCATACCCTTTATTCTTGTGATTTATTTTTAATTTCGAGGACAAAAATTTTCTAAGGTGGTAGAATGTAAGACCCCTCCCAAAAATTTACTTTATTTATAATTTAGTAATTTATAATTTTGCAATTCATTTCAACACCTATTTGAATTTTCATGACTAAAGTTTAACTATTCATTTTTATTATTTTCGGTAATATTGACCCTTGTTGAAATAATAATATTATTTAGAGAATTCTATTAGTGATAGATTTTTTTTTAATAAATAACAACAATTCTACCACTTTCCATTCCTATTTAGCTAACCCCCAACCTCTTCTCATTCATATTTAGCAAACCCCCAACCTCTTCCCATTCATATTTAGCTAACCCCCAACCATTTTATTCTGTAACCTCCGATCCTTCCATTCCGTAACCCCCAACCCTTCCATTCCGTAACCCCAACTCAATATTTTCCATTTGTAACTTCTTTTCATTTCTCTATAAAAAGAGAAATGTTAAAACAAAAACTTAAGTATTACCATCTTCCTCCTTTGGAGCAACCTAGCGACTCGCGCCGCACTCGACGACCCAACCTTTTTCCGTGTCTGCGTCTGCCCGTGAGCACCCTTCGAAGCTGACGCCAAGAGCTCCCTCTAAGTTTTTTTGGGTAAGATTTTCTACCATTCTCTTATATTCTATATAAAGGAATATAGTAGAACTATAAGATTTATTAGAGATGAAGAAGAATAACTTACTGTTCACGTGTATAGGGAGATGTATTGTGCACACGTAAGAGAACGAGAACCACAACATGAATATGGCACCTGGTTTTCCTTTTTTTTCTCTTAGATATTTTAACGTAATTGAAATAACCCCTTATTTCCACTCTCTGACCATGATTGTTTATTTCTGTCACATGTTGGTTCAAGCAATCATGATGATAATTTGCATAAAAAATCTCTCCACAAACTAATAGTCAATCAACCCAACTCATTTCCACCATCGTTTTGTCTTATACAATATGTGAATAGATAATTAAAAGTTGGAAATGAGCCCTCCATTAATAAATTACTCCAGATAAACTCCTCGCTTTTTCTATGTATTTGCAAAACACATAACACAAAAACAACACACACTATTCACGTAAATAATGCTTACATGTGCATTGGATCCAACTAAAGTTCGTGGCATAATTATGTATAGCCCCTTCCACTTCTAATTAAATTTTATAACTACATACTACCTTGTCACGCCCCAGAACCAGAATATTAGAAATTAGGGACGGACCAGGCCAGCTACATATTCCAAAGTACTCCAGTACCCCATAATAATGTATAAGATGTATAGACATGGGAGTTACTACTACAATCCACCAGTCAATCCTAGGTCAAGCAATCCTAGGTATCTCAATCACAGACAAATATACAAAGTACAAGAAGTATGATCATCAGACCTAAAATAGTAATTCGTCCCAAACTATATATACATAGACGATCATGAAGCTAGTAATACAAAGTGAAGAACTAGCAAGAGTAATAGTCATACATGATAAGCTCTAACTATAGTCTAGAATATGCAAATCATGTTTAGTCCCGTAGGCTAAATGTCAAGATCTAAAACATTAGCTAAACAGGTGCACGGAGACTAAATACCACAAAAGAATAATGTACATAACTAGTGGAAAAATGATATAGGAAAACTTACTAAGGTACTCTAGTAATCCGGGTGGTCACCGTCGAGTAGATGGTACGGAAGATCCTTCAGGCTCCTCTATCAGATCTGGCCAAACAAAACTAGTGGAGTCAGACCCCCAAAAGCAAGTACCATAAAGGAAGCCAAACTATGAACTCAAACCAATAATAACTAACATAATAATTGATAGAGACAGAAATAAATAAATACGAATCGAGACTAATGCACTACTAATGCACTTATCCCGAGAATAGAAAAGATAATAAGCAAAATAACATATAGCATAGGGTAAATAACATGTGACATAATATAAACTGTGGATATGTAAGGTAAACGAAAACATGTAAACATGTAAGATAAACTGAGCATGTGAGCATGTAGAGAAATGGTATATATGAGCATCTAAGATAACTGGGACATGTGAGCATGTTAGTTAACTGGGACATGTGAGCATGTTAGAACTATATAAAACGACAAATGACAAGATGACTTAGGAACTATTTTGGAACCGAAGTTACAACCCGTAAACCAAATAAGGACCAGAGCTGTAACCCTTCTCCTGAACAGAACTTAGTCTCTAATCAATGTACATCATAGGAATCATATATAGCGTGTGAGTACTAAATAGAACGACAAATGACATGTGACTAAGTAATCGGAACCCAAGTTACAACCCATAAACCAAACAAGGATCGGGGTTGTAATCCTTCTCCTGAACAGAACTTAGTTTCGAATCATTTATCGACAAAAGCAAAGCGTAAACGATAATGTACTAAAATAAACAAATACAGACACTGCCTAGACAAAACTAGACTAGACTGGACTCTATACAACAATCACGGCCAAGCAATGAGTACGACTTTATATATTAGCTAACTAGGGTTATCATAATCCTAATTACTAACATATGCACTTTTAAGAAATCCAATCCAGTTATCCGCCCTGCAGACTACCCGACTCATCCAGCCAAAAGAAAAATAAGTATAGCAGACACACCGCAGTAAGATACGTGTGTCCTAAACAAGTTCCCCACTCGACGGTGTAGAGGAAGTGTGTTCATCATGACAGATAGCTGCAAATCCTATATATATATATATATATATATAGATATATATATATATATATATATATAGACAGGAACACGAAGGGCTGCAGGTAACTAAGAAATTCTCCCCTCCCAATGATCTAGATAATCTAGCTAGTTGTGAAGTCCTTAATATTTTCTTATTGGATTCTGGGTACGGCATTCCACAGAATCCATCTTAGACATGATATGCAAGACTGGACGATATAAAAAAGTGCACTATAACAAACCATAATAAGAAAATATAATAAGCTAGAGGCTAGAAGTGCGCTACGACAAGCTATTATAGAGAAAATAGGGAGTGCACCATGACAGACCACTACCATGTAAGCAAGAAAAGACATGTACAAGAGTGCACCACGACTGGCCACTATCTAGTAAGCAAAAGAAGACATGTAAAATGAGTGCGCCACGATGGACCACGATCTAGTAAACAAAGAAGACATGTAACATGGGTGCACCATGACAGGCCACAACAAGAAATTCTAGACATGGCATAGACTGCAAAGTATAATAAATTCGGGAAGGCATAGTAATACATATCATAGCATATAAGAAAGAATCAAAAGAAAAAAGACATATCATGGCATGTGAAAAGAAATAAATAAAAGTAAGTACCAGACATAGAATAATAATTGAACATGTGCTAGTGTCAAGTGTATATAGGGTGTATAATCGTTCTCTAACTATACGAGATCATCCAATCATGTTAAGAATTTATTACAGTCAAAGAAATAACAAAACGGCCAAGTACAGAAAACATGCCAAAAGATCAAAATTATGATTAAAATTATCAGTCGTATATGAACTCCAATTAAGGTGAAACAAGAAGATTCTTGATACCAAGACAAAAATTTACAACTTTTATGTTTTGAGTTTTTCAAGATTCTAGCTATAAAACAGCTTAAATAAGCAAAAACAATCATTCAAGGCGCACTACGCGAGCAAAACTACCCAAGGCGCACGGAGCGCGCAAGCACGGCGCACGGCACCCGACCAACAAATGGTGTTGGTGTGCGGTGAGCAAAATGCACTGCACGCGCGAGCAAAACTACCCATGGCGTACGGTGCGCGCAAGCACAGCACACGGTACACGATCAATGAATGGCGTGGGCGTGCTGCGCACGATCAAAACTGCCTATGGCGCATGGAGCACGCAAGCACAGCGTACGGTATGTAACCAATGAATGGTGATGGCACATGATACGCAAATGTGTTGCGCGTGCGAGAAAAACTGCCCACGATGCACGGAGCGCACAAGCACTGTGTGCGACGCATGACCAAAGAATGGCGCAGACGCGCAGCGGGCAAATGAGCTACGCGTGAGCAAAACTGCCCACGATACGATGCACGGGCGTACGACCAATGAATGGTACAGCATGTGCGTGCAAAACTGACTACAGTGCATGGAGCGTGCAAGCACGACACGCGGGTGTGCACGCGGGTGTACGATATACAAAGTGCACATACGGTACTGTTCATCGTCTCGACAGCACCGAAGTTGTGTCAGAACCCATGAACACAAAAATGCTAAAACTAACTCAAAATAAATCAAAATCAAGTGGTTCAAAAGCCAAAATTGGGTGGAATAAAAATTCCCACAACAGAAACCCTTAGATTTCGAAATAACAAAGTTTAAGAGATCAAAACCAAAAAAACCAAGAAAACTACAAACTTAGATCTACAAAAAAGTAAATATTAAATCCAAAAACTTCGAGTTCTAAAGAGGCTTAGAATCATGCAAAAAAGAGAATAGAACAAACAAAATGGCAAAATAATAATGTTCAGGATTTGGCAAGATGTGCTTGCCTAGGTTGGTGACGGAGTAAATGAAGAAGAAGATGAAGAAATAAATGAGAAGTAATGAAGAGAGAGAGAGAGAGAGAAAGATAAATTGGTTTTTATAGAAAACCCTTCTCATCTAAAACCAACCCAAACCAAGTCATGCCAAGTTGAACCAAACCAAATTAAAACAAGTCAAGATTAAACCAAGACAAGGCTAAGAAAGATAAGTCAAAACACAGGTCACCTTACAAATGTCAGAATTTTGTACACGTACACAGAAAATACGTATAACAAAAAAATAGGAGTGACAGGTATGTCATCGGTATACACTGGTATACTGGCGGCATGCCGGTCAATAAGAAAATCTATAAGTTGGAAAAAGTTTAAAGCGTTTTGAAAATCAACAAAATATGAAATAAAATACAAAAATAACTATCCGTATATAAATACCGATAATGTGAGACGAGTCTCACATATCTTTAATTCACATAAATCTTATTTACTCTATAGTGACTAGTACACAAACCACAAGGATTAATTCTCTACTTTTATAATATATTACATATATACACCTAGGTAGCATTAAAAATATTTTTTATATATAATAAACTTGCCAACTTGTACAGTATATCTTATATGCATGTTCTTTACTTTTCTATTGTTCTTTTCCACATGTTATTATATTCATATTACTTTACCATGTTTCTAGTTTTACTTTATCATGTTTCTAGTTTTACATACTCGTACATATTTTTGTTATATTTTATTGCACGTTATATTGGTCTTCGGGTTCATCTGTGTCCCATCATAGAGATGCCTAGTCCTATGCTACTATTCCTTAGACTCGACTTGACATGGTATGACCAGACTTGACTTGAAATATTCTATAGAATGGGAGCGCTTACCTTGGCTACAGTCTATAGATCGACTTGACCAGTTAATTCCTCTAGGAGGATAATACTAAGATTGGCTACGTTCTTGATTGAGAGTCGCTTGCATTGGACTGGAATTGAGACTATAGATTGGGAGTACTTGCCTTAACTACAGTCTATAGGATTGACTTGTTAGCCACGTCTAGTATAGCATGCCACTGTCTTAGTTTTCTGGTGTCATAGTTAATTCTTTTGTGACAATTTATTATTTTTCCTACATATTTTCTATTGTTATATTTGGCATATTTTTACATATCTTGCTAGTCCCCTGAGGACCTGGTAGTCTCTCTAGGTATTAGATAAAGTTATCAAGATTTAATCCATTGATAGATGATGGTTGCTTCACCAAGACTATATATATATATTTAGTTGATGCTATTATCATTATCTTTCTCATTTATCTTTTGTCCTCTATTTGACTCATGTTGTTATTATAGCCTAGTCTTTACAAGCTTTATTTTCTTCTAGCTTGTTCATGATGAATGTATTATTTGATATCAACTCTAATACATTTATCTATTCTAGAATCAATGTGTTACGGTCTGATCAGCTTTATTGCACTTGATTCGTTATTGTTACCGATAATTAGTGGATTGAGATATAGTGGATTTAGAACAACAAAATAGCTTATACATACTAGAGCTGGGATGGAGTCCTCTCCTTACGTAGCTGGCATATATACGATCTACTAATCCTATGTATTTTAGGACTAGGGCGTTACACGATTTCAGGGAAAATAGAGATACGCATAGGCTCCGTGAAGCAAAGCAACATGAGGCTAGAAGAGTTCTATGATGGGATGGAGAGTGACGTTAGTTCATCCATGGCAATCTTTCGAGGGCAATTACAAGAGATCTGATCCGCACTTGAGGAGGTGTTCAAGACATCGTACGGAGATGCGCAAGAAGGTCCGAGGCTACAAGAAGCTAAAGACCATGGTTAAGAGTTGCAGAGAACTCAAGACCAAAGTTGCCATTTTAGAGAAGGTCATTGCAAAAGGTGGACCTTCTAGTTGGGAGAAACTAAGAAGAAAGATCCCCGAGCCAAAATCCTTCAATGGGGAGCAAAATGCCAAAGAAGTGGAGAACTTCATCTGGAACATGGAGCAATACTTTAAGGCATTGTACATCAATATTGAGGCCAAGAAGGTGGACACTGTTTTACTCTATCTTACAGCCGATGCTATGTTACGGTGACATCGTAGGTGCACGAAAATAGAGTATTCGATAGAGATTTAAGTCGATCTCAAGAAGGAAATGAAGAATCATTTCTATCCAGATGTAGAAGCCTAAAAAGTATAATTAGCATCATGTGCTACTCATAAATGGTGCCAGAGTACAAATCATCAAATGGCGCTGGCCATCAGATGGCGTACGGCATCAGTTAGTGCTGGACATAGGTGGCGCTGGCCGACATGTGGCAAGCTTTCTCGAAAAGCTAAAACAATTGTCATAATTACTGATAGCATGTCAGTCGAGAAAAAATTGTTCGAATCCTGAACGTGCGGAGCTGAAGAAGATTGTGTCAGATTTGTCATAATTACTGTCATCTGCCTCGCACCATTTGCAGTTGGCACGAGATAATCAAATATTATTATACTAAGCAGGGTGTATTAAACAGCAAATAGCACCTGGCATCATTTAATAGTTGGTGCCATTTGATCAAATCATCCAGAAGTTGTTAGATGACGTGGCGTGCAAGCCACTAATCTCGAAGAACGTGCATATGACACTGTCTATGACCATATGCATCCCTCTTACAGAATGTCATGTGTCATATGCAGTTAACCGTTCACGCGACTGGGTGAATGGTGCGCCAAATGCAGCGTGCTTCAATCAGGATAACTACTTAACAATTATCTCTAAACTCTACAAATAGGGTTTCAAATCACTTCAAAAGTATCACTAATGATCATAATCTCCTAAGCACTTGTTGTAGCACTCTTCAAAGGCTTTCTTCTTCGACATCGCATCATCCAAGGGATAAAGTAATCATCTTTTGATCAAATTCCTACAATTGTACTTCCATAGAAATTAAATTGTACTTTTATACTCTTCTTAGTTTGTTATCAAATACTTTTTATTTTTATAAATAAAATGACAACTCTACTGGGGAAGACATTCTCCTCCGATAAAAAAGTGACAACTCAATGCGATGTTGTATTGGTCGGTATGACGCAGAAGACTTTGTTCATAAAAGTCGACCAAACTGCCTATAAAGCCATGATTGACGCAGGGGGTACAAAGCATGCCACCACTGTGGCTGCCAAGAATAAAGCGTACACCATCTGGACTCCAAAGTCCTCCAGTGTAGTTCCCTGTCCCTACATTATGCCCTATTTCTGTCCACAGGATGTACGAGAAAGGAATATTACCAATTCAGTCGGAACCGATAGATCGGGATTTATTGAAACGGTCAAATAGGAACAATTTAATTAAGATCCTTTTCTCGTTATGGAAAGGTTTCTTCGGAATCAAGTCCTATATTCAGCAAGTTACGCCTCGAGGATAGACTCTGTGGCTGAGTCGAAAGAGACCTCCCGTTGCTCTGCTTTTTATGCCACACTTACTTCTTTAGCTTTGGTTTTCTGAATGCACTTTTGTGAATGTTTTCGATGGTTTTCATGGCTAGCATTTTTAAACTCGCATTTACATATCGAACTTCCTGAATAATATAGTATTCTAATCGGTTGCTTATGTGATTTTAGGTAATCGCGTAGGCGACGACTAGAGCGACCAACAAGTCTTCCGACTCAAACAAAAATCAAGGTGAACGGCTGACCCTTCTCTTCTCGACCTCCTTCTTAGTTCAATCGATAACATTATTACGAATGGAATGATAGATGCAAAGGCACGGACACGTCTACTTATTTTATAAAATTGTGTTAAACAAAAGATTGACTCATTGAACAAATTGATGCCACGACAAGGCGGGACACGATGAAATAATTAAGTTCTCAAAAATGTAGACCATATTGTAGTTACTAAATTATTCTAACACGGTCACGGACAACTTGTCAACAAGGTAAAACTTTTCTTGAGTGGCACCCCGGGGCCACGGGACCGTTTTCGCTAGGGGAAACACGGTATAGCTGTGCTGGTTAATAGCACAGGTTAGGCGGGGACTTTCAACAAGGCTCGCTACTTGCATTGAAAGGGCCCCGAATAACAAAAGCTATGAGTTCAGGATGGCTTGTTGTGTCAGTGACCAAACACATATAATTTTCTCACGCTATACTAGCAATAACAATTGACAAAGAAGAATATGGTAAGTCTCACATTGCACGGTACGCTCTGCCGTGGTAAGTTCTAGCATAATTTATACTATGTATGTCATATGCTTGTCTAAAATTTATTAGGATGGTTAGAATGATTCACAAAACTAAGTCATATAAACTCTTCCACCAAATAAGAGCATGGAACTTAATTTGCCACGGACCAGTACAAAGTATAATATACTGATCCTCGCTCTCCACCGATACCCTGAACCAACAAGGGCATACCACTTAAGCTCAAGGCGACACAAGTACATTTGAAGCCTCGTTCGTGTGTTGAAGGCTCATTTTGATCCTTTTGAAGACTCCACATTCATTCCAGAAGAAATGATGTGTCGATTCCCCACGATTCCAAGTCTTTGGAAATATTTTATTGTAAATGGGGATGTAATGTATGGAACGACTATCTCATCATACGTTAATTTTTTAATCGATTCATGTTGTAGCCGCGAGGCAAATGAATGTAACAGAGTCTTGTAAATGATTTTTATTATAAATAAAAGAAAAGTTTCTTCTGTTTTCAAATGTATTTGTTCAATTTCTCTGCGTACTCTTCTTGATGTTGTGTTTCGGATAACCTTATGACTATGCTTTGTGCGATCGCAACTTAGGTTCGCATGGCATCACGCCCGGGGGACGACTATCGATTCTACGGAATCGAAGCATGCCATAATGGTATCAGAGCACGACTTTACATCATTGGGCCTTCCGTCTAGAGTTTCAAACCTTTAACCTCGTATCGATGAGATAAGTTGTTTCATACATTGAGTCTGTAATATCTTGAGACTAATATGTGTGTCTATGTATTGTAGAAGTGACGGAACCCATGGAGGAAACAGGGGTCGTGCAAGAACAAAGTGCTTTGAGCAGTTCGAGCAGCTCACGGGCCGGACCTTCTAACAATGCCATCGAGAGGATGCTGCACATGATGGAGGCACAACAAAAATAGTCTGAGAATCAACATCAGCAAACAGAGGTAGACAGGCCCAATTTGAAGCTCGCTTCGATGCCCAAACCAAGATGTATCAAATGCAGCTTGATACTCTTTATCAGATCGTATAGATGCTTGTGGCCAGTAGAAACTCTGTAACTGTGTCTACTGTCACACCGAACCAACGAGTCAACCCAAAAAAATGATCGAGAGGTGCCCGGGCGTCAACCTGTGGCACAAAAAAGTTACAACTTTAAAGTGTCAGAATTTAAAAAAGTGTGTCACACCCCCTTTAGCGGCACCGAAGGCCCTTCTATGGCAATCGACTATTTAGAAGAGATGGAAGATCACTTCGAGCTCCTCTATATTGAAGAATCCAAGCAAGTAGCCTGCGTACAACTTCAACTGCATTTGAATGTATAAGACTGGTGGACTGTGCACAAACGAGCGATCTGACATGATAACAACTTAGCACCGATCTCTTGGGCCACATTCCGTAAAGCCTTTGAAGTCGAGTACCTTCCCTCAGCCATTCATCAAAAGAAGAAAAATAAATTCATGTAGTTGAAGCAAGGGAACAGGACAGTACAATAGTATGCAATAGAGTTCAACAGATTGTCCAAATTCGCTGGTGCATTTCACAGAGGAATATTATGTGCGACGGGTCAAAGTGGGTTTATGGCTCTCTATTGCTGCTCATATGGCAGTTTCAGAGTACGAGACTACGGGCGATGCTCTAAATCAGGCTCTCCGCCTTGAGAGCCAGAACCCTCTCGTTGTTGCCGATGTTGTGCACCATTCCAAGCACAAACATCCAAGCTATCCGGGAGGCAACAATCACGTATCAAAGTATCCAAACACTGGTGGCTATAAGGGACAGAACCCGTTACCTCGTTGTACCAAATGCAACTACTTTGGACACAATGCCAACAACTGCTTTGTCTTCGATAGGGCATGCTTCTATTGCAGATAAAAGGGTCACCGAGCTTGAGACTGCATGGCCCGAGGACAAAATTACAATGCCATGCCAATTCAAAATCATTAAGAAAATCGAGGACAGGCGCCCCGCCCTCCTCAAGCCACACAACCCAATGACCAAAATCGTCGTCGTAATGCTCAAGGGTGCCCATAACTCGAGACGAGGCATTCTCATCAGATACAGTCAGGATAGGTATACTACTTTTCAATAATAAACCTACTCATGTATTGTTTGATTCAAGTGTCATGCATAGTTTCATATCGGCAAACTTTACCGTCAAGCACAAAATTCCCGTTACACTGTTAGGCCTCGACGTTACCGTTCATATATCGTCGAGCATGTCACTACTCGCAAACTTAGCCTGCAAAATGGAATCATCTGTATAGAAGGGAAAAAGGTGTATCTCGATGCGGTACTTCTAGACATTAAGGACTATGACGTCATTCTGGGAATAGATTAGCTCGGCCCTTGCAACGCCACCATTGATTATGCAGGAAAGAAGGTCACCTTTCGCGTACTGGGAGTGTCCGAATTCTACTACTCGTGTGTTCGACATGACAAAAGGTTGAACAAAATTTTTGTATATTGAACGTAAAAAAGAGTACAATCGATTCTTATACGAAGAAATCTAAGTACAAAAGGTTTTAGAAAAGTGTGACCATAGAGATCGAGCACTGCAGCGGCTCCTTTACTCCATTGATGATCCGACGATGATATGAGACTTACTCTGACTTTCTGGGGCCTTTGATGGAACTCTAGGGTTGCCGATCAAGAGGACGTCGAAGTTGAAGATTTTGATAATTTTGTGGATCTTTTTCTCCTTGTCGATCATGTTGTTGAGGGAAAATCTCTCCTATTTATAGGGGAGAGGGGCACATATGCGATTTGCATTAGGGTTTCGAGATATGAAGGAATCATTCGTCCTTATACGGTGTGGGCTTCTGTGGTACTGACACATGGCGGGTGTTAAGATTTCCCTCAAACAAGATCTCTGGTAGTTATCAAAATATCCGAAGGAGGTGACACGTGGCATGTACCAATTTTATTGTTCGGATGTAGCCGAACAAATCTTAGGATTTTATCTCAAATTTAGATTCTGTGTAATCTTCGTCCGAGATTTAAATCAATCTGATTGGGTGGGACCATGCCGTATGTGCTTCAGGCAAGACTGGCTGCACTTCTGGGACGATAAGTAGACTATGCTTCTAGAGACATGGAGCCTCTGTGCTTTAGGGCGACAAGTGGACTATGTTTCGAAGACAACAGAACCTCTGTGCTTTTGGGGACAACGAGTAGGCTATGTTTCGGGTAAAGTCGTAATGCTTTAGAGCGACGAGTAGGTTGCACCTTCAGATAGACCATTTTACTGTGCTTTAGAGTAGCAGTCGGGCTTGTGCTGGAGGCAAATGATGTCTCCCAAGTCTTTATTGAGAAAAAGGGGCCGTTGAATGGACCGGGTACTTAGATCGAAGCAGCTATCTGCGGTTCTGAGAGGGGGATGTACTGTCTGCACCTTGGAGGCAAAGGGACATAGTAGGGTGCATGTGCCTCCGGTTGGAGAAAACTTGGCTTTTAGATCTTCTTTTTAGGAGAAGTAAATGACTACCCTTGAATGCAGACTCCTTCTTAATTACCACCATTAATTGGGAAATTCCAAGGAGCATTTGAACAGTTTGGAGACTCACTTGAATGGGCCTATTAATTGAGATCCATTGTGCTGAGTCCAAGGCTCATCCCATAAATGAGAGAATTTTGACCGTCAGCCAAGTGGCCTATAATTTGGACCACTCTCGGTCCTATAAAAGGGAAAATGCTCCTCTGAAGAGTCTATATCTTCTTTCTGGCACCCTTTACCACCATGTTTGGTCCAGACTTAGTTTTAGATGGCTGCTGGCCTTGCATAAGTTGGCTGTTGTTTAGGGATTCTCTCGTTCGAAGGGTCTATATTCTTGTAGAAGAACTCTTTGTAGAAGGAGCCGTCACCGCTCTTGAGAAGTATCCAAGTATCCTTCCTAAGGAGCTTGACTCTAGGCGACATCTTGGACGTCTTGGAGGTCCTGACGACCGAGTTTGGTCCGGTTGTCAGCCTAAAGCGCAACAGTTTGTACTCTGCTCTGCTCGTTCTGGGCTTTGCGACCTACTGTGCCTTCACGGAGCTCGGGCCAATCGCTGCTTTAGGAAGTTGCTTACTTTGGTCGAGCAATTGGCGTACGTTTGGAGGGTTGCGCGTACAAGAAAGTCAGAATACGCTTTAATGGAGATCAATCTTCTAGTATGCGTACCAAGAAGAAAGACGCCTACACTTTGATGATGACTGTCTATTATGGACTCCTCTAGGGTCTGCTGAACCTGTGATCGATCCTTTATAGAAGAAGTAGGATTATTCCTTTACGTATAGCCTTGATAAATCTATACTAGATCTTTGTAGGCATAACTTCTTTTCGTATCTTTTGTTGTCTTCTTAATACTCGATCTGCGCCTTCGTATCATCTGCGCTGTGGTGGAGGAATGTTATCAGCTGAGATTTTTCATGCTTCTACAAGACTCCCTTCAAAGTAACCCGAACTTGAGTTAAGCATGGGATACTTTGAACAGAAGCCTGAACATGTGGCATCAGCATACGTGCTTGGGGATGTTTCAGATTCTTGTCTCTATGTATGTAACTACAAAGAGTCCGTAAGGTCTTTATAGCAACATGATTCTGTATAAAAACTCTTCTGTTCCTTTACTTTTTTTCTTCAACATAAGGAGGGGTTATTGTAGAAGATACGTCTAACCAGAGGTAATATGAACATGGTAGGCCTAATCTTCGCTGGGATGTAGAACAACAATTCAGAGGTACTATAAACGTGAACTATATTCTAGATAGCCATGATAATTATAGGATCAATACGAAGAGAACGACTACCCAGAGGTAAAATAGACGTGGTAGCTGCATCGTCTGGGTGTAGAGGAGAAATCAAGAGCTAATATGGACGTGAAGTGCTTCATCTACTGGAAGGAAGATATAGAAGAAAGGAATCCCCTTACCAGAACCCATAAGCACTCTTAGGGGATGCGAGAGCCTATGCCGGTTTCATCTTCAGGCGTAATACTTCTTTAGAACCTTGTCGTTGATGGAAAACATTAGCAAGTCACCATTCTAGTCGATAAGTATCGTTGGAGTATACCGTTTCTATGATGAATGGTCCTTCCCACTTAGGCTCGAACTTCCCAGCCGTCTTGTGAGTCATCACATCGGCCTTCGTACAGCTAAGATGAGGTCACCCACTTGGTATGATCTTTCCCGAACTCTTTTGTTGAAGGCCCCAAAAATACGAGCTTGGTAAAGCTTGAATCTTTGTTGTGCTAGGGAGCATTTTTCATCCAATGTTTCTAACTCTTGTAACTGTCTGCGCTGGTAATCTTCGTCAGTCAGCTGATTGGTAGTAGCAACCCGTAAGGATGGGATTTGAATCTCGAAGGGGAGCACAGCTTCACTTTCTTAGACCAGGGTGAACGGTGTGTTGCCCGTTGGTGTCCGTACGGTTGTACGGTACGTCTATAGGCATTCGCCTAATTTCTCGTTCTAATCGTGTTTATTAGAGGACATAACTTTCTTGAGCAGTTTGACGATAGTTTTGTTGAATGCTTCATCCAACCCATTAGCCGTCGGGTTATAGGCCTTTGATGCAACGTTCTGTATTCGGTTTGTGTCACAGAACTGCTGGAAGGCATGGCTCATGAACTGGAGGCCATTATCTTCTTTTAGGGACCTCGAACCAGTAGATGACATGGTGCTTGATGAAGGTGATCAGGTTCGAGACTTTTACTTCTGCCAATGATACTGCTTTTGCCCACTTAGAGAAGTAGTCCATAATCGTAAGGATAAACCGATGTCCTTTGGAGGAAGGCGGGCTGATTGGCCCAACGATATCCATTCTTCATGCTTCAAATGGCTAGAAGGCCATAATAGGGTATAGATGTTCTGAAGGTCGGTGAATAAAGTCTGCATGCAACTGGAATGCCCGGTACTGTTAACCCAATGATTATATCATATTTTTTAATACAGCTAATCATCATGTTTTTGAATATGGCTAATCAATTAAGTTTAACATAATAACATCACTAATATTCATATAATCACTACCATGTTACTACTTTAACTTAGCATTGTGCTAACGTTCTGTATCAGTCATATTATTTTGTTTGCCTAACATGTATTTGTAGATATATTGTAAGCATGATCAAACATGATCAAATCAGGACATATGCAATAGATAATTATTGATGGGTAAAAGAGGGCGTTATACAAGAAGATTTCTCTAAACCGCCTAACAACCTATCCGGGGCCTCGTATCGGGGGTTCCGCTGCTCTGTCAGCGGACAGGGGTCAAGGGGGCAGCGTCCCCCATGGGGGTTCGGGGGCGAAGCCTTCGAAAGTTATCCAGATTTGCAAATCTGTTTATCTTTGGACGACCGCTGTCAAGTGAAAAAGGCGTCTTCAAGTCTACTCAAATATTTGAAGAAAGGCATCACTAAAGGGCTATTGGTTTTCCTATTTGATTAATGTATTTTTTATATTTATTGAGTCTAGGAATATGATATAAACTGTATCGTACTGGCAAATAGACTACCTAAGAAATATTTTCAAAACACGCTTTCATTTTAAAAACAGGCCCGCTTACAAAAGACCAAACTACTTCCTAATTGCATGATCTTTTCAAAACTCCCAAAAACTAATTTGCAAAAACCCTAACAGAACTCCAAGCGAATTCGGCCCGAGTTTGGCCCGAATTCGGCCAGAGTTCGGTTAGTGCCTGTTGGATTTTTGAACTTAGTCTTCCCGCAGTTACGGATCCCAACGAGATATTCTTATAGAGTTATGCCCGAATTCTGCCCGAATTCTGTCAGAATTCTGCCTTTGGAAAAACTATAAATAGAGAAGGATTTTGATCATTTCAACACACTAATTTACTTTTATATCTCTTCTCTATAAGCCTACTACTTCTTCCAAAGTATTTTGAGCTATTCATTTTCAAATCCCAAGCCAGTTATAATCCTCTAGTTGATTTGTCAGTGCGGTACGGTCTAGAAGGTTCAGAGTGATTGTAATCAGAGGTTTGATTGAAGAAAGATACTTCATAATTGAAGTTGGTCGAGTACTTCGGATCAAAGCTCGCGTTGTAGAAGTTGCAAGAACTTCGGATGAAAACTTGTGGTATTTTCCAATAGTGAATTCAACTGGAAGCTAGAGTTCTTCCAAATGGACTAGACCTCACAAGAGGAAAACCAGTATACATCCTTGTGTTTGTGTTTACCCTCTACTCTCTACTTTTTATTTACATATCTGTGATATATATATATTATGTGATCTTGTTACTGCTAAGAAGTTTTTAAATAGCTAATTTTTGCTGCCTACTCTATGCACCCCCTCTAGAGTATTATGCTTTATAATTTGTTCCTACAATCGATCTTACAGGTACTTCGTATATTCTACGATATCTGCCATCATAGTGGTCAGTAATAGCCCATACGGCGCAGTTGGTCTTGCAACTTGGGTCCGAGTTGATGAGCTCCACAGGTCCCATCTGTTCGACATGAAAAAATATTAAACAAACTTTTTTATTATGAACGTAAAAAAGAGTACAATCGATTCTTATGCAAAAAATCTAAGTACAAAAGTTTTTGGAAACAGTATGACGATGGACATCGAGTAGTATAGTGGCTCCTTTACTCCGTTGACGATCCGATGATGATATGAGACTTGTTCTGACTTTCTGGTGCCTTTGATAGAACTCTAGGGTTGCCAATCAGGAGGATGTCGAAGTTGAAGATTTTGATAATTCTGTGGATCTTCTTCTCCTTGTTGATGCTGTTGTTGGAGAAAAACCTCTTCTATTTATAGCGGAAGGGGCACATATGCGATGTGCATTAGGATTTCAAGATATGAAGGAATCTGTCATCTTTACTCGGTACGGGCTTCTGTGGTGCTGACATGTGATGGGTGCTAAGATTTTTGTAAAACGAGATCTCTGGTGGCTATCAAAATAACCGAAGGAGGTGATATGTGGCACGTGCCAATTTGCTGGTTCGGATGTATCCAAACAAATCTTGGGATTTTATCTCAGATTTAGATTATGTGTAATCTTCGTCTAGGATTTAAACTTTTTATCAGCTTGATCAATCCCAATCCTATCTTTGATAGAGGCGGTTTAAGCAAACCGATTGGGTGGAACCATGCCATCTGTGCTTCAGGTAAGACTGGCTGCGCTTCTTGGGCGATGAGCAGACTATGCTTCTGGAGACGACGGGACCTCTATGCTTTAAGGCAAAAAGTGGACTATGTTTCGAAGATAATGGGGCCTCTATGCTTTTAGGGGCAATGAGTAGGCTGTGTTTCGGGTAAAGTCACTGTGCTTTAGGGCGAAGAGTAGGCTGCGCCTTCAGATAGACCATTTTACTGTGCTTTAGAGTAGCAATCGGGCTTGTACTGGAGGCAAATAGTATCTCCCAAGTCTCTGACGAAAGCTAGTTAAGCTTCTTGGTCGAAGCAGAGTGCTGCGCCGTTGGAGTTGAAGTGATATGAAAACATCACCACTCTGCGCCTAAGGTTGGTGCAGAAATGTAGTTGCGCCTCTGGATTGAAGGCCTTAGCATTGAAGTCTTCCTTTAAAGAGCAATGAATGACCGCTCCTTAATGAACGACTCCCTCTTAATTGCTACCGTTATTTGGGGAATTTTAAGGGGTCCTAGAATAGTCTAGGACTTAGTCGAATGAACTTTATTTAATGATGTTCATCGTGTTGAGTCTTAGGTTCATCCCATCAATGTGGGAATTTTGACCGTCGGCCATGTGGCCTGTGTTTTGGACCACTCCCGCCCTACATAAAGAGGGAGTTTCTTCTGAAGAGTCACATCTTCTTCCTGGCATCCTTCACCGCCATGCTGGATCCAGACTTAGCTTTGAGCAATGGTTGGCCTTGCATAAGTCAAATTTTGGTTGAGGATTCCTTCGCTCAAAGGGGCTATGCCTTCGTAGAAGAACTGTTGATGAGTCTTGGAACGTGCTGTAACGCTTCTCATGAGGAGTTCGAACCTGGGCGACGCCTTGGAGGTCTTCGAGGTTATGACGACCTAACTTGTGGGTGGATGGCCAGTCCGAAGAGCCATAGGTTGTGCTCTGTCCTGCCCATTTTGGGCATTTGAGACCTTCTGCACCTTCTGGAAACCCAGGCCAATTGCTGCTTCAGGAAGTGGCTCGCTTCAATCGAGTAGCTGATGCACTTTTGGAGGGTTTGCTTCCACAAAAAAGTCAGAATACGCTTCAATGGGGATGAATCTTCCAGTATGCATACCAAAAAAAGGGGGACTTCACTTTGACGAAGACTCAACCCCTTGTAGACTCCTCTAGGCTTTCTGTTGAATTTGAAATCGATCCTTTGTAGAAGTAGGATTAGTCTTTTACGTATAGCCTTGATGAATCTATACTAGATCTTTGTAGGCATAATAATAACAAAACTTCTTTCCGTATCTTCTGTTGTCATTTTAATACTCGGTCTGCGCCTTTGTATCGACTGTGCTGTGGTAGAGGAATGTTATCAGCTGAGATTTTTCATGCTTCTACAAGACCCCCTTCAAAGTGTTCTGAACTTGAGTCAAGCTTGGGATACTTTGAACGGAAGTATGAACATGTGGCATGAGCGTACGTGCTTGGTGATGTTTCAGATTCTTGTTTCTGTATAGGAACTCTTCCGTTCCCTCATTTTTTATTCAACATAAGGAGGGGTCATTATAGAAGACACACCTAACCAGAGTTATTCTGAACATGGTAGGCCTAATCTTCATTAGGAAGTAGAACAACAATTCAGAGGTAGTATGAACGTAAACCATTTTCTAGACACCCATGATAATCATAGGATCAATACGGAGAAAACGACTACTCAAAGGTAATATGGACGTGGTAGCCGTATCGATGGGGTATAGAGGAGCAATCCATAGGTAATATAGACGTGAAGTGCTTCATCTACTGGAAGGAAGATATAGAAGAAGGAAATCCCCTTATCAGAACACATAGGCACTCTTAGGGGATGAGAGATCCTATGCCGGTTTCATCTTTAGGCGTAATACTTCTTTAGGAACTTGCCGTTGATGGACATCATTAGCAAGTCACTATTGGGTTTGGCTAGGCGATAAGCACCACTGGACTATACCGTTTCTATGACGAACGGTCCTTCCCACTTGGGCTCGAACTTCCTAGTCATTTTGTAGGTCATCACCATTGGCCTGCGCACTGCTAAGACGAGGTCGTCCACTTGGTATGATCTTTTTCGGACTCTTTTATTAAAGGCTGCAGAAATACAAACTTGGTAAAGCTCGATTCTTTGATGTACTAGCAAGCATTTTTTATCCAACGCTTCCAACTCTTGTAACCGCCTGCGCTGGTTATCTTCGTCAGTCAGCAGATTAGTGATAGCTACCCTCAAGGACAGGATTTGAATCTCCAAGGGGAGCACTATTTCACTTCCGTAGACCAGGGCGAACGGTGTGTTGCCCGTTGGTGCCCACACGGTCATACGGTACGCCCATAGGAATTTGCCCAACTTCTTATTCCAGTTGCGTTTATTAGAGGATACGACTTTCTTCAGTAGTTTGACGATAGTTTTATTAAATGCTTCGGCCAACCCATTAGCTACCGGGTTATAGGTCATTGATGCCACACTCTATATTCGATTCTTGTTACAGAACCGCTGGAAGGAATAGCTCATGAATTGGGGGCCATTGTCATGGACAATTCTTCTGGGGATACTGAACCGGTAGATGATGTGGTGCTTGATGAATTTGATCATGTTTAAGGCTTTTACTTCTGCCAATGATAATGCTTCTGCCCACTTAGAGAAGTAATTCGTGATGGTAAGGATAAACCGATGTCCTTTGGAAGAAGGCGGGCTGATTGGCCTAACGATATTCATTCCCCATGCTTCAAATGGCCAGGAGGCCACGGTAGGGTGTAGATGCTCCGAAGGTCGTGAATGGAGTCTGTGTGCAACTGACATACCTGGCACTTCTTTGCATATTCTAAGGCGTCCGCCATCATAGTAGGCCAGTAATAGTCCATGCGGTGCAGTCGGTCTTGCAATTTGGGCCCGGGTTGATGACCTCCACAGATCCTATCGTGTGCCTCTTGGAGCGCTTTATGCACCTCTGTCTGAGATAGGCACCGGAGAAGGAGTCCATCATAAGAACGACGGTACAACATTTTGGTAGCTGTGTCATAGAAGAATTAAAGGGAAATGCCAGTCTCTTACGTCTGTATTAGCCTTCGCTTGGACTGAGTAACTTTGCCAGGTGTGCATAACGTTCTTCGGACAGACGAGTTCTCGACCCATCACCGTAACGGTGTATTAGGATCTTCCAGGAGCTACGAGAGAGGCGACGAGACCGACGAGGGCGTCGGCCTCCAAATTTTGTAAACGTGGCATATGTTCTATAAAGAAACTAGTAAACATGGAGATGATATCGATGGCCGCCTGATGGTAGGGGATTAGGTCCTCATGACGGACCTCATATTGCCCTCGAACTTGGCTAATGATCATCTTTGAGTCCCCATAGGCTTCCATGTAGTCAACCCCCAACTGTTTAGCAAGTTGTAGCATGATGATGAGGGCGTTGTACTCAACAACGTTGTTGGTACATGACTCGTCGAGGGAGTAGGCGCGATGGATAATCAGGCCGTCGGGGGTAATGAGGACAACCCCCACTCCCGCTACAATCTCACCCTTGGGTCTTGTCCTTGAAGGACCATCAAAGAACAGTTGCCATGCGGGTTTGTCTGAGACAACATTAGATTCTAAGACTTCATCGGGGATTTTGTCGTAGAGCTTTGACGTCTCTGGCACAGGGTGTGCTGCTAGGAAATCGGCCAACGCTTGGCCTTTAACTGCCTTCTGAGAGACGAACACCATGTCATGAGAGTTAAGAGTATGGCCCAGGTGGCTAACCTCGAGTTCGAAGCCCCTGGCTTAGTCATGAGGAACCTGAGGGGGTTGATTCGGGAGACGACGTGGATCGTCCGTCCGGTCATGTAGTGACGTGTTTTCTGAATGGCGAAGAGTAAAGCAAGACACTCCTTCTCGACAGGATTGTACCGGTGCTCGGCTTGAATCATGCTTCTGCTGAGGTAATAGATGGCCTGCTCGTGTCTTTTATAGCTCTTCTGGGCCAGTAATGCCCCGAGAGAGTGATCCATGGCTTGGACGTAGAGTAGAAAAGGTCTTCCTATTATTGGAGCCACCAGAACACGGGACTGGTGAGTTACTTCTTGATGTTGTCGGATGCTTGCTGGCACTCTTCGGTCCATACAAAGGAGACTCCCTTTTTCATCAGTTTGGTGAAGGGACGACATCAACCAGAGAGGTTTGCTATGAATCTTATGATGTATGCCAAACGTCCTTGCAGGCCTCAAAGTTCCCTAAGATTCTTTGGGGGAGCCATGTCTAGAATTTTCTTCGTCTTCTTCGGGTTAATATGGATACCCTTCGCCATGACGATGAAGCCTAAGAACTTGCCGCTGGAGATGCCTAGGAAGGACTTGGCCGGATTCATCTTTCGTTGGTGCGCCCGTATTATGTCGAACATTATTCGTAAGTCGTCTAAGTGGCTAGACTTAACTTTGCTCTTGACGGCAATGTCATCGACGTAACACTCCATCGTCTTCCAAAGATGTTTGCGGAATATGGTACTCATAGCCCGCTAAGAGGTTGTGCCCGCATTCTTCAATCTGAAGGGCATAACCGTATAATAGTACATCCCTTTTGGACTCTGAAATAAAGTATGCTTTTCGTCCTCGGGGAATATCTTGATTTGGTTGTAGCCTGAGAATCTATCCATAAAGGACATATGTTCGAAGCCACAAGTGTTATTGATCATCACGTCTGTGATTGGGAGAGAAAATTTGTCATTTGGACAGGCCGAATTGAGATCCCGGAAGTCTATGCAGACTCTAATCTTCCCGTTCTTTTTGGTAACTAGCACGATATTGGCCACCTAGTCAGGTAGAATGTTGAGCCGGTGCAAGGCGACTTGTAGGCTAAAACCCGGCATATCTTCATAGCGCCAGGCGAAGACGTCTATATACTCCCGTCAGGTTTTATAAGAGAATCTTTGTCATCTCCTGTCAGGATTTTGCTGACAAAGATGGGTTTAGGGGAAGTTTCATCCCCTAAGTCGATCTGGATGACTTCGTCCTCAGTGGGTAGTTCTCGCTGTTCGAAATGCCATTCCCACTGAGAGCCAAGGTGTTGAGCCCAGGGCTTTTCTTCGAATAAATCGAGTGCCTGGTCTTCTTCCTCTACGGGATCATCTGTGAAAACCATGTTGACGGATAGTACCTTCTAGAGGTCCCGGCCTATACTGGAATCAGAATCCCAGGTTGAAGAGTCGAAAGAAAGCGAGTGTAGTGGAGCCTCCGATTCTAAAATCTCTGAAGTGGTCATAGGACTAATATACCCCAACCTCCGACGAGTACGTTGGTAATAGTTCTGAGGCTTCCCCTTCGGAGTACAAACTCGTAAGGGAGGACGCCGACCTTTGCCCTACTTCATCATTTTGTTGCTGTTCAGGTCGTATCCCATCGTCTGGATGAGATATTTGGCTTGAGTAACATAGCGGTAGACCTGCATCTTGTAGTCGTCGAGTTTCGGTTCTCCTGGAGCTGGCTGCTGCGAATGTTCCAGTCGACTGAAGACGATAGTTTGGTCCTTTAGGTTCCTTGGCGGGACTAGGAAATAAGAGACTTTTGTCACCCCCATTTCCTGTATTTCGCATTTGTACTCGTAATTTGATTTTGGCACGTATTTTATTTTCTCGACTTGCGGATTTTGGTTTCTCGTAAATGGGTTTGGACCATGGCTTGGTTTTATTTTGTGGAATTGGGTTGGTTTGATTAGGTTTGGTTTAATATGAATTGGTACACTTTAACCTACACTCTACCCTCAACACAACACACCCACCCTCATTATATCTCCACCAACCTTTCTCTCTCCTCTTTATTCTCCATTAACTTCTCCATCTTCTTCCTTCTTCCACACAACTCCCCAACCCATAGGCAAGTGCACCTTGCCATCAAATAAGCACCACTTTTTATTTGTCCATTAACTAGATTAGGCCATAGAGAACAACTTTAGAACTTGATATTTTGTGAATTGGAGCTTTAATTCTTCTAGATCTAGGTTTAAACCATTTTCAAAAATCCTTGGTTTTGATCTATTAAACTTTGATTTTTGCTTGTTTTGATGCTTCCATGTGGAAGAGAATTCGATTTTACTCAAGTTAGAACTTTGAAAATCTAGATTTGGTTTTGATTTGCCAAAGTTATGAAGAATTGAAGTTTTTGGTGTTCTTGGACCTGCTCTCGGCCAGGAAGAACATCCCTCTGCCTTGCGCTCTTTAGCGCATGGCCGATTGCGCACCCCCGGCCTGTGCTCTTTAGCGCAGGGCCGATTGCGCATGACCTCAGCCAGTGCTTTGCGCTGGGCTGGATTACGCCGGCACAAGCTAGCCATGCGCAAGCCAGCCATGCGCAAAGTAACTTCTGCGCAATCCACCCATGCGCAGTTCACTTCTGCGCAGTCTGTTCCTGCGTAATCTACCCATGCGCAGTTCACTTCTGCGCAGTCTGTTCATGTGCAATCTGCCCCTGTGCCCTGTGCCCCTGCGTACTTGGCACCCTGCGTAACTGACACCTGCACAATCCAACTCCCTGACCCCTTGCACAATCCATTGGCTTTTGGAGTTTTGGTTATTTCTTTAAGCTTGGCTCTTCTATAGTCCTATTTATATTAGTATTTTATTAGATATTTTACGCCCATTTTATATCCTTACGCCTTTTGTCATGAACTTGATTTTACTTAATATGTTTGGAATGACTATTGTACATGGCATGGCATGACAAGGAACTAGCATAACATGACAGTGACCCGTAGTGGTGCACTCCTGACATGACCAACCTGACATGACAGTGACCCGTAGTGGCGCACTCCTGACAGTACCCTGACATGAATTATCTTGATATCTTGATAGTGGCCCGTGGCGGCGTACTCCTGACTTGACTTGACTTGTAACTTGTAACTTGACTAGTATAATCAACTTGACACCGTGGGTGCTCCTGCTTGCTTGCTTGTACAATCCACTTCTCTTGTCTCGCATCATGTCTAGGACGTGACTTCCTAGGTACCACGGCCAGGGACTCGCGCTAAATTGGATTAGGCTAATGATTAGATCAAACTAGAACATGGAGAAATCCCAGTCACAGGCAATCTCGTTATCTGGGCGCTTTAATGGACTTGTAGCTTGCCGACGAGTAGAGCACATTTCCAGCACACTGTCATGTGTTGCACCCTCTAAGTCACCTAAGGGTACATTTGTCTCCCGGGCAATGTACCCACCTATAACTCTCAACCCGCGGAAGGATAACTGGATAGTCTGCAGGGCTTGGGACTGGAATTCTCACTTGCATCTTGTTAGTAATTAGGTTTGTGAAAACCCTAGTTAGTTAAAGTAGTAAGCCGTAGTACTTGCTTGGCCGATTGTGAATGAATGGTGTCCAGCTCTATCTAAGTCTTGTCTAGCCCCTGTACCTGGAACTCTTGATCATGATTGTTTTACTTATCTTAACGATAAATGGGTAGAGACAGTGAGCTATTTAGGCGAAGGGGTACAATCTCGGTCCTTGTTTGGTTTAAGGATTGTAACCTGGCTCCCAGAATGGTTCCACGTCCCTAGTCGTTTATCGCCCTGTGTACTTTACTACTTGTACTTCTTTTATTCTTATGTTCTGATATGCTGGCTTTTGTTCTTATTTGTGGCCTCCTTTGTGGCACTTGCTCTTTCTGGGGTTTGACCCAGCTGGTTTTGTGTGGCCAGATTTCGGAGCAGCTCCCGAGGATCTACCAAGCTTCCAGCCCAATGGTGACAACTAGACGGAACCCGGGCCAAGAGTGGGTTTTCCTTTTTGTTTTACCCACTTATATGTAAATTTATTCTTTTGAGGCGTTTAGCCGACGAGCACCTGTTAGCTCGATGCACATTTACTTACTGTCTGCCTACGGGCTGTAAACATGATTAACAAATCCTAGGGTTGATCATGTATGACTGAACTCTTGCTAGTCCCATCATTTTGTACGACTAGCTTCATGATCATCCAATATGTAATATTTGGGACACCTTATATATATATATATTTGATGCTCTAATATCTTGTAACTCTGTTAATTGCTTGAGATTGAGACAATAGGCTTGACCTTAAGAGACTGCTGGCTTGTAGTAAACCCTCATATCTAGACAGCCGTGACCGTATAGTTGAGATGTATTCTATTTCAATATACATAGCTGGCTATGTCTGCCCCCGCTCTCCAGTATTCTGGTTCTGGGGCGTGACATGGTTTAAGTGGTGGCCCATGCAGGTCTTGGCATTCAAGAAATGTGAGGGTTTACCGAATAGATGTCTCAATCAATATTCGTCCTTGATCTCTGCTCGTATCTTCAAATCCCTGAGAATCTCGACCTGATCACATTGCTTGTATCATTGATCTGTCCTGGTCCTTTCCTTATTGTTCCCTATATCATCTTCTTCAGCGGCATTACTCCCGGACCTGCCAACCAGCTAGAGGAAGCTCGACAAGCACCCCACCACCAGGAAGATCAAGCTCAGCACTCTGGAGTAACCTCCCGAGTTATGCTTTCCGGAGGCTCAGAACCTCCAGTTCGGGTAGCTCCGCCCGTTCAACCAGCTAGACAGGATGAGGGACCTTTGGTAGGGCTTATCAGAGAACTGCTTGCATCCCAAGATCGTCGAGGCGACGCCTTGCACCAGGAAGTTCATGATGCACTAAACCGAGGAGGTCCCCAAGGGAATCAGGCGGCCAACAGTTTCAAGCGCTTGAACCCTTCCTTCTTTGACGGCAGTGAAGATGCGATTGCAGCGGACGCTTGGCTTCAGGATATCGAGGTGGTTCTAGAAGCAGCTAGGACACCTGAGAATGAAAAGGTGGCGGTGGTACGCCTACAGTTGTTAGACTTGGCTCACGATTGGTGGGCAGCTCAGGCCATGGGATTAGCAGCACCAGTTACTTGGGCGACGTTCAGAGAGAGGTTCCAGACAAAGTACTTCGATACGGTGGCACGGTACGACCTGCAGACCAGATTCACCAACTTGAAGCAAGGAGGCAGGACGGTCGATGGCTATGCGACCGAGTTTTCCAGGCTGAGTAGGTTCGTCCCTACTTTGGTGGCGACCGAGTTCGATAGGGCTCAGCGGTTCCAGCAAGGGCTGTACTTAGAGATATTATTGGCTGTGGAGCAGTTCGAGCACCAGACGTTCGATGCAGTATTGAAGGCAGCAAGGAGGCATGAGTATACCTCCCGGAGAATTGTGGACAGGATCGGAGGCAGAAAGCGGTCCCACAGTCAGATGCACCAATCATCAGCTCCAGTCCCGGCAGCTAGGGGATTGACCATTGGAACTCCGAGGCGGGCGGCCTCAGTGACGTCGATTCAGCATTCAACTCCGACGTATCCGCAGCAGCAGAAGCAGAAGCAGTCTTCCGCGGTGGGATGTTCTCATTGCGGGAAGCCGGGCCATGTAGTGGCAGAGTGTCGTAGGGCATAGGGATTGTGCCTGGCTTGTGGAGGAGCAGACCACCAGATAGGGACCTGCCCTAATATGGGAGGTCCATCATCATCCAACCTTTCTAGTTCTTCGGTGAGAGGACCAGCCCCAGTTCCAGTCCAGCAGCAGCAGCAGCAACAGCAGTACCCGAGGCCATTGTTGCCTCAGGCCCAGGCCTTTCAGCAGCAGAACCAGCAGCAGTTCACCCAGGCTCCAGCACAGAACAGACAGAGGGGTTTCCAGCAGAGGGAACCCGCAGCTAGAGGTCAGGCTATGATGATGACCATGGAAGAAGAAGTTGCACCAGGTGAGGTTGTGGCAGGTACTATTCTCGTCAACACCTTTCTAGCATCTGTATTATTTGATTCTGGTGCATCGTATTCATTCATGTCTGCACGATTCGCGACACGGATAGGATTGGAGCCCGAGTCATTATCAGTGAGGCTCAATATACTTACTGGTAATGGTCTTGTGGCAGTAGATCGAGTATTTTCCTTATGTCGGATCGTAGTTAGCGGTAGAGAGTTCCCCGCTAGGCTCATAGAGTTTCCTATGGCAGACTATGATGTAGTCCTAGGCATGGATTGGTTGAGGAACCATTATGCTAGGATAGACTGCCATGTTGGCAGAGTTGTCTTTAGTATTCCCGGAGAGCCAGAGTTTTCATTTTCTAGAGGCACAGTAGAACCATCTCCTCCAGTATTGCGGATGGCAGTAGCAGCAGTGCAGTTGCCCCGGATAGTTGAAGAGTTTCCAGATGTCTTCCCACAAAAACTTCCAGGGATGCCACCAGAGCGGGAGATCGAGTTCACCATCGACTTGATTCTCGGGACAGCACCAGTATCAGAGCGAGTCTACAGAATGGCGCCTTCAGAGTTGGAGATTTTATATAAGATGATTGAAGAACTCAGGACCAAGGAATTCATTCGTGCAAGTGGATCGCCTTGGGGAGCCCCGATGCTTCTTGTGAAAAAGAAGGATGGTACGTCCAGGCTATGTGTTGCTTATCGTACCTTGAACTCAGTGACAATCAAGAACAGATACCCTCTCCCGAGGATAGATGACTTGTTTGATCAACTCAAGGGGGCTTCAGTTTTCTTGAAGATAGACTTGCGGTCAGGATACCACCAGATCAGAGTCAGAAAGCAGGACATCCCGAAGACGGCGTTCAGATCTAGGTACGGGTATTGGGAGTTTCTAGTTATGCCCTTTGGAGCGACCAATACGCCGACAGTGTTCATGGACCTCATGAACCGTATTTTCATGCCTTACTTGGATCAGTTTGTGATAGTATTCCTTGATGACATCCTGGTCTACAGCAAGAGTGAAGCGGAGCACGAGCAGCATCTCAGAGTTGTCCTCCAGATTCTCAGACAGCACCAGTTGTACGCCAAGTTCAGTAAATGCGAGTTCTGGCTCGATCGCATTTCTTACTTGGGTCACATCATTACCAGAGGAGGAGTGGAAGTGGATCCCCAGAAGATTGTGGCTATCGAGGCATGGCCAGTACCCAGCTCAGTGGCAGAAGTTCGTAGCTTTCTTGGATTGGCCGGCTACTTCCGGCGGTTCGTCTCTGATTTTGCAAGGATTTCAGCGCCAATGACCCAGTTGACCCGCAAGGATGTGCCGTTCGTTTGGACAGCAGAATGTCAGGAATCATTTGAGAAGTTGAAGCGAGGTTTGATAACGGCTCCCATTCTCACCCTTTCAGATGGGACCGGAGGATTCACAGTTTATTGCGACGCTTCAGGCAGAGGATTGGGATGTGTTTTGATGCAGCATGGGAAGGTAATTGCTTATGCGTCAAGTCAACTCCGTGATCATGAGAAGAATTACTCGACCTACGACTTGGAGCTAGCAGCAGTAGTGTTTGCACTCAAGTTGTCGAGGCACTACTTGTACGGAGACAGAGTGGAGATATTTACTGATCATAAGAGCCTGAAGTATGTTTTCACCCAGAAGGATCTTAATATGCGGCAGAGATGATGGCTCGAGCTACTGGTGGACTACGATGTGGATTTGCAGTATCATCCAGGGAAGGCCAACGTTGTAGCCGATGCGTTGAGCCGGAGAGCCGAAGTTTATTTCCTGACGGCGCAACCAGAGTTATTGTCAGATCTTCAGAAGATGGGAATAGAAGTTGTCCTCCCTTCCAATGTGGCCTTGATGGCCAGCCTACAGATTCAGTCCACCATAGTTGAGAGGATCCGGACAGCACAGTTAACAGATTCCAAGATTCAGCGACTCAGAGCAGAGTGCGAGACAGGGAGAAGGCCAGAGTTATGTATTCATGAGGATGGTACACTTTGACACGGCACACGTCTTTGTGTACCCAGTAGAGATATCAGACAGGAAGTCAATGCAGAGGCTCATAGTTCGCAGTATTCCATCCACCCAGGCAGCACAAAGATGTACAGAGATATTCGTCAACACTTTTGGTGGAATGGTATGAAGAGAGAGATAGCCCGGTATGTCTCTCGATGTTTGGTTTGCCAACAGGTCAAGGCTAAACATCAGAGGCCAGCTGGACTTCTTCAACCCTTGCCAATTCCAGAATAGAAATGGGAGCACCTTACCATAGATTTTGTGACTGGGCTACCCAGATCTCTGGCAGGCAGGGATACTATTTGGGTCATTGTGGACAGGCTTACCAAGGTGGCACACTTTCTTCCATTTAGAGTTGGACAGTCGACGGCACAGCTAGCAGAGATGAATCTCAGGCAGATCATCAGACTCCACGGAGTGCCAGTCAGCATAGTATCTGACAGGGATACGAGATTCACATCGCACTTCTGGCGCAGTCTTCATCAAAGTTTGGGGACTCGTCTCAAGTTTATCTCAGCGTATCATCCGCAGACAGATGGGCAGTCAGAGCGTACTATACAAACTCTCGAAGATATGTTGCGGTTATGTACCCTTGACTTCGGTGGTTCGTGGGAGGATCACCTGCACCTGGTGGAATTCTCGTACAATAATAGTTTCCAGGCCAGTATCCAGATGGCACCCTTCGAGGCTCTGTATGGCAGGAAGTGCAGATCTCCATTAGCATGGGACGATGTCGGAGAGAGGCAGATGCTCGGTCCAGAACTGATTTCTCAGACGGTTGAAGTGGTTAGGAAAGTCAGAGATCACCTCCGAGTTGCTCAGGATCGCCAGCACCATTGGGCCGATGCTCATCGACGTCCCTTAGAATTTGTCGTCGGCGACCATGTATTCCTTAGGATCTCGCCTACCCGCGGCGTCATTCGTTTTGGCGTATGGGGAAAGCTTAGTCCTAGGTATATAGGGCCGTTCGATATTCTAGAGCGAGTAGGCGATGTGTCCGATCGTCTCGCTCTTTTGCCGTTGCTAAGTGAGGTACATGATGTATTCCATGTATCCCAATTAAGACGGTACATCCCGGACCCGAGCCATATCCTAGATCATTCGGAATTGGTTGTTGGTACCAACCTTTCGTATGAGGAGAGGCCCGTGTCTATATTGGACCGGAGAGAAAAGACGCTCAAGAACAAGACTATTAACTTAGTCCGTGTTGCTTGGGGTCATCACTCTCTAGGTGAGTCAACATGGGAGCGTGAGGACGACATCCGATCGCGATATCCCTACCTGTTTGACTCGTGAGGTATAATATCTTTCTTATGCCTTACGCTTTCCCTTTCCTTGCTTGCATTGTATGATTGTATGATTGAACTGCTTAGTGTAGCTTGCCTGTGCTTAGTATAGCTTATCGTGGCAATCTCTAGCTCCTTGATTAAATTCCGAGGACGGAATTCTTTGAAGGTGGGTAGAGTTGTCACCCCCATTTCCTGTATTTCGTATTTGTACTCGTAATTTGATTTTGGCACGTATTTTATTTTCTCGACTTGCGGATTTTGGTTTCTCGTAAATGGGTTTGGACCATGGCTTGGTTTTATTTTGTAGAATTGGGTTGGTTTGATTAGGTTTGGTTTAATATGAATTGGTACACTTTAACCTACACTCTACCCTAAACATAACACATCCACCCTCATTATATCTCCACCAACCTTTCTCTCTCCTCTTTATTCTCCATTAACTTCTCCATCTTCTTCCTTCTTCCACACAACTCCCCAACCTATAGGCAAGTGCACCTTGCCATCAAATAAGCACCACTTTTTATTTGTCCATTAACTAGATTAGGCCATGGAGAACAACTTTAGAACTTGATATTTTGTGAATTGGAGCTTTAATTCTTCTAGATCTAGGTTTTAACCATTTTCGAAAATCCTTGGTTTTGATCTATTAAACTTTGATTTTTGCTTGTTTTGATGCTTCCATGTGGAAGAGAATTCAATTTTACTCAAGTTAGAACTTTGAAAATCTAGATTTGGTTTTGATTTGCCAAAGTTATGAAGAATTGAAGTTCTTGGTGTTCTTGGACCTGCTCTCGGCCAGGAAGAACATCCCTCTGCCTTGCGTTCTTTAGCGCATGGCCGATTGCGCACCCCCGGCCTGTGCTCTTTAGCGCAGGGCCGATTGCGCATGACCTCAGCCAGTGCTTTGCGCTGCGCTGGATTACGCCGGCGCAAGCTAGCCATGCGCAAGCCAGCTATGCGCAAAGTAACTTCTGTGCAATCCACCCATGCGCAGTTCACTTCTGCGCAGTCTGTTCCTGTGCAATCCACCCATGCGCAGTTCACTTCTGCGCAGTCTGTTCATGCACAATCTGTCCCTGTGCCCTGTGCCCCTGCGCACTTGGCACCCTACGCAACTGACACCTGCGTAATCCAACTCCCTGACCCCTTGCGCAATCAATTGGCTTTTGGAGTTTTTGTCATGAACTTGATTTTACTTAATATGTTTGGAATGACTATTGTACTTGGCATGGCATGACAAGGAACTAACATAACACGACAGTGACCCGTAGTGGTGCACTCTTGACATGACCAACCTGACATGACAGTGACCCGTAGTGGCACACTCCTGACAGTACCCTGACATGAATTATCTTGATATCTTGATAGTGGCCCGTGGCGGCGCACTCCTGACTTGACTTGACTTGTAACTTGTAACTTGACTCGTATAATCAACTTGACACCGTGGGTGCTCCTGCTTGCTTGCTTGTACAATCCACTTGTCTTGTCTCGCATCATGTCTAGGACGTGACTTCCTGGGTACCACGGCCAGGGACTCGGGCTAAATTGGATTAGGCTAATGATTAGATCAAACTAGAACATGGAGAATTCCCAGTCACAGGCAATCTCGTTATCTGGGCGCTTTAATAGACTTGTAGCTTGCCGACGAGTAGAACACATTTTCAGCACACTGTCATGTGTTGCACCCTCTAAGTCACCTAAGGGTACATTTATCTCCCGGGCAATGTACCCACCTATAACTCTCAACCCGCGGAAGGATAACTGGATAGTCTGCAGGGCTTGGGACTGGAATTCTCACTTGCATCTTGTTAGTAATTAGGTTTGTGATAACCCTAGTTAGTTAAAGTAGTAAGCCGTAGTACTTGCTTGGCCGATTGTGAATGAATGGTGTCCAGCTCTGTCTAAGTCTTGTCTAGCCCCTGTACCTGGAACTCTTGATCATGATTGTTTTACTTATCTTAACGATAAATGGGTACAGACAGTGAGCTATTTAGGCGAAGGGGTACAATCCCGGTCCTTGTTTGGTTTAAGGATTGTAACCTGGCTCCCGGAATGGTTCCACGTCCCTAGTCGTTTATCGCCCTGTGTACTTTACTACTTGTACTTCTTTTATTCTTATGTTCTGATATGCTGGCTTTTGTTCTTATTTGTGGCCTCCTTTGTGGCACTTGCTCTTTCTGGGGTTTGACCCAGCTGGTTTTGTGTGGCCAGATTTCGGAGCAGCTCCCGAGGATCTACCAAGCTTCCAACCCAATGGTGACAACTAGACGGAACCCGGGCCAAGAGTGGGTTTTCCTTTTTGTTTCACCCACTTATATAGAAATTTATTCTTTTGAGGCGTTTAGCCGACGAGCACCTGTTAGCTCGATGCACATTTACTTACTGTCTGTCTACGGGCTGTAAACATGATTAACAAATCCTAGGGTTGATCATGTATGACTGAACTCTTGCTAGTCCCATCATTTTGTACGACTAGCTTCATGATCATCCAATATGTAATATTTGGGACGCCTTATATATATATTTGATGCTCTAATATCTTGTAACTCTGTTAATTGTTTGAGATTGAGACAATAGGCTTGACCTTAAGAGACTGCTGGCTTGTAGTAAACCCTTATATCTAGACAGCCGTGACCGTATAGTTGAGATGTATTCTATTTCAATATACGTAGCTGGCTATGTCTGTCCCCGCTCTCCAGTATTCTGGTTCTGGGGCGTGACAACTTTGGAGGGGACAACTCGGTTTACAAGGTTGGCGGTTGTCACTTGTAACTGTCTTTTTTCAAAAATAAGGGTAAATTTGTCATTTTTTATATTATATTTTTGTGAATATTTATTTATTAATATTGTATTTTGGGGATTAGTTTAGCCGGGTTTGAGTTTCGTCTAGTTTTGACTTGTGTAAATGTAAGCCCCCTGAATTTAGGGCTTTATTTTTCAATTTTATAAAATAATTATTTGCAATAGATATTATTATTTGATTAAATGCCCTTTACCGTGACTTTGACTTCTGGAGCGTGAGGGATGCCAATCTCTGGAAACTCTCTTCATCAGTGTGTAGTAGACAAGATTACCTTCACGTTGATATATCATGTCCCATCCAAACTTGTTCCCTTGTACTCTTTTTGTTTCACACAACTTCGGATCAATTTAGACCGTTTGATCGTTGATTAATTATTAATTGATTTTTCCACTTTTATCCTTGATCATTATATGCATGTTACCGTGACTTTTAATTTAGGAGCACAAGGCTAGCCATTTTCTTGAAACCAACTCCTCATGCATGATCTACTCAAGACGCCCTACACCCATGACCTTCGTGTCCCACTCAGACACACCATCTTGTGCTTCATTAATTTGCTTCGCACAACTTTTGGATAAATTTAGGCCAATTAATTATCCACCGTAGAATGTGACCTGACTTCCATTTTAATTTTGGGACCCGACATCGATCCAACCTAGTCGACCCAAAATATAGACATGGCCCACACGAAGCCTACAACCCGCATGACACTTTTGTCCCATTTATTTGAGCCCCCACATGCTACTTATTTACCCATGATCATAAATACCTATTTAAATTTAATTATTGCACCATGTCCGATTTTGACCCGACCCGGCTCAACCGACCCCAACCCAAGCTTCATGTTACCCTCCCTCATGACACCCTCACTCTCATTGCCTTTAAAAAATATTAAATACCCAGTCTACCTATTTTTAATATTCAATAAAAAAATTCCTTTTATTAAAAATCCCTAGGAGATATCTAATTCTGATTCAATCCTAGCCATTGGATTCTATCTATAAATCCCAACCCTCCATTTCCCTTACACTAACTCACACCCCCCCTCCCCCCCAAAGTTGGCCGGTCCTAAAAAAACTAGGTAGAGAATCTCTATCTCTCTCTCCCTCTCTCATTTATTATACACACATACACACACAACTAATAATTCTCTCTCTTCCTTTATTAAACACCATCACCAACAACAGCAAGCTCCCCCTCCATTTTGGCCGACCCCCTTTCTTCCCTTCTTTTTCATCAACAGCCAACACCATCACCACCATTTTTTTTCAACAGCCAACACCATCACCACCATTTTTCTTCTTCTCCTCCTCCTACATATCATCACCACCACTCCACCACCATCCTCTTCATCATTCACAACCACCACAACACCATCTCGCCGCCGCCGCCGCCATGGGCACCACCGTCGCCGCCCTGCCGCGCGCCACCGCATGTGGCAGTAGCAGCAGCAGCGAGGTGGCAGTGTAGCAGCAGATGCAAACGCAGCAGCAGCGCGCAAAGTGCCCGCATGCGTGGGCCGCCGTCGTGCGCCGCCGCGTCGCCACACGACGCTGCCGACGGCCGCCGCCGCCGTGGCTGGCCACCCCTGGCCCGGCACCCCTCCGGTGACCCTCCCGGGTGCGCCGCCTTCCTCCCCGACGCTATGCATAGCCAATTCGTGCATTTCACACTAAATTCCGCCGTGACGCGCTCGGGAACGAAGCTGAAATCGTATTTTGCCGTAGCAACTTCGCGCATGATTTTTGAGAAATTCGACCATTGGATCGGCGATTTCCTTGCTCTGTCTCAATCTCGGTATATAGCTCTTCACTCCCCTCAATTTTCGTCCGTTAATTTTATCGTTTGATACATCAAAACCAGCCACCAAGTTGACCGTTTAAATTGTGTAATTTTTGGACAGTTTTACGAAGCCAAATTCGTCGGTTCGTATCTCCTCCATCGTAGCTCCGTCTGGTATGCCACTGGTTCCTATGCACATCTGGTATAACCCTCTTCCTATTCCTTAAGTTTCTTTTCATTGTGAGCACGTTTGGTTGGTTGAATTCGACGCCAAAGTTGGCCGTCCGAATTCATAATTTCCAAGTTGTAAAATTTTATTTTTGAACCCGGGACTCCAAATTCAATTTCTGACACCACCAGTAGACTCGTGGCGTCATTCTGGCATGTTTTCTTATAAAGCTTGTTAGATTTGGAGGACGTGGGCCCTGGCCCGATTTTGGTGTAAAGCAGACCCTAAAGTCCGGGTCAACGGGGCTTTTTGATGCCGACTCATCGGAATCCAATTCTGGATATACCGTTGAGTTCGTATCATCATTCTGGACTCGTCGACATATAATTTGCTAGGTTTTAGTGGACATTGGTTCCGGCACGCATTTTGGTGCAAGTCGGATACCAATATCCAGGTCAACGGATCATTTTGAGATCGGCTCATCGGAATCCAATTCTGGACATAACGTTGAGTTCGTATTGTCATTCTGGACTCGTTGACATATAATTTGAGGACATTGGCTCTGACATACTTTTACGTGCAAATCGGAATTTTAATGTCCTGGTCAACGGACCAATTTGAGATCGGGTTAACGGAATCCAATTCTGAATATACCATTGGGTTCGTATCATCATTCTGGATTCGTGGACATATAATTTGTTAGGTTTAGTATACTTTTATTTTAGCACATTTTTTGGTGCAAAGCGGGTCCGACACGGACACCGTTTTGACTAGAAATTACCTTTTTGCCCCTATATCCAAATTAGACTTATGGGCAGGCTATTCTAGCTATTTCGACCATTCAGGACACGTTGGTGATGGTTGTTTCACCATCCGACAACATCTGTAGGTTTTCACCCTATTATTATAATCTTTCTCCTTTTGTTGTATTTTGAGATCCATCGATTCCACTGATTTCACAACCAATGAAATTGAATGCGTTGACCCTGTAGATGTTTATAGAGACTAGCCTTGACCCTGTTTGACCATGGTTGACTGCTTTGACTGAACGTCGAAGTAGAGTCAACATTGACCTAGGTTAGACTAGTTTTGACCTTGGTTGACCATAGTTGACTATTTTGACTAAAAGTCAACCGTAGCCTAAAATTGATTAGAACTTGACCGAAGTTGACCAGTTGACCCAAAGTCAATTGTTAGTCAATATTAGTCAAGTTTGACCTAGAGTTGACCTAGGGCTGACCAGAGTTGACCAGTTGACCAAAAGTCAACTGTAAGTCAACCGTTGACTTAGATTGACCTAGTTTGACTTGCTTTGACTTGCCTTGACCTAGTTTGACTTAGTATGACTTGATTTTACTTTCAAACCCTTATATTGATACAGTATTCCACCTATAGGTCCTCGAGGCACTGTTCTTGGACTCAGTCGACTTATCCATCACATCACAGGCGAGTACATTCTCTGATAATATTTCTGTTTTATGATATCGTCTATGTTTCTTATATTTAGTGTAGATATCCATGTTCTCTTGACACATTGTTCATACGGATTGGTATTTCTCTGGATCCCGTCATGAGAAATTATTCCTTGCTTTCCTTGGTATAACTTGTGCAAGTCTTTCTTGTTCCTTGTGCATTGTATAGACACGATTCCTGCGAAGGCTAGCTACCCTCTCAGAGAATCGCTTGTCATGATGTGTCATAGTTGGATCCGCTATACTGGTCGGGGACGGGGAGTATTAGTGTAGATGTGTGGTCATTATCTACCTTGTTATTCTTGTAGACCTTATGAATGCCAATCCTACACTCCACGTATGATTGGCTAGATCATTAGTCCTTGTGCAGACCCAAGCCGACCACATGTTTAAACTAGTACTCACACACTTAGATAGATGATTCTTGATTCTTGTACATGCCACGATCAGTTTTACTTGCCTTGTTCTAGCTCTATATTTACAGCTTACCTTGCCATGATACTCACATGTACATTTCATGATTTCTTGTATATTCTCTCTATTTACTGCTATATTTTCAATATCGTCTAATTAGAACTGTTATTTGAGATTTGTGCTCGTTCCATCCTGACTGGATATGTTGAAAATATTTTAGGAGTTGTTATGCCATTATTAGACTACATGATGTTGCTAGCTGGGGTGGTTCTCGGTATTCTTCACCGTGAGTTGTCTCTCAGGAGTTCTAGGTCTGGTAGTTTTCAGTTTGTTATTGTTTTCCTCTATTTTATTCTTGTCTCATATGATCCTTGTAGATTCTAGTTGTTCTAGTAATATTGCTAATATTTCTTGTCTTATCTTCCTTAGTTTTCGTGATGTGACATGAGTACATTTCTAGTTATGGATCATTAGATGTTGTAGTTAGTATCGGGTACTTGACAACGCTCTACCGCCGATACTGTGGCGTACGCTGGGCGTAGCCCACATATTCGTACCCGTATATCCGGGTGCGGGTCGTGACAGTAAATGGCCTGGATAGTTTAGACTCCAATCGGGATCCAAAGATTAGTTAGGAATGGCCCACAAACTCATCTCATTAGGTAGTGCATTTAGACTAAACCCACATGACAAGTTTAGTTATTTAGAGATTAGAAACTTGACCATTTTGACCCCAAACCTTTCCATGTCTTAGATTAACCAATGGGGACCTATTAGGGGAATATTAGACATTTCCCATTGGCCCAAACCTAACCCTTATAGCAGCCAAGAGAGGGTTCCATCTCCTTTTCATTTGTAAAGTAGCCTTCATTCCCATTTTAGTATTCTTCCCAATCTTGAGAGCAAATCTTATTGATTTATCTCTCAAATCTTCTCTTGTCTCCACCAAATTTTCTTATTCTTGCAAGGAGAGGGAGGCAAAGGACTATGGAGCTAAGAGAAAGGAGGGGTGTCCGTGTCCATTTGCTAGAAGAATCCGTGTCAGATTCGTGTCCTTAGGGTTGTTCATTGGGAATCAACTCCCAATAAGTATCTCTCTCTCTCTCTAAACCTTCTATATTTTATCTTTTGTAACGCCCTAGTCCCAAATATATAGGACCAAGTACGTGAACATGTCGGCTGCACCTATACGAAGAATACTCCAATATATGGAATCCTCCTGTACGTACAAAAGCTATATATATAAAATAATCACAGGCCAGAATAATATAATCTAATCTCATCATAGTTAAACACAGAAGATAATAGAATCTAGATAATAAATAATTGTATCAAAACCTCTAGTGGCTTCTCTGTTCCTCTGAGGCCTTGGGGTTCATGTCTATGAAATTCTTGGTAGAACCTTCATAAGGATGCAGAGCCGGTGCTGGTGCTGGTACCAGAGGTGGAGGTGGAGGTCTAGCTAATGCTGCCATCATAGTCTATCTCATCAGCTCAGTCTGCTAATACTGAGATTGTATCATGGCATACATAAACTGGGAAGTAGGGCTTCCATCCATCGGTGGTAGAGGCATCTGAGGTCCCGACTGTGGTGGAAACTGCTAAGGGAATGGTGGTGGTAGAGGCAGTGGTACATTCCATTCCGATAGTACGATAGTGGTCTGCCCAGCCAGGCTGACTGGGGGTGCCGTAATCTCTGGATGCACCATCGTCGGCGTCGTAGTAGGCTGCGACTGTCCCGGCGGGTATGGTGTCACCGGAGTCATTAGAGGATTATTTACCTCCGGGGTAGCCCCTTCACCAGATGTGAGGGCCAAGGCAAAAGTGCTTCTGCTTCTTAGATTCATATTGTTGGAACGAGAAAGAATAGGATGATATTAGGAAAGGTAAGATATGAGGTAAATCAAATAATCAAGGAAGTTTCGAAAAGGTTGAAAGTCAAAGGAGGTAGTAGTTATGGATGAGATATTATTCCTATTCCTATATGCAGGCTTGTTGGGCACAGTCATGTAACCCAATAATATTTTCTGACCTGCAAGGGCCACCACAAAAATATGTAACGCCCTAGTCCCAAATATATAGGACCAAGTACTGAACATGCCAGCTGCACCTATACGAAGAATACTCCAATATATGGACTCCTCGTATATATACATAAGATGTATATATAAAATAATTATAGGCCAGAATAATATAATCTAATATCATCACAGCTCAACACAGGAGATAAAAGAATCCAGATAATAAATAAGTGTATCAAAAGATAGTCGGGTGGACATACCCACTCCAAACAGCTATAAAAAATAGTCTAACAAAATCGAAGTCCAACCTCCGCAAAATAGAATGAAAAGAGATGTAAAAAAAATCCACTAATGTCTCAATGAATGAACAGACTAAAAATCAGCAGGAGATGCCTCGTCATCAATATACGATAGATCCAGTGTCACTCCGTACTCCTGCAGGAACTCGTCTAAACCTGGAGAGATAACCAGGTCATCAGAGGGACGTAACAAGATACAAGAAAACACCATGCCATATAAACTGTGATAATAAATAGAAAATAAAGTGATGCACACAATATGGTACCTCATTAACTATGTTCCGGGCGAGTTTCGGGTAAACTAGCTGACTTAGTAATTAACCAGTCATAAATGTCTTTAGAAATATTAATTCTAGAATTTCATAGATAAATTTATAGAAAATTAGTTTAAATATTATTTTTATAATTTTTATATGATTTTTAAGTATGTTATTGAAGTAGGGGCACAACCGACTAATTAAGAGTTAGAAATCCTAAAACTGTGTTTCGATGTCTCGTGGAACTTTTGTGTGATTGTATGGATCTAAATAGTTCCACAAGAGATTGAATATAAGTTTAACACATTAATTTGACTAATTAGGTCATATCATAAGTTTCGTGAGTAGTGACTTAATCTAGTTAATTAATTATCTAGGAGCGTCGAATTTCGGAGGCGTGGATGCGGGAGCGGCGTTTCATATTTACAACACGGAATCAGGCAAGATACCTTGCTACCTTACTCTGTGATTTATATATTCTTATTTTCAGTTGTTATTTTTAGCATTTCTTATTTGTTATTATAAAACTGTGCATCCAAGTCACACTTGGGTGCAAGCGACTCTATCTGTCGTTTTCTTGCTTTTATTTATCTCTCTTGCATTGACTTAGCCTAGTGACCACCCATTGTTGATGAGTTATTGGTATCTCTCATACGGCCTTGACACTTGCTTTACCACGTGTTGTGAGTCACATATAGGACACGTACCCATGTAGTCAGCTGGCCACCGATACGTATGGAGCGTGCGACGGATAGGAGTAACTGCCAGTAGAATTGCATACTAGAAGACTTGGCAGTTACTAGAGGTT
Source organism: Iris pallida (assembly GCA_029216955.1). Classification (NCBI taxonomy): domain Eukaryota; kingdom Viridiplantae; phylum Streptophyta; class Magnoliopsida; order Asparagales; family Iridaceae; genus Iris; species Iris pallida. The sequence goes on from JANAVB010042618.1 coordinate 3,182,607, forward strand.
CTTATTGGTCATGGAGATGACGATACTAGACATAGGGTGGGGAGAACAATACCTGATGTATGGGCTTCGATTACACTTTCCTTATAACCCATAAGCTCCGCTAGAGATACGGGTATGCTTACCCCCCTCAGGTTGGCCACTGACGTTCTTGAACGTTATGCGCATGGTCACTGGTGCCTAAGAGGGGACTATACCGGATCCTATATTCATTCAGGGCTTATTCGTCGAAGGATTGTATCTCAACTGCATATTCACAGTAGAACCATAGGTACAAGGGTTGAGTTATACTACAAGTTTGGGACATTCTAGGCCAGCTGGTTACCCGAAATTAGCTAGTTTTGACCTACAATTTTTTTGACCAGATTTGAGTTGCTAAAATCATGAAAAAATACTTAAAAATCCTAATTTATGTATATGAACACACATAAAATTCAATTTCGAGAATAGGCACCAATAACTCATAGTTCCTTCACAATGGGGTTAATTTTGATCCTACCGAAACATGAATATTAAACTTATATTTCATGAAACCTTTGTGGATGATTATACCTAAAAAAACTCATCAAAATATGATTTCTACAGATTTAATAAAATATTTTCTACATAATTTTAGTAAGGGTTTGAGATGGAAAGATTTGGATTTCTTACCAACGGTCCTTGCTAGAGAGGTTGTTACGACTTCTCCTCGCCAAAGCTCCAACCTTTCTCGCTATCCCTGCTTGCTAATCCTCTTTTGGAGAGTATATAAGGGTTGGCAATGGCTATATATGGTTGGATGGAGAAGATGGAGTTTTTAGGGTTTGTTTTAAGGGGTTTGGGGGATGGTGGAGGAGATGAGTTTTTGTGAAGGATGGAGAGATGTGCAATGGAGAAGATGATGTATGGAGTCTATGGGGGGAGAAGTACTACCGAAAATATAGAGAGGAAAAGGGGTGGTTGGCTATGGAGGTAGAAAGAAAGGAGGAATTAAGTTAGGGTTAGGGTTTGGGCTAAGTTGATGTATATATATGGGCTTTATTGGGTTGCGTGTATGAAAATGAGTGGGAATCCTTTTCCTATGGGGTGTTTGGCCATGGGGGGTTGCTTGGCGAAAATCTATGGTGGGGGTCCACTATGGCATGATTGGTTGTTTGGTGAGTTGGCAAATTGATTGGATTAAGGATTTAAAAAGATCTTTCCTAATATAGAACTAATTAATTCTATCTATGAAATTCAATCCAAATCTGAATTAAATATGAATATATGTAATTATTAATATTTATTAAAGCCCAACATGCCTACATGGGGTTGGGTTTGGCTTGGAAGAGTTTTGGGCAGGTTTGGTGCAACCGGGTCTCCTAAAAAGTTATAAAGGCTTTCTTAACTATTTAATTAAATAAAAATATAACTTGTGCCATAATTTGAATGGTTAACATGCAAGAGATTAAAGTATGAGCATGGCATTCTTAACATGGCTAGCATACTAGTTAAAGCACCCGACTACCCTAGGCATGTCATACTTTCTAATCGTCTTGCATATTCAAACTCAACCATGGCTATAGTCCTTTTATATAAGATAAAAATAATTTAGAATTAAATAAAATCCAAAAATAATTTAAATATTCCTTTAAATTATGAGGGATTTTACATACTACCCAACTTAAACAAATTTCGTCCTCGAAATTAAAACTACGGTAGGGAGGTCGAATGCAAATGTAAAATTTTAAGGGGCTAACGCATGAAAGTCATACCTTGGTTTTCGAACAAATGAGGGTAGTTGTACAAGGAACCCTATTGGCTAAATTTCTATAGGGTAAATGTTCTTGGTTCAAGGCTCTACCCAACAAATAGAAGTTGGCTATCCATGATAAACGTCGTTACGAGCCTTCTGAGAGAGGCTAAAAGGTGTAGGGGTTTCATATTGAATGAATCCATCTCGGATTTAAGCTATATTGTTGGGGCAAAATCTCGTGAGATCAACTTATACTATCTTTACGAGGCTATGGGAGCCTAGAACAAGTCCTAACTCGAGAGGTTGGGCTAGTTCCGAATCGGATTGGTTAGATAGGTGCCGTAAATCAAAAATATGCCTCCCATGACCATTGTGTATAAGTGCCACACAGGGTCTCAATTGAGTAGCACACTAGGGCAAGTGCATAGTGGGCTTCGATTAGATCACAACCATATATTGGGTCGAAAGTTTTTAGTTGAGTTTGGTTCTCAAATTGAAGCCGAAAGGTTCGTCGGTATTACGGTAAGGTTTATAATTAACCCTTTTTACTCGAAAATCGTATCATGAAAATAGAGTACAAGGGATCGTATTTTAGAGGGACATAATATGTCTACATGAAGGTGGACTCATCTAGGTCTTGTATATGAAATTTGTTGGAAGATAACAGCTGGTCTAGTGCTCTGAATCTCAATGTCATAGTCGGGGACCCAAAATGATCTAGATAGAAAGTGGAAGTTTGTAAAGCACTAATTATCACTCTAACAGAAATCACTTATTCTAATCAATTGGCAATCCTAGTACATTCTAAATTCTATTGGGGCTCTACCATCTATATTCTACAGTAATTCATTTTTATAAGTTAACAAAGACACCGCTCTATGGTTTAGTGGAGTTAGGAAGGTTCGAGTCGGAAGGTCATACCTCAATTTGTAGAAGAATCTTACACGATGTCATAGGATATGAGATGTGATAGATATGAGTCAAGTTTTGAAGACCATTCTTTGATTCCAATCAGATGTCAATGATTGTATGAATATAGCTTCTTGGCTATAGATGGTATGGTGAACTGAGGAGGATATTACGGGTCTATCTTCCCTCAATACGAGCATCTGTCTTTTCGAAATCCGTAAAGGTGAAAACAAAAAGTGTTCCAGGGGGAGAGGATCGAATAAGAATATGAGATTCCAGAGGCATTTTAATAATTCAAACAAAGTGGTCAAGGCAGTTGCGGATGAGATCCTAGAGTCATATGTATCTCAATCCACGTAGGATAAGCAAATAAAATACGAACCAACTGTACTAAGGTTGATCAGACCATCATATACTGAATTCTGATTAGACAATATGTTAGTGGGCGTCCCCAATAAATATATGTCATGAACAAGCTCGATAAAGGATCAACTTGCAAAAACTAGGCTATAATTGCAGTATTTAGTCACGATAGTCCAAAGTATAAGTATATGAGATTTATGATTGAAAGAAAACACAAGTAGTTCAAAGTTTAAGAATCTAAGATGTGTCTGGTGTTCGTGCTTATACAGTCATCCTACTGCATGAATTTCTCCGGCCTTGGCTAACTCAATATGCATAGATCTTGTGTCAAAATCATGATAATAGGAAATATGACAATTAAAATCAAACCTGTTATGATTTTCCTTGATGGTTTCACATTCTCTACTACTAGAGAGAAGGCATGCCCGTAACTCTGACTGGGGTCCTGAGCTCTAGCCTTGTTGTACTGTACACCTTAGGGAGGTAATGGTGGGCGAGAAGCTGAAGATGTAGGTCTCAAGGCCTGATGTGCATGTACTAGTGCCTGCTGCTCGGGGCAATCTCTGGCCAAGTGTTATCCTGATCCACATCTCATACATAATCCCAGGCGAAGTCGACAGTCATTCCTGATATGACCTTGCTTTCCACAAAAGTTGCAAGTGGGTACTGTCCTGTGGACCTCCTGATTAGTCCATCCGGGGTAGCTCTAGCCGATACAACCACTGGTGTATGACGTCTCGATGTCTGCTGTTGCTCATTACGAAGAATCTCCTGAGCACGAGCTTCCTCCAAGACAGCCGAGTAGGAGACTTAAGACTGTGTAGTCGTATATAACTTGAGCTCTGGTGCAAGCCCATGATGGAATCTCCTCTCCTTTTCTGACTCTGTCAGGATCAGTCCCGCACCATATCTACTTAGGCGATTGAATTTTGAGTCATACTCATCAACTGTCATATTTTCTTGCTTCAGATGAAGGAACTGGTCGTATGGACCGTTTCGAACATGAATGAAGAAGAATCTCTCATAGAATAGATCATAGAACTCCTTCCAAGTGATCCCAGTACCTAATCGTCTTTCTTTCGCCTTCCACCAGTGGTGAACATTATCTTCTAATAGTAGGTCCACTGCTGTCATCCAATCTCGAGCTGGCAACTGGGATGCCTTCAGTAGCTTCTCCATACTAATAAGCCATTGTGACACCTCTAGTGGCTTCTTTGTTCCTCTGAGGCCTTGGGGTTCATGTCTGTAAAATTCTTGATAGAGCCTTCATAAGGATACAGAGTCGATGCTGGTGCTGGTACTGGTATCGGAGGTGGAGGTGGAGGTCTAGCGAATGCTGCCATCATAGTCTATCTCATCAGCTCAGTCTGCTGCCACTGAACCTGTATCATGGCATACATAAACTGGAAAGTAGGGCTCCCATCCGTCGGTGGTAGAGGCATCTGAGGTCTCGACTGTGGTGGAAACTGCTAAAGGAATGGTGGTGGTGGAGGCAGTGGTACATTCTATTTCGGTGGCATGGTAGTGGTCTGCCCAGCCAGGCTGACTGGGGTTCCGTAATCTCTGGATGCACCATCGTCAGCATCGTAGTAGGATGCGACTGTCCCGGCTGGTCTGGTGTCACCGGAGTCATTGGAGGATTCTTTACCTCCGAGGTAGCCTCTTCACCAGATGTGAGGGCCAAGGCAGAAGTGCGTTCGCTTCTTAGATTCATACTGTTGGCACGAGAAAGAATAGGATGATATTAGGAAAGGTTAGATATGAGGTAAATTAAATAATCAAAGAAGTTTCAAAAATATTGGAAGTCAAAGGAGTTACTAGTTATGGATGAGATACTATGCAGGCTTGTTGGGCACAGTCATGTAACCCAACAATATTTTCTGACCTGTAAGGGCCACCACAAAAATATGTAAGGTCCTAGTCCCAAATATATAGGACCAAGTACGTGAACATGCCAACTGCACCTATACGAAGAATACTCTAATATATGGACTCCTCGTATACGTACATAAGATATATATATAAAATAATTACTGGCCAGAATAATATAATCTAATCTCATCATAGCTCAACACAGGAGATAATAGAATCCAGATAATAAATAAGTGTATCAAAAGATAGCCGGGTGGACATATCTACTCCAAACAGCTATGAAAAATAGTCTCACAAGATCGAAGTCCAACCTCCACAAAATAGAAGGAAAAGAGATGTAAAAAATATCCACTAATGTCTCAATGAATGAACAGACTAAAAATCAGCAGGAGATGCCTCGTCATCAACATAGGATAGATCCAGTGCCGCTCCGTACTCCTGCAGGAACTCGTCTAAACCTGGAGAGATAACAAGGTCCTCAGAGGGACGTAACAAGATACAAGAAAACACTATGCATATAAACTGTGATAATAAATATGAACTAAAGTGATGCATACAATATGGTACCTAACCATTCTACTGTGAATATGCAGTTGAGATACTATCCTTCGATGCAAGAGCCCTGGCTGAATATAGGATCCGGTATAGTCCCCTCTTGGAAACCAGTGACCATGCGGATAACGTTCAAGAACGTCAGTGGCCAACCTGAGGGGGTAAGCATACCCGTATCTCCAGTGGATCTTCTGGGTTACAAGGAAAGTATAATCGAAGCCCATACGTTAGGTATTGTTCTCCCCACCCAATGCCTACTATCGTCATCTCCATGACTAATAAGAACCTTTAGTAACTGCCAAGTCTTCTAGTATGCAATTCTACTGGCAGTTACTCCTATCCGTCGCACGTTCCATACGTATCGATGGCCAACCGACTACGCGAGTACGTGTCCTACATGTGACTCACAACACGTGGTAAAGCAAGTGTCAAGGCCGTATGAGATATAACAAAACCTTATCAACAATAGATGGTCACCAGGCTAAGTCAATACAAGAGAGATAAATAAAAGCAAGAAAACGACCGATAGAGTCGCTTGCACCCAAGTGTGACATGAACGCACAGTTTTATAATAACAAATAAGAAATGCTAAAAATAACAACTAAAAATAAGAATATATAAATCACAGAGTAAGGTAGCAAGGTATCTTGCCTGATTCTGTGCTGTAAATATGAAAGGCCGCTCCCGCGTCCACGCCTCCGAAACCCGACGCTCCTAGATAATTAACTAGATTAAGTCACTGCTCACGAAACATACGATACGACTTAATTAGTCAAAGTAATGTGTTAAACTTATATTCAATCTCTCGTGGAACCATTTAGATCTATACAATCACAAACATGTTCCACGAGACATCGAAACACAGTTTTAGGGTTTCAAACTCTTAATTAGTCGGTTATGCCCCTACTTCAATAACATACTTAAAAATCATGTAAAAATCATAAAAATAAAATTTAAACTAATTTTTAATAGATTTATCTCTAAAATTCTAGAACTAATATTTCTAAAGACATTTATGACTGGTTGATTACTAAGTCAGCTAGTCTACCCGAAACTCGCCTGGAACATAGTTAATGACTCAAAATTGCTAAAATAACCAAAAATATATTTTAAAAAGAAATAAAATACTTTATTTTATAGAATAATATCAGAGGTACAAGGGTTGAGTTATACTACAAATTTCGGACATTCTAGGTCAGTCGATTACCCGAAATTAGCTAGTTTTGACCTACAATTTTTTTGACCAGATTTGAGTTGCTAAAATCGTGGAAAAAAATACTTAAAAATCCTAATTTATTTATATGAATAGACAAAGAGTTTAGTTTTGAGAATAGTCACCAATAACTCATAGTTTCTTCTCAATGGTGTTAATTTTGATCCTACCGAAACATGAATACTACGCCTATATTTTATGAAACCTTAATGGATGATTATACCTAACAAAACTCATCAAAATATGATTTTTATAGATTTAATAACATATTTTCTACAAAATTTTAGTAAGGATTTGAGATGGAAAGATTTGGATTTCTTACCAAAGGTCCTTGCTAGAGAGGTTGTAACGACTTCTCCTCGCCAAAGCTCCAACCTTTCTCGCTATCCTTGCTTGCTAATTCTATTTTGTTGAGTATGGAAGGGTTGGCAATGTCTATAGATGGCTGGATGGAGAAGATAGAGTTTTTAGGGTTTGTTTTGAGGTGTTTGGGAGATGTATCGTGGAGGAGATGAGTTTTTGTGAAGGATGGAGAGATGTGCAATGGAGGAGATGATGTATGGAGTCTATGGGGGGAGAAGTGCTGCCAAAAATATGGAAAGAAAAAGGGGTGGTCGGCTATGGAGGTGGAAAGAAAAGAGAAATTAAGTTAGGGGTTAGGGTTTGGGCTAAGTTGATATTGTATATATATGGGCTTTATTGGGTTGCATGTATAAAAAGGAGTGGGAACCCTTTTCCTATGGGGTGTTCGGCCATGGAGGAGGGTTGCTTGGCCAAAATCTATGGTGGGGGTCCACTATGGCATGATTTAGTTGTTTGGTGTGTTGACTAATTGATTGGATTGAGGATTTAAAAAGATCTTTCCTAATATATAACTAATTAATTCTATCTATGAAATTCAATCCAAATCTCAATTAAATATAAATATATATAATTATTAATATTTATTAATGCCCAACATGCCTACATAGGGTTGGGTTTGGCTTGGACAAGGTTTGGGAAGGTTTGGTACAACCGGGTCTCCTAAAAAGTCATAAAGGCTTTCTTAACTATTTAATTAAATAAAAATATAACTTGTGTCATAATTTGAATGGTTAACATGCAAGAGATTACAGTATGACCATGACATTCCTAACATGGCTAGCATGCTAGTTAAAGCACTCGACTACGCTAGGCATGCCATACTTTCTAGTCGTCTTACATATTCAAACTCAACCATGGCTATAGTACTTTTATATAATATAAATAAGATAAAAATAATTTAGAACTAAATAAAATCCAAAAATAATTTAAATATTCCTTTAAATTATGAGGGATTTTACATCTTTTCTTTGTATATTTGTTAGTTTTGAACCCATAGGAACCACCTCCATGCATGAACCACCATTAGAAATATTTTAGAGGCTCTTTTGATTCCTCCTTAGGAGTTTGGGATAGGTTTGGTGTCCCCCATGGAGAGGTTCCAAAGGGGGCACATCATGTGTTTGTATTTTTGCCCCATAGGCTTATTCGTCTTCTAATTTTAGATTTTTATGTGTTAGAGAGTAGATTAACCATGGTTATGATGTTTAGGTTTGTTCTCATTTGGATACCAATGTTTGAATCTATGTATTATGGCCTACAAGCCCTATTTTATGTAAAAATATCAAATATTGTTATATTTATGGATGTGGATCGATTTGGGGTTTTTTTGTATATATATATATATATATATATATATATATATATATATATATATATATATATATAAAATATATATATATATATATATATATATATATATATATATAAATATATATATATATATATATATATATATAAAATATATATATATATATATATATATATTTTTTTTTTTTTTTTTTTTTTTTATATATATATATATATTGATATGTGTCATGTGTGTATGTGAGAGAGTGTGAGTGTGTTAGTGTTAACTTAGTGAGTTAGATAATCTAGTTAGTATCCAAGATAATATAGTTAGTATGTATTTCTTTTGTCCAAAACAACCCAAATTCGTCATAATTTTTATCTACGTTTTTAGTAGCCAGAGCAACTTAGAAATGCTATAACTCCTAGCTTAAGACTCTGATCAAACTTCCGTTTTTTTAAAAAGAACCGTATCGAAGTTATCTTTCCAAATATATATATTAATAGGCCAAAATCATTCTAGAACTTTCTGTAAAACTGTTTGAATGTCAGTTGTCCGAAAGACGAACGCGTTTCGGTGTTTTCGTGATTTTGGGAGCTTCCGGACACGAAAATGCGATCCGTTTAAAGTTTCGGAAAGCTAATATGAAGGGCTACGACATATCTTAATCCTAGAATTTCGTGGATAAGTCTAACAGGTGAAATTATTAGTTTTAAGTAGAAAACTAACTATACGATATTGACATTTTGTGTATCCTATGAGCCTATGTAGTATGGATATCAAATGAATGTAGGTGTCATAGGTTATCAAGAATATATATGATATAGTACATATATATATATATGATATAGTATATATATATATATATATATATATATATATATATATATATATATATATATATATATATATATATATATATATATATATAACCCCCTAAAAACCCCCCTCACACTCAGCCGTAATTTAATGTTAATATTAATGTTAATGTTAATATTAACATTAATATTAATGTTAATATTAATGTTAATATTAATATTTATTTTTATTTTTATATTAATGTTAATTTTAATGTTAATGTTAATGTTAATGTTAATGTTAATATTAATGTTAATGTTAACGTTAATGTTAATATTAATTTTAATTTTAATGTTAAGTTTAATGTTAATTTTAGTATTTAATGTTAATATTAACATTAATTTTAACATTAATATTAATATTAACATTGGTATTAACATTAAATTTACGGCTGAGAATGAGGGGGGTTTTAGGGGGTTTTCTAAGGGAGACTTTTGATCCGCATATATATATATATATATATATATATATATATATATATATATATATATATATATATATATATATATATATATATATATATATATATATATAAGACTTTTCATTAAAAAGACGGGGTAGCTCAGAACGAGCTTTACAAGGTGCAGGACTGGAAGACACAAAACGAGTCCTGAAATACATAGTAGAAATAGAAAAAGGTACAAAATCGAAATATCGAAATGGCAAATTTCGAAATTTTGAAATAGCAAAAACCGTGGTTTCAAAATTTCAAATGAAATTTTGAAAATGGAAAAAGTTACGCGGGAGAGGTGCTCTGCCCCTGTGGCACACGGCCCGAGGTAAGCGCGACCCAGACGGAGCACAGCCCGAGGAAGGCGTGCATCCCGAGCCGGCGAGCGCGCGGCGCGAGAACGGCTGAACATTGGCGGAGGACCTCGGCTGGTGGCGCCCGCCCAGAGGGAGGATGGACGGGCGGAGGAGGGGCTCTACCTCCGGAGGGAGGGAGCGGGGGTCGATCTGCGGGCGGAGAGGGGGCGCAACGGAGGGATTGGGGGGGGGTGGGTACGCCGAGAGATGGGCGCCGACGGGGGAGGGAGGGGGGAAGAGGGCCGGCGCTGGGGAGCTCGGGCGGGGTGACGCCGGGGAGCAGGAGGCGGCCGCTCCAACAACAGGAGCGCTGGGCGGTGGGCGCTGGGACCGAGGTGGAAAGGAGACGGGTGCACTGCCCGAGGGCGATGGGCCCGAGGGACGGAAGGGTGCACGGCCCGAGGCGGGGGGACGCACTGCCCGAGACGGAGGGCACACGGCCCGAAGCGACGCAAGGCCCGAGGGGAGCTCGCAGACCAAGGGGCACACTGCCCGGGATGGGGCGGGGGCCGGTGAGCGCCGGGGACACCGACTGCCGACTGGAAGAGAACGGGGAGGGAGAGAGGGGCTCCACGGGCTGGGGAGGGGGGCTGCCTCAGCTCCAGCGGGCGAGAGCGGGCGCACCGACGGAAGCAGCAGATGAAGACGCGGTGGGCGGGGGACGCCGACGGACTGGGCACTGCGAAGAGCGAATGGAGGAGGGAGCTAGGGGCTCGACCTCCGGGCGAGGCCTACCGCCGGCGAGCGGGAGAGGGGGGGCCTCCGACTTGTGGCGGAGGGAGCGCCGAAGGGCGATGCTGATGGGGTGGAGAGCGCCATGGGGGGTGAGCGACGGGAGCGGTGGTGCCGAGAACTGTGAGGGCCACACCAGAGCTGGGGGTCCTTCCGGGGGGAGCTCACCACTCGCTAGGGGGGAAGGGAACCCCGGAGGGGAGAAGAGAGAGGGGGCCGCTCCAGAGCCGCAGGAGGGGGAGACGGTCGCCGGGAGTCGCAAGGAGGACCCAGTCGAGGGAAGCGGGGGCCACTGCAGGGGCGAGACGAGAGGAGTGAAGGGCGAAGAGGACGCCGGTGCGGTGGAGAGCGAGCCAGGCCGAGCAGCAGGCGGCGGAGGAGGGGGATCTCCGCCGTTGGGGGTGACGAGGCGGGCGCCGTGGGCCAGACCAGGGAGGTTGGTGCTGCCGTGGAAGGGGACGTCTTGGTGAGGGAAAAGACGGGGGGCGCCAAAGCCGGCGAAGGGCCGCCTGGAGGAGCAGGAGGAGGAGGCTTCCGGCGCCTGGCGCGGCGGCGTCGAGAACGGCGCCGAGGAGGGCGCTTCTTGCGTCCAGCGTGGGGGTGGAGGGGGAACCCCCACGACGGAGGAAAAACGGCGGGAGAGGAGCCTCCCCACGGCGAGAGGACGCCGGCAAGGGGGAGGCCCCCCCACAGGGGAGGCGGCCAGTCGACCAACCACCCGGGTAAACTGGGCGAAGGTGGGGGCCTCCGCGGGGGGGGTACTAGTTCCTATATATATATATATATATATATATATATATATATAGATGTTAGTTAGTCTCTTGGTGTCTCTTGGTGTCATAGGTTAGTATCCTATATATATATATATATATATATATATATATAGGAACTACTATCTCATTCAAACACACACACTAGAGTTAGTATCCTATATTAGAAATTAGTATCCTATGTTAGTGGATAGATAGTAGTCCAGAGATGTAAGTTAGTCTCTTGGTGTCATAGGTTAGTGTGTCACATTACCTTGAGTAGGATACTACTAGTTAGTAACTTATAATTTAGAATACTAGAAGTATATGTTAGATAGTTATATGTATATAGCTAGTGTCCTAAATATATATTTTAGTATCTTAGAGATTAGGATACTAGTAAGGTAGAGTGTTAGATACAAGTTAGTATCTTAGAGGGATAGTTAGTATCTTGGAGGGTAAATGAGAAGTCTAAGGTATTGACAAGGTAATGGGATTAACCTATAGTCTAAAGGTAAGGTATTGGTAGGATTTTACGATAGATGGGTAGATACTAGTCTAAAAAAATGGTAGGATCTATTAGCCTAGGATAGTAAGTTATCTACTAGTCTAAAGTAGATGGGGTATTAAACTATTACCAAGATATTTAAGATATTGATATAAGATACCTGTAGGGACAAGGTAAGTGGGTTATCTTGGTAGGTAATGGTTAGGAATAGGGTATTTAATTTAAATTTGACCCTGTTTGACCAAGGTTGACTGTTTTGACTCAAAGTTAACTGCAAGTCAACATTGGACCTAGATTGGACTAGAAGTTGACCAAAGTTGACCAATTGACCAAAAGTCAACTGTGAGTCAACCATTGACCCAATTTGACCTAGATTAGATTAAAAGTTGACCAAAGTTAACCAGTTGACCAAAAGTCAACTATAGGTTAACACTTGACCTAGTATGATCTAGATTGACATAGTTTGACCTTATTCGACTTACCTTGACCTATTTTGACTTTATTTAACTTAGTATGGCCCAATTTGACTTTATTTGGCCTAGTATGACCTAGTATAATTTAGTTTGACTTAGTTTGACTTGGTGTGACTTAGTTTGACCTGGTGTGACAGAGTTTGACCTAGATTTGCATAGCATACAATATGAATCATGTCTAACACTGTTAAACCATATTTAACTCATGATATCTCATCTTTAGGTCTGTGACTTCACTCGGAGCCTCGATACATTGTTTACATTTTTCACCAGATCTCAGGCAAGTACATTCTTTTGTAGTAATTTTGTTTTATGATATCGTCTATGTTTTCTGTATTTAGAGTAGATATCCTTGTTCTCTTATCACATTGTTCACACAGATTGGTATTGGTCTGGATCCCGTCATGAGATACTATTCTTTGTATTCCTTGGTATATCCTGTGCAATTTTTCCTTGTTCCCTGTGTATTATATAGATACGATTCCTGCGAAGGCTAGCTACCTTCTCAGAGAATACGTGTCATAACATGTCATGGTTGGATCTACTATATTAGTCGGGGACGGGGGTATTAGTGTAGATATGTGATCAAATCCTCCATGTGCAAGATATTGTTCCTTGTGAGTGCTAATCATATACCGCATGTATGATTAGCCATGCTATTTTTCCGGTACAAGTTCCTAAGCTGATCACATGTTAAAACTAGTGCTAAACTCACGTTGATTGTAATTTTCCTGATTCCTGTACATGATATACACTGTTCTCTCATTCTTACATTCATTTACAGTCTTGTTATGCCTTACCATGATTCACATATGTACCATTTTACCTTGTATATTTCCTCTATTTGCTGCTATATTTTTAATATCGTCTACCTAGAACTTTTATGGGAGATTTGTGCTTGTTCCATCCTGATTGGATATGTTGACAAAATTTTACAGATTATGGCGAGGAGGAGTGTCCTACCTACTAAGGTCCCCATGACGTAGTTGGCTTAGACTTGGAGTGTAGAAGCATGGAAAAATATAAATAAATTTGTATACGGTCAGGAAATCAGCCTCATACGACTCATAGCTGAAGGAGCCTTCATACGGCTCAAAAGGCTCGAGAGCTTTATGCGGCTCAAAAAGATGAAGAGGAAGCCACGTGGCCTCATGTAGTAGGCCATAAATGCTCTGAGTAGTTGGCTCATTAATTACCCTGACACAGTGGCAGCTCTGACAATGATGGATTGACAGCTCTGACATAAAGTAGAAATGATGACCCTCGACGTGCTCCTAGAGAGACGAAGAAACTCTTTACAGCTGGCACGATCCTCTTTATGCGGCTCAGTTGCAAGGACGTCTATGTGGCTCAGTTGCAAGGGTCTTTATGCGGTTCAGTTGCAAGGATGTCTATTCGGCTCAGTTGTAAGGGCCTCCATGCGGCCCAGATTAAAGGACGTCCATGCGGCTCAAACTAAAGGATGTCTATGCGGCTCAAACTAAAGAACGTCCATGCGGCTCGAATTAGAGGACGTCCATGCGACTCAAATTAAAGGACGTCCATGCGATTCATAGTGAAGGACGTCCATGCGGCTCGAATTAGAGGACGTCCATGCGGCTCAAATTAAAGGACATCCATGCGGTTCAGAGTGAAGGACTTCCATGCGGCTCAGATCAAAGGACTCCCATGCGGTTCGGTTAAAGGCCATGCTCATGCGGCTCACAACAGTTAGGACACGTAGCAGGAATTAATTAAACCCCAACAATTCAAATTTGTGGCGATCAACATAATAGGCTGTTGGGACACGTGGCAAGAGATTGACCAAGATTTATTCACTCGAATTTACTGATATCAACAAATCATCATGAGGCAGATTTGTTGCAATCAATATTAACTTCCTATGCATATTTGTTGCAATCAACATTAATTGCTCATGTAGATTTGGTGCAATCAACATTAACTGCCCAGATTTGTTACAATCAAGATTAACGGCCCAGATTAATTGCCAACAAAACAGGATTAAGGCAAATCATAACCAATCCCTAACCGCCCATTCAAGGAGCAATCATTGCAAACACTACTTATCACATTCCACTCCTATAAATAGTAAGGTGCCATTCCCTTGCAAAAGAGGAGCACAAAGACACACAGAGGAGAGATACAGAGAGAGAAAAAGGCACAAAGAGAGCGGCGGCGCACAGAAAAATCTCCCCACTCATCCCGAGAGAATTTTCTTCATCAGAGTCAAGGCTACGTCCGATCGTCCAAGGAGTAAGGCAGAGTTGATAGCACTCTCCCGAGCCTCTACCGTCACCCTCCAGAAAAAATAAACAATTGTACTTAGATTGTTATACCTAGGTTTTTGTCCCTAGGCTTTCTTTGTACGAGCGAGTTTGTGTTGTGAAGTAAAAGTCCAGTCCTCCCATAAAATTGTTCTGTTATTTTATAATCAATGGCAAACACGATGGCGACTCTGCTGGGGACTAACTTCTCAACGGCTGAGGAGTTGGTGACGCAATCGGACGCAGCCAAACTTGGCTTCACTCAACAGATGTTGGTCGCCCGGTTCGACCAGCAGGCGTTTGAAGAAATGTACTCCGACGGGAGCGCTGGCCCTGTCCAGCAGCGAGCCCGCACGAAGAAAGCCCACAGGGAGTAGAGGCCCAAATCATTCGTTTCATTCCAAGCTCTCGAAGGAGTACTCTCTGTTGCCCAAGACAGCGGAGAAGACTCTCTTGCGGCCATACTTCAGACCATAGAGGACTCTGCTGTCCCCAAGTCCGGCAGAGGAAAACACTACGATGTTGGACTTGTAGGGGCAAAGGGTTACTCTACACGGTCTAGAAAAAAGCCACAGAAGGGCGCCAGCCGCATGAAGACTCATGCGGCCATAAAAGCCAGCCACAGACAGAAGGCTTATGCGGCCAGAACAGCCAGCCGCATGGAGGAGGCTCATACGGCCACCATGACTTCCATCCGTATAGAAGAGGCCCACACAGCCACTACAGCTCCCAGCCGCATGCAAACTGCCAGCTGCATGCGGACCGCTTATGTGGCCATAAATGCCAACTGCATGCTGGCAGGCTATGTGGCTAACAATCTCAGCCGCAGGCCATCTGCTTCATGCGGCTCAGACTCAGTCTTTGACTGCCTCTTAGGCGGTCCAGACCCCAGATGCTCTCATGTGCCAGTCTCTGTGGACTCTTCCTACTATGCACTCTCAGGTGATAGAAGGAAGAAGTCTTGGACAGCGCGGGCTCGTCGAGCTCAGTCAGCTGTCCCAACTTCTGACTATCAGGGCGTCCCGCTGACTATTACACGGGCCCTGATAGAAAGTTGTATAAAACTATCTGCGTCCAGCCTCCGACGGCCAACGAACAAGATAGTTATCAAGAATCTCCCAACAACAATCAGGGGCGAGCATTCTTATTACCCCCGTATCAGGGAGCAGGCAGGATGCCAACACACTCACGTGCTCAGGACTCCCGGGCCCACAAAATGGGTGACTTGCACAACATGATTCTTCACAAACGCAAAGAAAAAGACGAAAACTTCGTGTGCAGAGAGTCCGTCTATGGACATCACTGCACTCAAGTCATTGTCAACTCCTGCTACAGCAAGGCGGCTACACAAGAGGACCGACGATCCGTCTTCCAACGACTGCAACACCCAAGCTCGGAAGACGAGGCGCTTCTCGTCGCCTTCTGCAATTCTGCTCAGAAGATCCGTGGCAGCGGAAGAGGGAAGAAAATAAACGTCTCCAGCCCGAAAATCTAAACCAAGAAACTCTCTTCTAAGCAGTTGTCCATGACCGTTACGGAAGGAGTTTTCCAAGGTACCCGCTCAAAGACAAAATCTGCCACACTTGGAGATTCATTGTCCACACTCTGGAAGGCACTGAGCCGGAGGTAGCACTCTCCAAACATCCACGACAATCCGGTATTCCAAGAAGATAATCCAGGTGAAACGGTTCCCCCAACAGATGCAGCAGGTTCTGATGTCCCCGAGGACGTCCACAACTCTCAAGACGAGGCAAGCTCTGAAGCTGGGGGTACCACTCCTTCTGGGTTCGAACCAGAGGAGAACATTCCCACATACCCTGACGACTTCTCTGTACAAGGGTATGACTCAGAGGGCACGTCCTCCACCGTTTCTTCCATCTCTCCTCATGTGAGGACGGTGTTCACGACGGACAGCAACCAAGACGGTCCCAATGATCGCCAACGCATCGACACTTTGGAGGCCATACTGTATGCCTTGGTCAAGTCTGTGGACGAGATCAAAGCGGCCCTTCCAACTTTGCAAGGAAGGACGTCTGGCCAAACAAGCTTGGGTCCCGCAGTCAATGTGGACTCGAACTCAGCTGCACCAAACACGGGTGATAATCCTCCTGAAATATCGGCTCCCACCGTTGCAGACGAAGCCAGGGAGGCAAGACGAGAGGTCCAGGAGATCCGGGCCATGTTCCATGCCCGAGAAACCTGCCAAGACCTTAGGATACGACAACCGTATCCTGCTGCATAGAGAGATGTTCCCTTTCCACCAAGATATAAACCATTCCACATCAATCCGTATGATGGAAAGACATCTGCAAGCAGGTATATCACCTACTTTGAAGTCACAATCGACCATCTGCCTCATGATGATGCTATCCTTACGTGGTTGTTCATTGGAGCGTTGGAAGGGGTCGCCTTCGACTGGTACCGCAACTTGCCGGACAACTGCATCCATTCCTTCGTCAGCTTCAAACGTATGTTCCTGGAGAGGTTCTACGAAGTAGGACAAGACATGACGATATCCACTCTCATGGATGTTGTTCAAGGAGAAAAGGAGCTTACAAGGAACTATATCGAGCATTTTCGTCAAACCGCGATGAAGTTGCCTTCCGGTAACCCTGATTCCTCCTTAATTGAAATTTGCCAAAAGAGGTTGCTCCCCACAATCAGCCTCTGGATGGGCAAAAGTCAGTTTAAGGATTGGAAGACTTTCATTATCAGCGCCACTAGTGCAGAAGACAAGTTGAAGAAAGCTCGCCAACTGGGATTGCACATCTCGGAAGGAGAGGACAAGGGCAAACGCCCAAACACCAACAGCAACAATGGTGGTAACCCCTCCAACAATCGAGACAATAAGGGCAAACAGACTATGGTGGCCGACACAGCACAGAAGATCGAACCGAAGCTGGCAGAGAAACAATGGCCTCAAATGACCTACTCCTTCGAGGACGGCCATGTCAAGCCCATCTTGGACATGCTCATACAAGGAGGTCGAATTCAGCTCCCTCCCCCAAGGCATGAACATCGTCCTACAAAGATGGAGAGCCCCAAGTACTGCCACTACCATCGCTATGTCCACCATGCTACATAAGACTGCTACCAACTGAAGCGATACATCCAACACCTCATCGATTCTAAGGCCCTGGCTATTGATTTCGAAGAGGTGACCGTGGCAGCCAACATGGTGTCGGTATAATTCGGCAGCTTCCCTTCGATAAAGACTTAAGATGGAGTAGTGCCCGTCCCGCGAGCAAAGATGGAGGTCGCTAACCTTCCACCTTCCCGAGACCAGGCTGCTGGTCTAGTGCCCCTCACCACATCACGCGGGAGGTCATGTGGGTCCATCCAGACTTGGTTCGAACTTGGTACCTGAAGTGACTCAGTCCATACTACCCTCCACTAGCAAGAAGAAGAGTGGAAAAGTCAAATCATGCCACACAATCTCGGCAGAGGTCGAAGAAGCTACGGCTGTTGTTACCCGATCCGGTGCACAAACTCAACCTCTATCGGGTAACTCGGCTGAAGATCATCAGCCGACGGCTGCTGATGCTCCAGGACCTTCTCAGCCTTCGACGACCGACAAGCCTAGGCCGAAGGAGACTCGCTTTGACAAACCGCTCCGAAGAGAGACGCCTCATGGGCTGGAGAGGCCCTACAATTTTGACATCTTGGTACAATTGGCCAACACACCAGCCAAATTATCGCTGTACGAGCTCTTGAGGCTCTCCAAAGATGTTCGCATCGCACTGAGCAAGGCACTCCAGAATGCCGACGCATATCTAGCTCAGTCCAATCTCACTGGGGAGAGCTCGCCTCCAGATCTCCAGGACAGCGCTTGCACAGGCGCAATGCCCAACATTGTCTTCACTCCGCAGGATATGCTTATCAAGACCCACCTGCACGATCGCCCCTTGTATTAGACTGAGTACATTAGCGATATCAAGGTGGATCGGATGTATATTGATCCCGATTCTTCTATAAGCATCATCCCGAAGAGCCTGCTACACCATCTGCACATCCCAATGCATCGCCTGACGCCGACAAGCACTGCCATTAGCGGGTTCAGTTCAGGCAGAAGCTATTCGATCGGAAAGATTCGTCTGAAATGCCAAATTGGCGACCTTCAGTCAGAAGTGACCTGTTATGTCATAGATGCGGATACATCTTACAATATTCTCCTAGGGCATCCTTGGATAAACGATTACATAATCGTGCCTTCCACACGGTACCAGTGCTTCAAGTACGTCGACAAGCACGGCTTCGTGAGGACAGAATTTGCTAACATTGATCCCTTTAAAGGAGTCGAATCCTAATATTCCGACTCATGCTTGTATGAGAAGTCGAAAAAGCACCTTGTTGAAAGAGATACTCAAGCTCAAACTGAGGCGGCAGCTGGATCGGATGAACCTCTGACAATCCATCTCCAAGCCCGTAAACCTGGCAGAACTGCACCACTTACAGCCACTCTACATAAGGATGCAATCAGCCTCTCTGCACAAGAAGGGCAGATGATAATCCGACTGCCAAGGTCTGGCCAAGCGCCAAGACCCACGACAGAGCCACTGACAGTCAGGCTACCTAGAGCTAGCCAGCATCAAACAGAGGAGCTCAATCCCTCTGTCAAGCCGATGATGATTCGTCTTCCCAGAATGAATCGGCAGCCGAGCGCTAAGCCGAGGACTGCTAGCCAGCCAACAACATCCCGTCCAGCACCAAGCACCAAATTAGGGGTCGCTAGTACGCCAAAGACTCTACGTTTTGCTCTACCAGTGGAGCCCCTAATTATTAAGCTACCCAAGTCATCCTTCCAGTCTTCATTAACATAGGGGGTGGCCGAAGAAGAGTTAGAGATGGCCAAGTATGTGGCTGCTCACACTGATGTTCTATCCGCAGATGATGTAATCCCACTGAAAAAGATACCTTACTTCATCAATAAAGGGCTATCTTTGAACTACCTCGAGCTTAATAAGATCTGTACAATATATGCTATGGAACACGGTATAGGCACCTACTACACACACAGGTGACAAATGTCTACACCGCAAACCAACTTACTCCAGTGGAAGACGCTTACTACATAGTCGAGGGAGACGATCATCCAATCATCTTCGGCCGGAAGAATGATCCACAACCCTTAAGGATAGAAGAGGTTGATCTCGAACCCGACACCGGGAGACTGCCCCTTTATCTGTATAGTTTCTGATCCAAGTATCTCATGCAAAAACAGGGGTATAATCTGGAAACTACGTCAGGCTTGAACTAAGACACTGGATGGCGATTACCCTTACAATTGCCAGTCCCGGGTGGAAAACCACATGATTACTACAACAAGACCAGATGTGGGCTAGGTTATGTTATACCTGCAATGACCCCTGAAAGCTCAGATGAGGAATACGACTGGCATTCACACTCAACCGGATCACCAACTTCCGATTCGGATGTTCGCATCGGAGATGTATTCAGGCAGGTTTTGTCCGTCAATGTGGCATTCGTCGACGCCTATGAAGAAGATGAAAACATTCCTGAACTTCTTGAGTTAGTGCCGTGGGCACAACAGCTAGATGCGCAATAGAAGAAGCGGTTCGAACAAAGAGAGCCTCCCACCAAAGATGAGGTTATGCAAGTTGATCTCGGTGATGAGTCCTCTCCAAAGCCCATCTTCGTCGGCAAGAATCTGACAAACGAAGAGCGGGAATCGCTACTGCAACTCGTCAGAGAATATATCGACGTGTTCGCCGGGAGCTACGAAGACATGCCAGGACTGAACCTCGAGGTTGTACTTCATAAACTCAACATTCGTTTGGACACAAAATCGGTCAAGCAACAATAACGAAGATTTTGCCCCGACATCATGAATGCCATTGAAGCTGAGGTCAATAAACTGATAGCTAGCGGCTTCATCCGCAAGGAACAACATCCAGACTAGGTCGCCAACATAGTACCAGTCCTCAAGAAGAATGGAAAGATTCGAATCTGCATCGACTTTCACAATCTGAATGAGGCATGTCCTAAGGATGAGTTCCCCCTCCCTATTACGACATCATGATTGACAATACCTGTGGCTTCGAGCGTATGTCATTCATGGATGGTTTCTCGGGGTACAACCAAATCAAGATGTTTCCTGATGACGAAAAGCATACATCATTCCGAACACCAATTGGCACATACTGCTACACAGTCATGTCTTTCGGTTTAAAGAATGCTGGCGCCACCTATCAAAGAGCTATGAGCGTCATCTTTAGAGACCACTTGCACAATACAGTAGAATGCTATGTCGACGACATCGCCATCAAGAGCCGCTCTAAGGAAGATCATCTGCATGATCTGAGGACAGTGTTCGACCTGATGCGAGCACACAATTTGAAGAATCCCACAAAATCCTTCTTGGGCATATCCAGCGGGAAGTTCTTGGGTTTCATCATTACTTTCCAAGGTATCCACATAGACCCTGAGAAGACGAAGGCAATCATGGAGATGGGTCCCCCAAAAAATCTCCGTGAACTCCGAGGCCTTCAAGGGAGGCTGGCCTACATCAGGAGGTTTATCTCTAACCTCTCCGGACGATGTCAGCCATTCACCGACCTCATGAAGAAGGGTGTTTCATTCATATGGGACGAGGAATGCCAGCGCGCCTTCGACAGCATCAAGAAATATCTGACGAACCCTCCAGCCCTAGTGGCCCCGGTCGCTGGAAAACTATTCATGTTCTATGTGCGAGCAATGGAGCATTCTCTCGGTGCTCTACTAGCAGAAAATAACGATGCAGGCCATGAGCAAGCTATATATTACCTTAGCCGAATGATGATGGGGCCGGAGCATCGATACACTGCCGTGGAAAAAGAGTATCTTGCTCTGGTTTTCGCTATTCAGAAGACGCGACACTACGTCACGGGACAAACCATCCATGTCTGTAAAACCCCTAAATTTCTACTATTTATTTTTTTTATTAAATTTGGTACCGATTTAAAATTTTGTATTGTACGTCGCATAGTCGTATTGTACGTCACGCACGAAATTATTTTTCTTGCTCGTCGAGTGCGAATATGTGCGAGCGTACATATTTTTGAAAAACATTATTTTAATTATTTTTAATGTAGACAAAAATTATTTCTAGCTATTATTTTCAAGTTTATATGAAAATCCTTTCATTTACATAGGTATAATAATAAATAAATTTTTCCTATAAAATGGTAAATTAGAAAAGTATATCTATGTAAATATTATTTGTACAAACATATATTTTTCGTAATTATTTATTTGTTTATCTTAAATAATAATGTATTTTTGAAATTAATTATTATAGTATTTTTGGAAAACATATTTTTGAAATATTTGTGACAATTTAAATTTTGATTTGATTCCATGGATGCATTTAAATAGATTAAGTTAATATCTATAATTGGAATTTGATTTATTGATTTGATTTGCTTTTAAACTAAGGGAATTAAATTAGATTTAATTGGATTTGGATTCAGATTTGATTTCATTGATTTAATTTAATAGATTGATTTATCTAATTTGGGTTTAAACAATCCTAATCCTTATCTTATTGGGAATTCCCACATCCTATAAATAGGCAGGTACTCCTCCAACTTTTTTTTATTAATTCTTCCACAATTTCCTCCACCACAAAGTGAGTGCCTCGTGTCGGTGTTCCATCAATCCTCGTGTCAGCCGTGACGGCCTCGGGTCCGACCCCGGATGTCTTCCACTATCCTTATTTTTTTTACATATACATCGTATTCTTTGTGTCCGACATACCGGACACGTACACCAAATTCTTTCCAACCTAATCTCCGTGTCCGACACTTGGACACGATTCCTAAACCTAATCATAAACGAAATCCTAACCCGACACCCCGCTGCCATCATAACCACCCCCGCTGCCATCACAACCACAACCGTCGTCATCAACAGAACCGCCTCGCCACCGCCCGTCCACCGATCCCCGTCCATACCCAGCCAACCCGACAAACAACCACCCAAACCACCACAACCAACACGCCATCGGTTTCCCTTCTACCACAAACCACCACCACCGTTTTCCTCTTTGGCCGCCGGAGTACAGCCACCAGCCCGACGTAAACCTACACCAACCGCCGCCTGGCTTCGACCGTCCCCAATCAACCAAAGAAACCCCATCGACACCACCACCATCATCGACACCACGGCCACCACGCCATAGCCAACTCCGGCCAGGGCCAACTCGCCACCAGAAAAAGAAAAAGAAAAAGAAATAGAACCCTAACCCTAAATTTACCTCGCCGGCCGACCGTCCGCCGACGTGCTCCCGCCCGTAGCCGTCGTCCCTGCCGCCTCCGCGAACAAACCCCGACCGCCGCACCGCTGCGTGCACCGTTCCTCCGTCGCGGAGCCGCCCGCCCCCGAACCACCGAGCCTCCGCCCAGATCTACGACTCCGCCTCACCCCGCTCGTCTCCGCCCCGACCGTGGGCGACCGCCGCGTCCGTCTCCTCGTTCGAAACCCCCTCCGCCACAGTGTCCGCCGCCCAACTCCGCGTCTTTCCGACCTATTCCGCCCATCGCCGTCCACCCATATCCGCTCCGCCCCGCACGGCCGGGCCGCCATCGCCGCGCAACCCATCGCCGGCCAAACCCCTCCCTTCAGTTGGTTCTCCGCCGTCCCCGCGTTGGCCTTCTCTTCGCTGGCGAGCGAGTCCCTCGCCGCCGGAAACTCTAAACCGCCACCGCCGCCTTTCTCCCTCCACCGTGAGCCTCCGGAGCCCGACCGCTTCCCGACTTCTCCGCTTCTTCCTTTGCTCTCTCTCTCCCTCTGCTATTCTTTATATTTTGTTTTAGTATTTGTTTGTTTTTTTTGATTTATTTTAGTATTCTCCTCGAAAGAGGAGAACATCCTTCTGATTTTTTTTAGTGTTCTCCTTGCTGTGAGAACCAACTTCATTTTCTTTTATTTTCTTTTATATTTTTTTATCTAATTATCTATTTTCTTTATTATTATTATTATTAGTATTAATATTTTCATTATCATTATCATTAAGATTTTTATTGTTACTATTATTATTGTTATTATTATTATTATTATTATTACTATTACTGTTAATTTCATTATTTTATTGTCTTGCTAAATATTATTACTTGCATTATTATTATCATTTTAGAAAATTCTACGAATATTTTCTAGCTAATTTTAAGGTAAATTTTGACACTAAAATATTTCTCGAATTATATGTATATAAATGTATTTGACAAGTTATAGTTTTGCCTAAATACTCCTTAATATTTTTTTAGTACCTAAATATCGTCATATATAAAATATAGTTTTTATACTTAGAAATAGTATTTGTCAAAACTTAGATTTTTCTCCCTAGAAAGATTTTTAGATTTCAAGTAATTAAATTAATCGTTTTACTAAATAAAACTATATTTTTGTATTAAGAAAAGTTTTATAAAAGCATATATATTATTTATTATTTAACCCATCCTTTAGATATCTTTCTGTCCATAACCAAGTCATTCCTTCGCCAAATCTAGCCTACCATGTGTCCACCTTAACTAATTTGACCCTTCTGGACCCAATGACACGATCCGTGCCACCATCCGAGGTCCCCTTGTACAGTTGTTACACCGAAATTGCAGTTCGTGCCACCGTGATATTCGCAGCACACCAGGCGTCCTACCAGGCAAGACACCTTGCCATTTGCTGTTTATTTATTGTAGCTCATATTTCATGCATTATTTATTTTCTTTATGCAAAATAAACTGTGATACATGGCATAACTGTTAGAACTTACTGTTTATTTATATTTCCTGTTGTGTATTATTTTTCTTACAAATTAAACCTAGATTTAAGGGACCGCCTTGTGTGTTGCATTTATTGGCCTTGACACGTTGTAACACGAAGTTGTGTGTCGCATGTAGGACTCGGAAGTGCGTGATTGGCTGGACACCAGTACGTACAAGCCGTGCGATAGGAATAACTGCTAATAGAGGTTGCATGCTAGTTTGACTTAGCGGTTATAGAGGTTATTGTTGTGGATACAACATAGTAGGCATTGGGCGGGAAGGACAATTCCTTAGCGTATGGGCTTCGATACACTTCCCTTGTGACCCGGACTCTTCGCTGGAGATACGGGGTTGATGACCCATGATTACTGACGGCCACTGACGATTCTGCAGAACGTCATGCTCTTCCTGATGGGGCCTCTGGTGCCCAAAGGAGGACTACGTCGATCCTATTCAGCCAGGGCCCATGTGTAGAAAGGATTGTTCTTAACAATATTTCACTTAGAATGGTAGGCTACCCTATCCGTTAGGTACGAGTACTTTTGGTTTGGGTACTTGTATCTGACCGTGGCTTGGAACAATAACTTGTCGCGAATTAGTTCGTCACATCTTGTCCTTGTTTGGTTGTAGGTGTGACTTACTACTTCGATGAGAAGGTATTGAACCTTGTTGGGGTCCGAATACCATATTAGATTTTTAGCATGGAAAGATACGTCACCGTGAATTAGTTTACCATCTCCTGTCCTTGTTTGGTTGGGGGGATGGTACGCTCGTTCAGTAGGTGCGTATTGGAACATGTTATAATTTGATTTACTTATTTATTTGAGCAATATTTATTCAGTTTATATGGCATGATATTATGTGTCTTGTTACGTCCCTCTGAGGACCTGGTTATCTCTCCAGGTGTGTGCTCTTGTCTTTCGCAGGTGCTTTAGCTTTAGCCGTGATCATCGCTATTTCTTTGAGGATGATAGCAGTTAGATCGTCTTCGCTTCGCTCGTCAAATTTATTTCTTTACTCATGTATTTTTCCTTTACTTGTTGGTAGTAGATTTGTCTTCACCCAACATATTGTATCAAGACAATTCATTATCTTTATATGATGTATTTTATTCATTTATTCTGTGTGGATGAGTTTAGTTATGGTTCTACTGCATTTACAGCTTATGTATCTATACGAAGCCTATGTACTCCGTATAAATACAGCTGGCATGTCTATGTTCCTAGTCCTACGTATTTTGGGACTGGGGCGTTACATGTTTTTGTGGTGGCCCATACAGGTCAAGATAAATTGTTTGGTTACTTTACCGTACCAAGCAAGCCTGCGAATAGGATTAGAAGTCTAGGATCTCATCCACATACTTGACCTCTTTCCTTGATTTATCTACCGTTTGACTCATCAATTTCATCTTGCTTGCTTCCTTTCATCCCAATTCTTATCTTTCCTTCGTGCTTGCTAGAGATTGACCCTACTAGTTAGTTGTCCCAAAACGCCATTAGTTTAATTTTTTAAGTTGGGTAGACTACCTTATGACCTAGCAATCCCTTTGACCTAGTGACCTATATTAGCAAGCTTATTTAGATCCTAGAATCTAGAGGACCTAACCCTTCTAGCCAACCAAGGACTTGGACAAGAAGACTATAGGACAACTGGATGACTTAGAATCATTCTACCTTCTTTTAATCTAAATCTCTCGTGCCTATATTTTTACCACCTTGACTAATGTTGCAACTACAATCTAGTTTTGCAAACTCATCCATTTATCGAATTTGTTCACGACTTATGCTATTGAGCGGCCGCTCACTAACATATTATCTAATCAGAACCGGTGCATAATGGTCTGATCAACCAAGTGCACTTTGGTTCGCTTTTGTCTATTATTCTACATGGATGGGGACATAGTTAAACTTGTCCTTTAGAGTCCCATCCACGACTGCCTTGACAATTCCTTTGAAATTATTCGGTCGCCTTGAACCACGTATTCGTATTCACCTCCTTCGAACTCTATATTGCTTTCGCCTTCACCTTTTTTCGGAGGACGAAGGCGTTATACTATAGAACCTTTTATCTACTATGACCATTCTTACTCGATGTTGTTATATCTTCATCCTAAACTACTCGTCCTTCTCTCGGCCCTATCAAGACCCTCTAATCGCTTAATTTAAGTGAATCTTTTTCGTTCTATTAATCGCGACCCTCATTCATTACCCGTGACCATACCGTATTATTTTTTTCTATGATCTAGATCGTGACTTCTTACGACATGATTTTGTTGAGCCTTATTGATTGTTCCCCATTGATACCCCCTTGTGTCCTCTTATCCCCTACAAATTCTTAATTTCGAGGACGAAATTCTTTTAAGTTGGGTAGGATGTAAAACTCCTAAATTTCTACTATTTATTTTTTTTATTAAATTTGGTACCGATTTAAAATTTTGTATTGTACGTCGCGTAGTCGTATTGTACGTCGCGCACGAAATTATTTTTCTTGCTCGTCGAGTGCGAATATGTGCCAGCGTACATATTTTTGAAAAACATTATTTTTATTATTTTTAATGTAGACAAAAATTATTTCTAGCTATTATTTTCAAGTTTATATGAAAATCCTTACATTTACATAGGTATAATAATAAATAAATTTTTCCTATAAAATGGTAAATTAGAAAAGTATATCTATGTAAATATTATTTGTACAAACATATATTTTTCGTAATTATTTATTTGTTTATCTTAAATAATAATTTATTTTCGAAATTAATTATTATAGTATTTTTGGAAAACATATTTTTGAAATATTTGTGACAATTTAAATTTTGATTTGATTCCATGGATGCATTTAAATAGATTAAGTTAATATCTATAATTGGAATTTGATTTATTGATTTGATTTGCTTTTAAACTAAGGGAATTAAATTAGATTTAATTGGATTTGGATTCAGATTTGATTTCATTGATTTAATTTAATAGATTGATTTATCTAATTTGGGTTTAAACAATCCTAATCCTTATCTTATTGGGAATTCCCACATCCTATAAATAGGCAGGTACTCCTTCAACTTTTTTTTTATTAATTCCTCCACAATTTCCTCCACCACAAAGTGAGTGTCTCGTGTCGGTGTTCCATCAATCCTCGTGTCAGCCGTGACGGCCTCGGGTCCGACCCCGGGTGTCTTCCACTATCCTTATTTTTTTTACATATACATCGTATTCTTTGTGTCCGACATACCAGACACGTACACCAAATTCTTTCCAACCTAATCTCCGTGTCCGACACTTGGACACGATTCCTAAACCTAATCATAAACAAAATCCTAACCCGACGCCCCGCTGCCATCATAACCACCCCCGCTGCCATCACAACCACAACCGTCGTCATCAACAGAACCGCCTCGCCACCGCCCGTCCACCGATCCCCGTCCACACCCAGCCAACCCGACAAACAACCACCCAAACCACCACAGCCACCACGCCATCGGTTTCCCTTCTACCAAAAACCACCACCACCGTTTTCCTCTCCGGCCACCGGAGTACAGCCACCAGCCCGACGTAAACCTACACCAACCGTCGCCTGGCTTCGACCGTCCCCAATCAACTAAAGAAACCCCATCGACACCACCACCATCATCGACACCACGGCCACCACGCCGTAGCCAACTCCGGCCAGGGCCAACCCGCCAGCAGAAAAAGAAAAAGAAAAAGAAATAGAACCCTAACCCTAAATTTACCTCGTCGGCCAACCGTCCGCCGACGTGCTCCCGCCCGTAGCCGTCGTCCCTGCCGCCTCCGCGAACAAACCCCGACCGCCGTACCGCTGCGTGCGCCGTTCCTCCGCCGCGGAGTCGGCCACCCCCGAACCACCGAGCCTCCGCCCAGATCTACGACTCCGCCTCACCCCGCTCGTCTCCGCCCCGACCGCGGGAGACCTCCGCGTCCATCTTCCCGTTCGAAACCCCCTCCGCCACAGTGTCCGTCGCCCAACTCCGCATCTTTCCGACCTATTCCGCCCATCGTCGTCCACCCAGATCCGCTCCGCCCCGCCCGACCGGGCCGCCGTCGCCGCGCAACCCATCGCCGGCCAAACCCCTCCCTTCAGTTGGTTCTCCGCCGTCCCCGCGTTGGCCTTCTCTTCGCTGGCGAGCGAGTCCCTCGCCGCCGGAAACTCTAAACCGCCACCGCCGCCTTTCTCCCTCCTCCGTGAGCCACCGGAGCCCGGCCGCTTCCCGACTTCTCCGCTTCTTCCTTTGCTCTCTCTCTCCCTCTGCTATTCTTTATATTTTGTTTTAGTATTTGTTTGTTTATTTTTTTGATTTATTTTAGTGTTCTCCTCGAAAGAGGAGAACATCCTTCTGATTTTTTTAGTGTTCTCCTTGCTGTGAGAACCAACTTCATTTTCTTTTATTTTCTTTTATATTTTTTTATCTAATTATCTGTTTTCTTTATTATTATTATTATTATTATTATTATTATTATTATTATTAGTATTAATATTTTTATTATCATTATCATTAAGATTTTTATTGTTACTATTATTATTGTTATTATTATTATTATTATTACTATTACTGTTAATTTCATTATTTTATTGTCTTGCTAAATATTATTACTTGCATTATTATTATCATTTTAGAAAATTCTATGAATATTTTCTAGCTAATTTTAAGGTAAATTTTGACACTAAAATATTTCTCGAATTATATGTATATAAATGTATTTGACAAGTTATAGTTTTGCCTAAATACTCCTTAATATTTTTTTAGTACCTAAATATCGTCATATATAAAATATAGTTTTTATACTTAGAAATAGTATTTGTCAAAACTTAGATTTTTCTCCCTAGAAAGATTTTTGTATTTCAAGTAATTAAATTAATCGTTTTACTAAATAAAACTATATTTTTGTATTAAGAAAAGTTTTATAAAAGCATATATATTATTTATTATTTAACCCATCCTGTAGATATCTTTCTGTCCATAACCAAGTCATTCCTTCGCCAAATCTAGCCTACCATGTGTCCACCTTAACTAATTTGACCCTTCTGGACCCAATGACACGATCCGTGCCACCATCCGAGGTCCCCTTGTACAGTTGTTACACCGAAATTGCAGTTCTTGCCACCGTGATATTCGCAGCACACCAGGCGTCCTACCAGGCAAGACACCTTGCCATTTGCTGTTTATTTATTGTAGCTCATATTTCATGCATTATTTATTTTCTTTATGCAAAATAAACTGTGATACATGGCATAACTGTTAGAACTTACTGTTCATTTATATTTTCTGCTGTGTATTATTTTTCTTACAAATTAAACCTAGATTTAAGGGACCACCTTGTGTGTTGCATTTATTGGCCTTGACACGTTGTAACACGAAGTTGTGTGTCGCATGTAGGACTCGGAAGTGCGTGATTGGCTGGCCACCAGTACGTACAAGCCGTGCGATAGGAATAACCGCTAATAGAGGTTGTATGCTAGTTTGACTTAGCGGTTATAGAGGTTATTATTGTGGATACAACATAGTAGGCATTGGGCGGGGAGGACAATTCCTTAGCGTATGGGCTTCGATACACTTCCCTTGTGACCCGGACTCTCCGCTGGAGATACGGGGTTGATGACCCATGATTACTGACGGCCACTGACGATTTTGCGGAACGTCATGCTCTTCCTGATGGGACCTCTGGTGCCCAAAGGGGGACTACGTCAATCCTATTCAGCCAGGGCCCATGCGTAGGAAGGATTGTTCTTAACAACATTTCACTTAGAATGGTAGGCTACCCTATCCGTTAGGTACGAGTACTTTTGGTTTGGGTACTTGTATCTGACCGTGGCTTGGAACAATAACTTGTCGCGAATTAGTTCGTCACATCTTGTCCTTGTTTGGTTGTAGGTGTGACTTACTACTTCGATGAGAAGGTATTGAACCTTGTTGGGGTCTGGATACCATATTGGATTTTTAGCATGGAAAGATACGTCACCGTGAATTAGTTTACTATCTCCTGTCCTTGTTTGGTTGGAGGGATGGTACGCTCGTTCAGTAGGTACGTATTGGAACATGTTAGAATTCGATTTACTTATTTATTTGAGCAATATTTATTCAGTTTATATGGCATGATATTATGTGTCTTGTTACGTCCCTCTGAGGACCTGGTTATCTCTCCAGGTATGTGCTCTTGTCTTTCGCAGGTGCTTTAGCTTTAGCCGTGATCATCGTTATTTCTTCGAGGATGGTTGCAGTTGGATCGTCTTCGCTTCGCTCGCCAAATTCATTTCTTTACTCATGTATTTTTCCTTTACTTGTTGGTAGTGGATTTGTCTCCGCCCAACATATTGTATCAAGACAATTCATTATCTTTATATGATGTCTTTTATTCATTTATTCTGTGTGGATGAGTTTAGTTATGGTTCTACTGCATTTACAGCTTATGTATCTATACAAAGCCTATGTACTCCGTATAAATACAGCTGGCATGTCTATGTTCCTAGTCCTACGTATTTTGGGACTGGGGCGTTACAATGTCGTATCAAGAGTCAACCCCCTCAGGGTCCTCATAACTAAGCCAGGTGCAGTCAGCTCTCGCCTCGCTACCTGGGCGATATTACTGTCCCCCTACCACATGATCTTCGTCCCACAGAAGGTTATTAAAGGTCAAGCTTTGGCAGACTTTTTAGCAGCTCATCCATTTTCGGAGTCAACCAGAATAGACGAAGAGATTCCAGATAAGGTTGCCAATTCAAATGTGGCCTCTCATGATGCCGTATGGCGAATGTTCTTCAACGGCGCTTCCAGAACTGGTCCCAAGGGCAACATCGTCGCTGGAGTCGGAGTGGTGCTAATTTTTTCCTTCGGGCTGGTGATTAATCGGGCTTACTCCCTCATGGAGCCCTGTTCAAACAATGTGGCCGAGTACAACGCTTTGGTCATTGGCCTCCGACTTGCAAAGGAGTTGGGGGTAGAGTATCTTAAAGCATACGACGATTCGTAGTTAATCGTCAATCAGATCCGAGGTTCATACGAAGTTTGCCATGAAGATATGATCCTTTATCACCAAATAGCGATCGACATCATCTCGTCCTTGGAAGGATTCTTCATTAAACATGTTCCCAGACTCCAGAATATTGAAGCCGATGCCCTAGCAGGCCTGGCCGCTTCCCTAGCGGTACCGAATCAGGCTCATCTTCTGGTTGACATAATAGGCCGTGAATTGGTCTGTCCCAAGAATAATGTTCAATGTGTTGAGAGTTACTCCGCTCTGACAGTCGATGAAGCACTAGACTGGAGACAACCATTCATCGACTTCATAGTCTACGACATTCTGCCAGAGAATCCAAAGGAAGCCACTTCTATCAGAAGACGTTCCCTCATATTCTTCTACGATATAGAGACAAAAATGCTGTATCGGCGATCATACGGTAGATTACTGCTTCGGTGTCTGTCAAATACAGAAGCCAAGGAAGCTGTATGCGAAGCACACAACAGTATCTGCGGGGCCCATCAGCCTGGCCCAAAATTACAAGACCGTTTTTGCCGAATGGGCTATTACTGGCCCACGATGGTTACAGATACGATAGACTATACACGAAAGTCCGAAGCCTGTCAAGTCCATGCAGATTTTATCCACCAGTCATCCGAGTTTCTACATCCAACAGTGGCATCCTGGCCATTTGAAGCATGTGGAATGGACATCATTGGTCCGATCACTCCACCTTCGTCGCGAGTACATCGCTTCATACTCTCAATCACAGATTACTTCTCTAAATGGGCGAAGGCTATTCCGCTGGTAGAAGTAAAGTCTTCAAATGTGATCAGCTTCCTCAAGCATCACGTTATCTATCGTTTTGGACTTCCTCGAAAGATCATCCACGACAATGGTCCGCAGTTTGCAAGCCATGCCTTCTATCGGTTCTGCGACAAATACCGTATCCAGAATGTTACTTCAATGCCATACAATCCGACAGCGAATGGATTGGCAGAAGCATTCAATAAAACTATAATCAAACTGCTCAAAAAGTTTGTGTCTTCCAACAAACGCGACTGGAATGAAAAGCTCGGCAAATGCTTATGGGCCTACCGTAATACAGTTTGGACAGCCATTGGGAACACCCCGTTCTCTCTGGTCTACGGCAGTGAGGCAGTTCTCCCCTTGGAGACTCAAATTCCCTCAATCCGTATCGCCCTTACCTATCGACTGACGACGGATGATAATCACCATCGCTGGTTACAAGAGTTGGAGGCTTTAGATGAGAAATGCTTGTTATCTCAACAACGAATCGAGTTATACCAAGCACGTATCTCGGAAGCTTTTAATAAGAAGGTTAAAATCAGAACATTCTAAGTAGGTGATCTCGTTCTGGCAGTTCGAAGGCCGATGGTTATGACTCACAAAACAGTCGGCAAATTTCAGCCAAAGTAGGAAGGCCCATTTGTTATCGAGGCTGTATTCTCCAATGGTGCTTACCGCCTCACAAAACAAAACGGAGACTTGCTTATGTTGCCTATCAACGGCAAGTTTCTGAACAAGTATTATGTCTAAAACGACATCCTCCAAATCCCAGATTGTTGAATTATGTACCCTCCGGTACCGCTGAACTTATATTCTGACTCCAAATCCCAGAATGTTGAGTTATGTACCCTCTGGTACCGCTGAACTCGTATTCTGACTCCAAATCTCCAAGATTGTTGAGTTACGTACCCGCAGGTACCGCTGAACTTACACTCTGGTCAATCCAGATGAATCTATATCGCATCTTTTAGGTAATATGTCATGTATGATCATACCTCTGAACTTTCTTCCTAAAAGAGCTCCTTCCTCATGATCCAATACCCGCACTTTCAGTGCATAAAAAGGGTATCATATCCACAAATTTTCTGAAATAACTACGTCGATGTTACCTCTGAGTTATTTCCCTTCCATCAAAAACAAACCACCCCTCACGTAGAACTTCCACGTCCTCATTACCTCTGAGTTGTTCTATGTATCCTTCATGGAGCCCACTCCTGCCACGTCCTCATTACCTCTGAGTAGGAAGGCTTCATCGAAGAAACCCTCATATTTATCACGTCCTCATTACCTCTGAGTAAGTATGTTGGTTTTTCTCTCGTCCTATTATCCGTATCCAAAACCAGGGTACGCCAAGGATAATTGGTCCACAAAAAGTCCCCCATTAGGGCAACTACTACAAGCAAAGAAGGGAGCTAATGTATTCTTTTTATTCAAAATCAGTAACATTCACATGACTATATTTCATGAGCAAGCCAAAAAAGTTCTCCATCGTTTCATTCGGATAAGAAGAGAAAAGATTACATTGATGTCCAAAAGAAGCAAAACATAAACTACAGCTAAAGATAGACAGAAATATCAAGACAAAAGACGGACATTTATGGGAACCCACGAATCCTAGTTGTGGGGGCGCATATACCATTCCCTCAACCATTTTACATATGAAGGATCAATTTGAGTAAAATCCTCGTCCGGGACAAGAGGGTTAAAACTCCCAATACTACTATCCTCAGACTGGGGATCCTCCTTTACAGTAACTTCAATGTTGGGAGTATTTCCCTCCCATATAGGCGCCAACTCTTCTTTTTGTTCCTCCATTTTTGGTATCACCTCCTCCTTAACGAACGATGACTCTTGTTTGATGAAAGGAGACGGCATCTCCTCCTTCACAATGATCTCAGCCTTCGGTAGGGATGCTACAAGAATTAAAGATAAAAATGAAACAAAGTTGGAAGATAACCAGGTGAAACCAACTTTGTGTTTCGGGGATTACGCGGCTCGGCCTAGCGCAGCCTCATGCGGCCCAGTCCAGATGAGCTTATGCGGATCTGTTTAGTAGGGCTTATGCGGCATAGTTCAGATAAGCTTATGCGGCTCTAATCTGTTGGAGCTTATGCGGCCCAATACATCAGGAGCTCATGCGGTTCTATTTCAGTGAGACTTCATACGGTTCAGTTTTTAAAGGTACTTATGCAGCCTAATCATTCTCATGCGGCTCAAACATGGAGTATACCCCATGCGGCTCGGACATGAGAAGTTCATGCGGCCGATACAAACATATACGGCTTCCTCATAATAAATTTGGGCAGTTCAACGAGGACGAAGGACACATTAAAGGCTTGTGCATAAAACATGCAACAGAGCCATCTTTGTTAGGGTTTTTGAAGCATATAATCCTCCACATAATTCTTACCAGCAATGGAAGGGTAGACGTCAGGAAGAACTTCAGGCACCGCAGTCGACGAAGAAGCCGCTCCCTTACCCTTCGCCGCAGAGGAAGCCTTGGAAGCTTTGGGGGCCATCGTTGATCGGTGATCGAGAGAGAAGACGATGGCAAGAAAAACTTGAGCAAGAAAAGAAAGTAAAGAGCCTCTCTCTCCCAAAAACCCCATATTTATAGGCTGAAAGGGGGGCATGAGAATCAAGGGACGCTTCGCATGACGCATCGCCTAGAAAACAAGGCCGACCCTTGGGTTTCTAACCCCAGCATGCGAAAAGATTAATCATAATCATTAAGGCAGAATCTAAATATTTAAAGCTGACTCTTGGGATCCTATCCCAAAAGATGGCTTCAAATCAAAATAAATCAAGAGTAATAATGAGACACCCACGTGGCACGGGACTATTATGTGTTTTCCATGAAATATAAAAGAACAGAACAATTATCGGAGGACCGGACTTTTACTTCACGTTACAAACTTGCTTGTACAAAGAAAACCTAGGGACGAAAACCTAGGTACAGCAGTCTAAGTACAATTATTTATTTTAGATTCTGGGGGTGACGATAGAGGCTCGGGAAGGCGACGGCAGCCCTGTCTTACTCTTTGGACGATCGGTATGCAGCCATAGCTCCTGTGAAGAGATGGTTGGCGTTGATGAAGGAATGCTCTTCTTGCTCTCCCTCTATTACTCTTCTGGCTTCTCTCTCTCTCTGTATATTTTCTATCTGATTATTGGGGGAGTCTCTCTGTATGAGCGTATCTCTCTCTGATCGTATATCTTTACAAGGGAATGGCACCTTGCTATTTATAATAGTGGGGGGCATCATTAGGGTTTGCAATGATTGCCCATTCTCAAAGTGGTGGCGGCCTGATGCTTAATCAATCTGGACCATTAGCTTTAAGCGTGAAGGATCTGGGCCATAAATGAGGATAGTATCGAATCCTGTGAATGATTAATGCTGATTGCTTTAAATCTTCATGATTGGTTGTGTCTAGCTTGGACCTCTCACCACGTGTCCCATTGGCTTGATCATGAATGATATGACCTGATCTTATTAATTATGAGGATAATATTAAATATGGTCATTGGGATCTGGTAAATCTCTGATTGATCTTCATCCCATAAGCATCCCTGCTACCAGCTGTCAAGTCGTGGGAGCAATTGAATCTCTGCCACATGTCTTAATGGTGGAATCTGCCAGAGCTGCATGATATTCATGAACCGCGTGAGACAGCATCTCAGTGAGCCGCATAGTTATAGCACTTGCGAGCCGCATGGGATGGCTTCTTGGTGAGCCGCAGGAAAATGATTCTTGCCAGCCGCATGAAACTGTTCTTCAATTGAGCCGCATAGGAGTAGCCACGTGGCAATCTTGGGTCGTATCAGAGATTTTCTTCTGTTCCCGAAGAGTCTGTCATTATGACAAGACCATCATGATACTTCATGTCAGAGCCGTCAGCTGTCAAATCAGAGCATTAAATAAGGCCATTACTTGATGGCCAGCTGTGTGAAGGGATCCCCCGGGGACACGTGGTGTTGATCGAGCCGCATATCTCTGTTGGTCGTATGTGAGCCGCATGTACTTCTGAGCCGCATGCGGCTGGAGGACTCTTTGAACCGCATGGGACTGTCCCTATGTAAGCCGCATTGACTCTCCTGCCCCGAGCCGCATGAGACTGAGAGTCTCTCTGAACCGCATGGGACTGCTCCTGTATGAGCCGCATGGGGTTCTCTTGTTCCGAGCCGCATGAGACTGAGAGTCTCTCTGAACCGCATGGGACTGCTCCTGTATGAGCCGTATGGGGTTCTCTTGTTCCGAGCCGCATAGGGCATTATTCTGATATTTTCCATGCTTCTACAGGACCCCCTTCAAAGTTTTCAATTTGCAAAATTGAAATACTTTGAATAAGAAGCATGGATTTTGTTGACCGCATGGTTTTATCTGGCCGCATGAGCTGTTAGGCCGCATAGACTTTTTGCCACGTGTCCCAACCACGTGTGTAAATCTTCTGCATTAAATGCCCTTGATTCGTTTTTTGAATTAACGCCGCCTTTTGGGGGAGGATCCCAAGAGTCAGTTTTGTTTTGACCGAAGCATTTTGCCTTTTATTCTTTTAGGCGGCGTACGAATCGAGGCGTTTGTTGATTTTCGAGCCTCCTTTGCCTATAAATAGGAGTAATTTTATTCTTTGAGGGTTTCTTTACCTTCTCTCTTTGCTCGAACTCCTTGTTGCTGACCTCCTCTTCGTCTTCTCCCATCAATGATCGGCAATAGCTCCCAAGAAGACTACTGCTGCTACGGGCAAGAAGGCCGCATCATCTTCTGCGGCAGCGAAGGGCAAGAAGGCCGCGTCTTCATCGACTGCGGCGGCGAACGTGGCGGCTCCTCCGACGGCTGATGTGCCTGTTTTTCACCCCGACGTTCACCCGCCTATTGCTGGTAGGACCATCAACATGAACTGTCATGGCTATGCCGCATATCTTATGCGCGAGCCTATATTTCTAAGTATGCTGCATGTCTGACTCATGTTCGAGCCGCATGGGATATGACCCAGGCCTGAGCCACATGAAAGTTGTTGTTTGCAACCGCATAACTACTTCATCATCAGGGCTGCATAAGCTCATCTGGACATGGACCGCATGAGCTCTTTCAAATTGAGCCGCATAAACCTATTTCGAACTGGTCCGCATAAGATCATTTGAACTAGACCGCTTAAGCTCATCCGCACTGAACCGCATAAGCCTATTTCGAGCCGAACCACATAAGCTTATTCGAACTGGACCGTATGAGCTCATCCGAACTGATCCGCATATGCTCATTTCGAACCGAACCGCATAAGCTCATCCACCCTGAACCGCATAAGCCTATTTCGAACCGAACCGCATAAGCTCATTCGAACTGAATCCGCATGAACTCTTTCAAACTGAGCCGCATGAGGTTATGTTGAGCTAAGCCGCATAAGCATCACGTAGTTTGTGTTTCGGCTATCTTTTTGACCTTGTTTCTTTTGTCTTTCTTCAGTGAATCTGCCAGTAAATCCTGCGGGGGAACTTATAGTAGGCTCAAATCAGTTCGCCTTGGGCGTGAGTCTTGATGACTTAATTAAGCATGTGCTGAATCAATTTCCTGCTAATGAGCCTTCGGAGAGGTTGAATGCCATCGATAATCAGACCCTCCATTATCTCCGTGCCATGATGAATACTGGGAAGTTGGATGGATTATACCTGAAGCCTTCATTCCTCTTTGGCCACGCTTTAATCATAAAGAATCCCCGAGTATTAGAGATTTTTGAGAACTGGGATTTTTCTTTGGATGGGATAGCGATCCATATTCCTCTCATGGAACGTCATTATCCTCTGTCGTGGTTTAATATGGTGCTGTTGGACAGGAAGATGGTGTGTAACTTAACCCCTACCCAATCAGGGATGTTGATGGACAACATCCATTATAACCCGAACATACGATCAGCGTACGCGGGTAAGGATTCCGTCCTCCGGTACATGATGGGTCTAGCCCCAGGCTCTTTCATGAATGTATACGGTCCCAACTTCACACTCACTCAAGCTGATACATTCCTGAATTGGCTCGCTCGCAAAAAATCTTATCCCGTTGGCAGACTGGTATTGCTGAACTGGATAAACCCCACTTCTACGTGGGCCCAGTTGACGACTTGGGTTCTGCAAACCTACGGAACATTCCTGCGGGAGGTGGGACTTTATCAGGCCATTTGGGGCACTTGTCACGGGCTTCCTATCAATAAACCATCGTTCATGGCGCTCTTGAAGATGTATAACCGGCGAACGGGGACGTTTTTTGCACCCGGAGGGGAGTTGGGGCTTGCTCTCCATGAGATGTATACTGTCTCCAAACTTCTGTGGGGGAACGAGCCTTTCGAAGTGTATACCCCGTCGAATGAGGAGTTCGAGGACTTGAACCGATGACTCCCAGGTTTTGTTGTGGTGTATCAGGAGTTGCTGTGCCATCATAGTCCTTGTCATCAGATGGCTATAAAAAAGGTGGATAGCTCAGAAGGGACCACTCCCCACACCACATCCTGGGTCAATTATCTTTTTAAAGTTGACCCTTCTGGCAAAGTTACTCCTCGAATCCCTCGAACCCAGGGAGAGATAGAGGACCTGATGTCGAGCGTCAAGAAGTCGCGGTCCAAGAGTGACATATTCGGGAGTCAAACTGACTCTCTTAGCTATTTTTACTATGGCACCACGCAGATGTCAGAGAAGGCGCTCCTGGCTGGATTTTTAATAATATGGCTACGGAACTGCGTAGTCTCGGGAGGGGCAGGTTCTATTGAGAGGATCAGTCGCCACTTCATTCTCCCTGCCGTTAAGCTGGTATTTGGAGTTAGACTGGCTCTTCTTCCGGCTATGGTGTGTAGCATACACCATGGTCTCCGAACATTCTCGTCCAAGGTCATTGCCCACCCGAAGACACTGGATTTTGAGCGTATAGAGCTACCGTTCCACTATTTGATGGGGTAGTTGTTGATGCACTACAAATCTTTGGTGGGACCTGGAATAGCGGAAGATGCTACAGATAAAGACGCTTTCCTTTTTAAATGCCATCGCCGGTCTTGGGAATACAATACTATGCCAGCTTGTCGGAGGGCACTGGCGAGGGTGGATGAGTGTGACTTTTTTGTGTTTGTTCCTCATTTTTCTGATGAGAAAGTAAAGAATGTATACCTTGATGGTACTGGATCTTCTCACTTTCTGTCTCCGAATATGCTCACGTGGTTGCGCAACATCCGTCCCACGCATCTGGTTTATCGTAACCGCGATAATGTGTACTTGGAGCCCTACCTGCCCAGTAGGTTTGCCCGCCAATTTGGCTATAGCCAGTTATTCCTTGATTGTCCCAACCCTTGTTTGGGCTTTGAAGGTAGCGTCCTTGATGGTGTCAGGGCGTGGAATTATTATGACGCTTATCATACTCGGGCCAGCTTCTCGGTCCCCGATGCTAAGGCACCGAGGGAAATTTTATATGTGGCTGTTGTGTATCATGTTATGGCAAATAAGCCTCCTGTTAATTTCGATCCGAGTACCAGTTTCATCGTGGGTACCGGTTTAGAGGAGAAGCCCAAGGGGGCTAAGGCTAGAAAGCAACTAGCGCTCCAGACTCCCCTCCCTGAATCAGAATCTTCCGAATCGGCTGATGAGGATGATGATTATGATAGCGAAGACTCCCTTTCTGGTGGGGGTGAAGAAGTAGCAGATCAACCGCTTCCCACACCCGATGAACTGGCGGAAGACCCGTTACTTGCTACACAAGAGGAAGTAGTGAGGGAAGAACAGCCTCCAGCTGTGTCTGGTCCCTCACGCAAACGAGCCAGACATGAATCTTCTGACGGCAGAGCGACCTTTTCTGTGAAAAGAGCCGCCGTTAGGTCTCGTGGATTGCTTATTACCGAGAGGGGTGATAATGCTGACGCTGATCCGGAGGTACGACTATTTTGGAGCTATCTCCTTGTTGTGGTTTTTTTTTCTCTCGGAGATATGACCTGACCATTTTTTTCTTTGTAGGCGTCTGACGAACCAGGCTCTCCTGAACCGTCTGCTGCCCCTGGAGTTGATCCGGCCCTTGCTGCTTTGATTAGTGACATGTGTGTCGCGGTCCTTTCTGCAGGGGCTCTCTCAGCAGCTGCCGAGGATTCTCAAGTTGCTGAGGCCCCAGTCCGAAATGACGAAGGTTCCCTCGGGCCTGTCTCCGAGGTTGCTGAATTTCTGTAAGGCGACACCGATCTCGTCGCATCCCCTCCCGAGGGTGTAGGGGCGGAGGAATCTATTATACCTGACTCGGGGACTGCTAGTAAAGAGGCTACGGTGGCTGTAGGCGAACCTCAGCCTCCACACTCTTCCACTGGTAAGATAAGCCAAATATTGACTAGTGAGGGGGCTTATTTGCTCTATCAACATATCCTCCGGGTCAAATCGATTCATGGTTGCCTTGGCCCTATATGTCCTGACCCTTTACTTCCCACCGCAGATGTTCTTGGAGAAGGCTGGGCCTGTCGCGATCTGGAAGAAAGGAGCGTTTTCTCTCCTTCGTCGTCTCACGTCGAAGGGCCTCCTGCCAGCCCCGGGCAGATGGGAATGGAGCTGGCGATGGTCTCCACCTCATCCTCTGCTGATCATATGGCTCCGGAGATTGACCTCTCGATCCTGCCGAGCATTCAAGTTCTGCGGGCCGCTGAAGAGGAGTTGGCCGCTGTTCATGCGTCCTTCCGTGCGGAGTTTGTTTCTCTTGTGGCAGGAGCGGCAGATTCTGTTGCGTCTTTTTCAGCGTTGCCGGCTACACTCCCGTTGACACCGGCTTCCTCGGAGGCTCTGGACGAGGTGACGCAGGATGTGGTCGACAGCTTCTATCGCCATTTAAAGAGGGGCGTAGATGCTGCTGTAGAACGGGGGACCCCTTTTACTCTGTCTCTGCGGTGCGCTCGGGGTCAGGTTGCAACTTTGACGTCTCTTCCTGGCGGGGTGGGGTTGGCTGCACTCTTGGAGCCTAAGTTGGCAGAGGCTGATCAGCTTGTGACCCAATTGCTGGCGATACGGCAGGCGGGCTTTCCTGCTGCGATTAAACGGGAGCGGGGCTTCCTCATTGCTGCTCGGAATAGGATCAAGCTCGCTCGAGATATTGCCGGGCCAGTTGTGCAGGGGGACCTTGACAAGTTCTCCGCTTCGTATGACAGGCTAGGTCGTCGAAGTCAGGCTTGTCGGGCTCGGGAAGAGTCTGCTTCTCGTGGGATTGGTGACACGAAGGAGCGGATTCTCGCACTCCAGAGGGAGTTGACCTTCTTAGAGTCAGAGCTGGAGGCTGCTCGTGCGGAACAGGAGTCGATTACTCGGGAGGCCGAGAAGGTTTCCCGATCTTCTGTCAACCTGGAGCGGGCCTTTAAGAGATTCGAGGATAACTGGCAAGCCCATGCTCAACTGGAGGACGAGGCGGTGCTGACCCAAGAGGCAGAGCGTCGAGCTACCCAGAGGTTTGAGCGGTCGGTTGCCTTGCTGACGGACCGTCTCAGGGCGTTATGTGCCCGGAGCAGTGATCAGCTCTCTTTTT
This sequence comes from Iris pallida, assembly GCA_029216955.1. Taxonomy (NCBI): domain Eukaryota; kingdom Viridiplantae; phylum Streptophyta; class Magnoliopsida; order Asparagales; family Iridaceae; genus Iris; species Iris pallida. Next base: position 3,224,319 of record JANAVB010042618.1, read on the forward strand.
TTCTTTTGCTATTTTTTTTCTTTCTCGTCTTTTAGTTTTGATTCTGTAAAGGATGTGATCCTAAATGATGTAGCACTTTGAGTTTTGAATGAATGAGCATGTTTCAACTCATCTTCTCTTTCTTGCACTTACGGTGTTCATAGAACTGGACTTGCTGGAGGATTATTTGTGGACCTGTTACCCTAGGCGTACCTTGGTTTTAGGTACGAATAACAAGTTTGGTCAGGATATCCGGAACAGCCATGGCAAAGTGGTCATGGGTGCTCTCGGTATTGGAAAAAAGAATGCCGTAGAGCAGCTGGGCTCCCGGGGCATGGTGAGATGGTGGATTGATGCTAAGAAGCTTAGCAAGGGATATTTGTGGACCTAATATCCTTGGTGTACCCTGGTTCAGGATACGGATAATTGGATGAAAGGAAACCAACATGTTTGCTCAGAGGTTATGAGGACACAGCAAGCATGACGGTTTTACCGTGGAATCTTTCTGCTTAGAGGTAATGAGGACATGGCAGGAGGGACTTCACGAAAGATATTCGTGGTCAACAGCGGACATTTATGGTCAACAGAGGACGTTTGTGGTCAACAGAGGACATTTGTGGTCAACAGAGGACATTTGTGGTCAACGGAGGACATTTGTGGTCAACAGAGGACATTTATGGTCAACAGAGGACATTTGTGATCAACAGAGGACATTTGTGGACCTATTATCCTTGTCGTACTCCGGTTGTGGGTACAGATAATAGGTTGAAAGGAAGCCGACATACTTGCTCAGAGGTAATAGGGACATGGCAAGTATGAAGGTTTCTTCGACGGAGCCTTCCCACTCAGTGGTAATGAGGACATGGCAGGAGTGGGCTCAATGAAGAGGGGGTACATAGAATGACTCAGAGGTAGGAGAACGTGGAAGTTCTATGCGAGGGGGCAGTTTGTTTTTGGTGGAAGTGAAAACGACTCAGAGGTAATGAGGACATGGCCGTTTCGGAAATTTGTGGATCGATTACCCTTTTTGTGCACTGGGAGTGCGGGTAGTGGATCATGAGGGAGGATCCCTTCCAGGAAGAAAGTTCAGAGGTATATTCATACGTGACTTACTATCTGAAAGAGTGACCGAAATGTGAGTTCAGAGGCACCAGCGGGTATATAACTCGGTAATTTAGAATATTGAGAAAGTGTGAGTCCAGCGGCACCAGCGGGTACATGACTCGATAATCTGAAGGGAAAGTGAAGGTGAGTTCAGCGGCACCAGCCGGTACATGACTCGATAATCTGAAATGTTGTGGATGTGAGTTCAGCGGTACCAGCAGGTACATGACTCGATGATCTGGAAAGAATGTCATTTAGACATAATATTTCTTCAGGAACTTGCCGTTGACGGGCAACATGAGCAAGTCTCCGTTTTGTTTTGCAAGGCGGTAAGCACCGTTGGAGAATACTGTCTCAATGATAAGTAGGCCTTCCCACTTTGGCTGGAATTTGTCGGCGGTCTTGTGAGTCATGACCATCGGCCTCCGGACTGCCAGAACGAGATCACCCACCTGGAATGTTCTGATTTTGACCTTCTTGTTGAAGGCTCCGGAGATGCTTGCTTGGTATAGCTCAATTCGTTGCTGAGCCAAGAGGCGCTTTTCATCTAGTGCCTCCAATTCCTGTAGCCGACGATGGTGGTTTTCGTTCGTCGTTAATTGATGTGTGAGGGCGACGCGTAGTAAGGGGATCTGAGTCTCCAATGGGAGGACTGCTTCACTCCCATACACCAGGGAGAATGGTATATTTCTGGTGGCTGTTCGAACTGTGGTACGATAAGCCCATAAGTATTCATCGAGCTTCTCGTTCCAGTCGCGTTTGTTGGAGGAGACAAACTTCTTGAGGAGTTTGATGATTGTTTTGTTGAATGCCTCTGCCAACCCGTTCGCTGCCGGGTTGTACGGTGTTGAAGCAACATTCTGAATACGGTGCTTATCGTAAAACCGATAGAATGCGTGGCTTGCAAACTGCGGACCATTATCATGGATGATCCTTCGGGGCAGTCCAAAGCGGTAGATGACGTGATGCTTAAGGAAGCTGATCACGTTTGAAGTTTTAACTTCTACGAGTGGGACAGCTTCCGCCCATTTGGAGAAGTAATCAGTGATCGCAAGTATGAAGCGATGTCCTTGGGAGGAAGGTGGGGTGATTGGACCAATGATATCCATTCCCCATGCTTCGAATGGCCAGGACGCCACTGTCGGATGTAGAAACTCGGATGGTTGGTGAATGAAGTCCGCGTGGACTTTGCAGGCTTTGCATTTTCTAGCATAATCTATCGCATCTGCCACCATCGTGGGCCAATAGTAGCCCATTCGTCGAAGGCGGTCTTACAATTTAGGACCGGGCTGGTGGGCCCCGCAGACGCCATCATGGACTTCTCGTACAGCTTCTTTGGCTTCTGCGTTTGACAGACACCGAAGCAGTAATCCGTCGTAGGAGCGACGATACAGCATTTTCGTCTCTGTATCGTAGAAGAATCTGAGAGAACACCGTCTGATAGAAGTGGCTTCCTTTGGGTTCTCGGGCAGGATGTCGTAGTCGACGAAATCGATGAATGGTTGTCTCCAATCTGGGGTATCATCGATCGTCTGGGCGGAATAACTCACCACGAATTGCACATTGTTCTTAGGACAGACTAGTTCGTGGCCTATCACATCCAATGACTGGCGATCATAGTTCGGAACTGCTGGGGAAGCGGCAAGACCAGCTAAGGCATCAGCTTCGATATTTCAGAGTCTGGGGACATGTTCGATAAAGAACCCCTCGAATGACGAGATGATGTCAATCGCTATTTGGTGATAAGGGATCATGTCTTCGTGGTGGACCTCATATGAGCCCCGTATCTGATTGATGATTAGTTGGGAATCACCGTATGCTTTAAGGTATTCTACCCCCAGCTCTCTTGCGAGTTGGAGCCCAATGACCAAAGCATTGTACTCGGCCACATTTTTAGAGCAGGGCTCTGTGAGGGAATAAGTGCGGTTAATCACCAATTCGGAAGGGGAGATCAGCACTACCCTGACTCCGACGACTATATTGCCTTTAGGTCTGGTCCTCGAAGCACCGTCGAAGAACATTCGCCATATAGCCTCGTGACAGGTTGCATACGAGTCGGCGACCTCATCTGGGATCTCTTCATATATTCTGGAGGACTCCTAGCCTGGGTGGGCTGCTAAGAAGTCTGCCAGGGCCTGACCTTTGACTGCCTTTTATGGGACGAAGATCATATGATAAGGGGATAGCAATATTGCCCATGTAGCGAGGCGAGAGCTGAGTGCCCCTGGTTTAGTCATGAGGACACTGAGAGGGTTGACTCGTGAGATCACATGTATCGTTTGTCCGGTGACATAGTATCGCATTTTCTGAATAGTGAACACCAGGGCGAGGCATTCCTTCTCCACAGCGGTGTATCGGTGCTCTGGCCCAATCATCATTCGGCTGAGATAATATATGGCTTGCTCATGGCCTACGTCGTTGTTTTGTGCCAGCAGAGCCCCGAGGGAGTGTTCCATTGCTCGTACATAGAGCAGGAATAGTTTTCCAGGAACCGGGGCCACCAAGACTGGAGGATTTGATAAATATTCTTTGATGCTGTCGAAAGCACGCTGACATTCCTCGTCCCATACGAATGAGACTCCTTTCTTCATGAGGTGCATGAACGGTTGGCATCGCCCGGAGAGGTTAGAAATGAATCTCCTGATGTAAGCTAGCCTCCCTTGGAGGCCTCTGAGTTTGCGAAGATTTCTCGGGGGACCCATCTCCATGATTGCTTTTGTCTTCTCAGGGTCTACATGGATACCTTGTGTCGTGATGATGAAACCCAAGAACTTCCCGTTGGATACGTCCAGAAAGGACTTCGTAGGGTTCATTTTCAAATTGTGCGCTCGCATTAGGTCGAATACCGTCCTTAGATCCTGCAGATGGTCTCCCTTGCAGCGACTCTTAACGGCTATATCGTCAATATAGCACTCCACTGTCTTACGTAAGTGGTTTCTGAAGATGACGCTCATGGCTCTTTGATAGGTGGTGCCAGCATTCTTCAAACTGAAAGGCATGACTGTGTAGCAGTATGTACCAATTGGCGTTCGAAATGATATATGCTTTTCGTCATCAGGAGACACTTTGATTTGGTTGTACCCCGAGAAGCCATCCATGAATGACGTACGTTCGAAGTCGCAGGTTTTGTCGATCATGATGTCTGTGATAGGAAGGGGGAATTCATCTTTGGGGCACGCCTCGTTCAGATTGTGGAAGTCGATGCAGATTCGAATCTTCCCATTCTTCTTGAGGACGGGTACTATATTGGCGAACCAATCGGGATATTGTTCCTCACGAATGAAACTGCTGGCTATCAGTTTGTTGACTTCGGCTTCGATTACGTCCATGATGCCCGGGCGGAAGCGTCGCTGTTGTTGTTTGACTGGCTTCGCATCCGGCCGAATGTTGAGTTTGTGAGCAACGTCGGGATTTAACCCTGGCATGTCTTCATAGCTCCAGGCGAACACATCAATGTATTCTCTGACAAGTTATAGCAGCAACTCCCATTCTTCGTCTGCTAGGCTTTTACTGACGAAGATCGGTTTTGGAGAAGATTCGCTGCCGAGATCCACTTGTATGACCTCATCTTCAGTAGGAGGTTCCCTCAGTTCGAACCGTTTTTCCCATTGTGCGTCCAATTGCTGGGCCCACGGCTCTAGCTCGAGGATTTCAGGGATGTCTTCGTCTTCTTCGTAAGCGTCGGTGAATGCCATATTGACTATCATGACTTGTCTGAATACATCTCCAATGCTGGTATCCGAGTCAGAAGTTGGTGACCCGTTGAATGTGACTGCCAGTCGCATTCTTCATCTGAACTCTCAGGGGTCGTGGTAGGCGTTACATACCCTAACCCGCATCGAGTTTTGTTATAGTAGTCCCGTGGTTTGCCCGACGGGACCGGCGGCTTCAAAGGTAATCTTCGCCCAGTGCCGTAGTTCAAACCTGGTGTCGTCTCCAGATCATACCCCTGTTTCTGCATGAGATATTTGGATTGGGGGCTATAAAGATACAGAGGCAGTCTTCCGGCATCTGACCCGAGGTCGGCTTCCTCTATGGTGAAGAGATGCGGGTTGTTCGTCCGGCCGAAGATGATCGGATGATCCCCTCCCTCGATTATTCGGTAAGCATCTTCTACTGGAGTAAGCTGGATCGCGGTGTACACATTTGTCACTTGTATGTGTAGGTGAGTGCCTATACCGTGTTCCATAGTATACATTGTACATAGCTCATTGAGCTCGGTGTAGTTCAAAGATAACCCTTTATTGATGAAGTAAGATAACTTTTCTAGGGGGATTACATCATCAGTGGAGGGAACATCAGTGTGGGCAGCCACATACTTGGCTAACTCTGGTTCCTCTTCGGCTACCCTCTGTGTGAATGAAGACTGAGAGGACGTCCTGGGAAGCTTGATTGTCAGTGGTTCAGTTGATGGAGTAGAGCGTGGAGTTGTTGGCAGACTAGCGACCCCCAGTTTGGCACTTAACGTGGAGCGAGGAGTGGCTGGTTCACTAGAAGTGTCAGACCTTGCATCGGGATGACGACCCTTCTTGGGAAGGCGTATCGTCAGTGGCCTATCGGAGGGATTGAGCTTCTCCATTTGGGGTTGACCGACTCTCGGCAGTCTGATTGTCAGTGGCCCCGTTGTGGGTCTCGGCACTTGGCCGGACCTTGGCAGCCGGATTATCATCTGCTCTTCCTGTGCCGAGAGGCTAATCGCGTCCTTCCGCAGAGTGGCAGTAAGGGGTACGGACCTTCCCGGTTTGCGAGCTTGGAGGTGGATCGTCAGAGGCTCTTCTGATCCTGTGGCCGTCTCGGTACTAGCTTGTTCATTTCCTTCATCAAGGTACCTCTTCGACTTTTCGTATTGGCAGGAGTCCGAGTAGTAAGATTCGACCCCTTTGAAGGGATCGATGTCAGCAAATTCTGTCTTCACGAAGCCGTGTTTGTCGATATATTTGAAGCACTGGTGTAGCGTGGAAGGCACAATCATATAATCGTGTATCCATGGGCGTCCCAAGAGGATGTTGTAAGAAATGTCTGCATCTATGACGTAGCAGGTGACTTCGGATAGGAGGTCGCCAATTTGACACTTCAGACGAATCTTCCCAATAGGGTAGCTCCTGCCCGAATTGAAACCGCTGATGGCGGTGCTTGTAGGTGTCAGGCGATGCATTGGGATGCGGAGATGATATAGCATACCCTTCGGAATGATGCTTATGGAAGAGCCAGGATCTATGTGCATCCGATCCACCTTTACGTCGCCGATGTATCCCGTGTAGTATAGCGGGCGATCGTGTAGGTTGGTTTTGATGAGCATGTCCTATGGAGTGAAGACGATGTTGGGCATTGCTCCCGTGCAGGCACAGTCTTGGAGATCCACGGGCGAGTCCTCCCCGGTGAGGTTGGATTGTGCCAGATAGACTTCGGCATTTTGGAGTGCTTCGCTTAATGCAATACGAACGTCCTTGGAGAGCCTTAGGAGTTCGTACAGTGACAACTTGGCCGGTGTGTTAGCCAATTGTGCTAAGATATCAAAGTTGTAGGGCCTCTCTAGCCCTTGGGCTGCCTCTTTTCGGAGGGATTTGTCGAAGCGAGTCTCCTTCGGCCTAGGCTTGTCGGTCGTCGAAGGCTGAGCCGGTCCCGGAGCATCAGTTGTAGTGGGTTGATGATTTTCAGCTGGATTGTCAACCACAGGTTGGGATTGCACTCCGGATCGCGTGACGATGGCTGTAGCTTCCTCTTTGTCTGCCGAGATTGTGTGGCAGGTCCTGACTTTTCTACTTTTTTCTTGTCGGTGGAAGATGGTGGGGGCCGAGTCACTTCTGATACCAAGTCTGGATGGATCCACATGACCTCCCCTCGTGATATGGTGAGGGGTACTAGACCGGCAGCCTGATCTCGGGGGGGTGGAAGATTGGTAATCTCTATTGTCGCTAGAGGGACGGGGACCACCCCGTCTTGAGTCTCCGTCGGAGGGAAGCTGCCGAATTATACGGACACCATATTGGCCGCCACGGTTACCTCTTCGAAATCGATGGCCAGAGCGTTCGAATCGATGAGGTTTTGTATGTACCATTTCAGCTGGTAGCAATCGTGTGTAGCATGATGGACATAGCGATGATAATGGCAGTACTTTGGATTCTCCATCTCTGCCGGTCGCGGTTTTCGTCTTGGTAGAGGAAGCTGAATCCTGTCCCCTTGTATGAGCATGTCTAAGATGGGCTTGACGTGACCGTCTTCGAAGGAGTAAGTGATTTGCGGCCATTGTTTGTTTGCTGGCTTCGGCTCAGGTTTTTGTGCTGTATCGGCCACCATAGCCTGCTTTTCCTTGCTGTCCCGATTGTTGGAGGGGCTACCTCCAATATCGTTGTTGGGACGCTTGCCCTTGTTTTCTCCTTCCGAGATGTGCAATCCAAGTTGGCGAGCCTTCTTCAGTCGTTCTTCGGCGCTTGTGGCGCTGATGATGAACGTCTTCCAATCTTTGAATTGACTTTCGCCCATCCAGAGACTGATCGTTGGAAGCAGTCTCTTTTGGCAAATTTCAATTAAAGAGGAATCTGGATTTCCGGAGGACAGCTTCATGGCGGTTTGGTGGAACCGCTCGATGTAGTTCCTTGTCAGCTCCTTCTCCCCTTGGACGACGTCCATGAGAGTGGACATGGTGACATCCTACCCTACTTCGTAGAATCTCTCCAAGAACATGCGCTTGAAGCCGACGAAGGAGTGGATGCAGTTGTCCGACAGATTGCGATACCACTCGAAGGCGACTCCTTCCAATGCCCCAATGAATAATCGCGTGAGGATAACATCATCATGGGGCAGATGGTCGGTGGTGACCTCGAAGTAAGTAATGTACCGACTTGCTGAGGTCTTGCCATCATATGGGTTGATATTGAACGGCTTATATCTTGGTGGGAATGGAACATCCCTCCATTCAGCAGGGTATGGTTGCCGAATTCTGAGGTCTTGAGCGTTTTCCCGGGCATAGAACATGGCTCGGAGCTCCTGAACCTCTCTTCTTACTTCTCGGGCCTCATCTGTGGCGGTAGGGGCTGTTATTTCGGGAGGATTTGTGCCCGGGTTCGGTGTCGCCGAATTCGAGTCCGCATTGACCGCAGGACCCGCGCTTGTTTGGCCAGGCGTCCCTCCTTGCAGAGTTGGAAGGGCTGCTTTAATCTCGTCTACAGACTTGACCAAAGTAAGTAATATGGCTTCGAGATTGTCGATGCGCTGGCGATCACTGGAACCACTTTGATTGCAGTCTATCATGAACACCATCCTTGTATGATGAGAAACGGAAGGGACGGTGGAGGATGTATCCTCCGAGTCATACCCATGTACCGAGAAGTCATCGGGATATGTGGGAATATTCTCTTCTGGTTCGGACTCGGAGGGAACAGTACCCCCAGCCTCAGAGCTTGCTTCGTCTTGAGAGTCATGGATGTCCTCGGAGACATCGGCGTCGGTTGTACCTGATGGGAGAGTTGTTTCCCCGGGCTCGTCTCCTTGAAACATCGGATTGTTGTGGATGTTCGGAGGAGTGCTACCCCCAGTTCCCACGACCCCCAGCGATGTGGATGATGAATTTCCCATTGCAGCAGATTTCGTCTTTGAACGGGTGTGTTAGAATACTCCGGTGGAGGACAACCGTTTAGACGATAGTTTCTTAGCTGTAGTGCTTGATATCTTGGGGCTGGAGATGCTTGTCTTCTTCCCTCTCCCCTCGGCGGGAACTTTCTGAGCGGAATTACAGGAGACAATAGGAGGTGCCTCGTCCTCTGAGCTCGGATGCTGTAGTCTTTGGAAGACTGACGGCCGGTCTTCCGTCGCTGCTGCGTTGTTGCAACAGCAGTTGACGATGATTTGGGTGCAGTGACGTCTACGCAGGGACTCTTTGCACACCGAAACCCCTTCTCTTTCCTTGCGCTTGTGGAGGATCGCCTCACGCAGGTCAGAGGAACCACTTTGTCCTTTTGCCGCCGGGGGCTGGACTCGAGCGGTTCTATACAACTTCCCATCAGAGGCCCGCATGATAGTCAACGGGACCCCCTTACAGTCAAAGGTTGGGGCAGCTGACTGGGCTTGATGAGCCCGCGCTGCCCTAGACTTCTTCTTTTTAGCACTTACGGGTGCGTAATAGGAAGAGTCTAAGTTGAATACCACAGAGTCTGGCTTATCGTCCAGAGAACCATCAGGGTCAGGACCGTTTGAGAGACGGTCAAAAACTGATCGAGAAGAGCGTGGAACGGACGCTATGCGGCTAGGATTGGAAACCGTGCAGGCTGTCTGCATGCGGTTATCTTCTGCTGTCGGATGAGTTGTTCTTGTGCGACTGGGAGTCACGACCGTGCAGGCTGGCCGCATGGGTTTTCTGCAAGCGATTGACTTCAGTGACCGCATGAGTCTCATCCATGCGGTTGGTAACTGTAGCCGCATAAACTATGCGGCTGACAGATGTGGCCACATGAGTTTTCTTCATGCGGCTGGCGGATGCAGCCGCATGAGCTTTCTTCCTGCGGCTAATATCCTTATGCGGTACGGATCGTATAGAGTTTCTCTCTGCCCCTGCAAGTCCAGCATCATAGTATTTTCTTCTGCCGGACTTGGGGACAGCAGAGTTGTCTACGGTCTGAAGTGGGGCCGCAGAAGAGTTCTTCTCGCCGTCTTGAGCAACAGAGGGTATCCCGTCGAGGGCTTAGGGAGGAGCAAATAATTTTGGCCTCCACTCTTTGCGAGCCTTCGTCGTGCGGGTGCGCTTCTGGACCGGGCCAGCGCTTCCTTCGGAGAGCATATCTTCAAACGCCTGTTGGTCGAAGCGGACGACCATCTTTTGTTGCGTAGAGCCAAGTTTGGCTGCATCCGACTGCGGCACCAACTCCTCAGCCGTGGAGAAGTTTGTCCCCAACAGAGTCGCCATCGTGTTTGCCATGAAATATAAAAGAACAGAACAATTATCGGAGGACCGGACTTTTACTTCACGTTACAAACTCGCTTGTACAAAGAAAGCCTAGGGACGAAAACCTAGGTACAGCAGTCTAAGTACAATTGTTTATTTTAGATTCTGGAGGGTGACGATAGAGGCTCGGGAAGGCGACGGCAGCCCTGCCTTACTCCTTAGACGATCGGTATGCAGCCTTGGCTCCTGTGAAGAGATGGTTGGCGTTGATGAAGGAATGCTCTTCTTGCTCTCCCTCTATTACTCTTCTGGCTTCTCTCTCTCTCTGTGTATTTTCTTTCTGATTATTGGGGGAGTCTCTCTGTATGAGCGTATCTCTCTCTGATCGTATATCTTTACAAGGGAATGGCACCTTGCTATTTATAATAGTGGAGAGCATCATTAGGGTTTGCAATGATTGCCCATTCTCAAAGTGGCGGCGGCCTGATGCTTAATCAATCTGGACCATTAGCTTTAAGCGTGAAGGATCTGGGCCATAAATGAGGATAGTATCGAATCCTGTGAATGATTAATGCTGATTGCTTTAAATCTTCATGATTGGTTGTGTCAAGCTTGGACCTCTTACCACGTGTTCCATTGGCTTGATCATGAATGATATGACCTGATCTTATTAATTATGAGGATAATGTTAAATATGGTCATTGGGATCTGGTAAATCTCTGATTGATCTTCATCCCATAAGCATCCCTGCTACCAGCTGTCAAGTCGTGGGGGCAATTGAATCTCTGCCACGTATCTTAATGGTGGAATCTGCCAGAGCCGCATGATATTCATGAACCGCGTGAGACCGCATCTCAGTGAGCCGCATAGGTATAGCACTTGCGAGCCGCATGGGATGGCTTCTTGGTGAGCCGCAGGAAGATGATTCTTACCAGCCGCATGAAATTGTTCTTCAATTGTGCCGCATGGGAGTAGCCACGTGGCAATCTTGGGTCGTATCAGAGATTTTCTTCTGTTCCCGAAGTGTCTGTCATTATGACAGGACCATCATGATACTTCATGTCAGAGCCGTCAGCTGTCAAATCAGAGCATTAAATAAGGCCATTACTTGATGGCCAACTGTGTGAAGGGATCCCCCGGGGACACGTGGTGTTGATCGAGCCACATATCTCTGTTGGTCGTATGTGAGCCGCATGTACTTCTGTGCCGCATGCGGCTGGGGGACTCTTTGAACCGCATGGGACTGTCCCTATGTAAGCCGCATGGACTCTCCTGCCCCGAGCCGCATGAGACTGAGAGTCTCTCTGAACCGCATGGGACTGCTCCTGTATGAGCCGCATGGGGTTCTCTTATTCCGAGCCGCATGAGACTGAGAGTCTCTCTGAACCGCATGGGACTGCTCCTGTATGAGTCGCATGGGATTCTCTTGTTCCGAGCCGCATAGGGCATTATTCTGATATTTTTCATGCTTCTACATTATGCAGCTAAGAAGTCCATGCGGCCAGAGTGATCCATACGGCCAGAGTGAACCATGCGGCCAGAGCGGTCCATGCGGCCAGAATGATCCATGCGGTCCGAACATCCCATGCGGCCAGAGAAGTCTATACGACAGGAAGAGTTTATGCAGACATATCCATGCTTCTTATTCAAAGTATTTCAATTTTGTAAATTGAAAACTTTGAAGGGGGTCTTGTAGAAGCATGGAAAAAAATAAATAAATTCGTATGCGGTCAGGAAATCAGCCTCATGCGGCTCATAGCTGAAGGAGCCTTCATGCAGCTCAAAAGGCTCGAGAGCTTCATGCGGCTCAAAAAGATGAAGGGAAAGCCACGTGGCCTCATGCAGCGGGCCATAAATGCTCTTAGTAGTTGGCTCATTAATTACCCTGACACAGTGGCAGCTCTGACAATGACGGATTGACAGCTCTGACATAAAGTAGAAATGATGACCCTCGACGTGCTCCTAGAGAGACGAGGAAACTCTTTACAGCTTGTACGATCCTCTTTATGCGGCTCTGTTGCAAGGACATCTATGCGGCTCAGTTGCAAGGGTCTTTATGCGGTTCAGTTGCAAGGACGTCTATGTGGCTCAGTTGAAAGTGCCTCCATGCGGCCCAGATTAAAGGACGTCCATGCGGCTCAAACTAAAGGACGTCCATGCAGCTCAAACTAAACGACGTCCATGCGGCTCGAATTAGAGGACGTCCATGCAGCTCAAATTAAAGGACGTCCATACGGTTCAGATTGAAGGACGTCCATGCGACTCAAATTAGAGGACGTCCATGCGCCTCAAATTAAAGGACGTCCATGCGGTTCAGAGTGAAGGACTCCCATGCGGCTCAGATCAAAGGACTCCTATGCGGTTCGGTTAAAGGCCATGCTCATGCGGCTCGCAACAGTTGGGACACGTGGTCGGAATTAATTAAACCCCAACAATTCAGATTTGTGGTGATCAACATAACAGGCTGTTGGGACACGTGGCAAGAGATTGACCAAGATTTATTCACTCGGATTGGCTGATATCAACAAATCATCATGAGGCAGATTTGTTGCAATCAATATTAACTGCCCATGCAGATTTGTTGCAATCAACATTAATTGCTCATGCAGATTTGGTGCAATCAACATTAACTGCCCAGATTTGTTACAATCAAGATTAACGGCCCAGATTAATTGCCAACAAAACAGGATTAAGGCAAATCATAACCAATCCCTAACCGCCCACTGTTCAAGGAGCAATCATTGCAAACCCTACTTATCACATTCCACTCCTATAAATAGCAATGTGTTATTCCCTTCCAAAAGAGGAGCACAGAGACACACAGAGGAGAGACGCAAAGAGAGAAAAAGGCACAAAGAGAGCGGCGGTGCACAGAAGAATCTCCCCACGCATCCTAAGAGCATTTTCTTCATCAGAGTCAAGGCTACGTCCGATCGTCCAAGGAGTAAGGCAGAGTTGATAGCACTCTCCCGAGCCTCTACCGTCACCCCCCAGAAAAACTAAACAACTGTACTTAGATTGCTGTACCTAGGTTTTCGTCCCTAAGCTTTCTTTGTACGAGCGAGTTTGTGTTGTGAAGTAAAAGTCCAGTCCTCCCATAAAATTATTCTATTCTTTTATAATCAATGGCAAACATGGAGACCCTAGTTCAGCAAAGGTTAGCTCCAGCCAATGAGGCATTTGAGTAGCTTAGCTAGATTAGTTTAGTACTGGACTTTGTCTCCAGATTACACTTTGGCTTGTTATTATTTATTATTTGTATTTAAGATTGTTGACTCTGAGACTTTAGACTTGTATTATTCTGTGTTGGACTTTCAGGATGATATTTTCATATTTTGTTGTCTTTATCTTTCGGTGTCATCTTTTCTTCTTAAAATTTGTGGTTGAGTATATTATATTGTCATTGCCTGTCCTCCGTTCTGAGTTGACCATTCTCGATAGCTTTTGATATTTTAACTTTTGTTAGATAGTAGACCTAGACAGCATTCTATATCATTTCTGCGGCATAGGCTTGGATATTGTCTCGCACTCGTGCCCTTACTCTGGGTGCGGGTCGTGACACGCTTTTAGTGGTGGCCCACGCAGGTTAAAAGTCACAAGTAGTGTAATGTCGTAGTGGTGCTCAACTTAGAGTGCTACTACGAGCCTGCTATAGGTTTAGAAGATATAGGCTATAGGCTAAGGATACTCAATCATAGTTAGGACTTCTTGAGAAGATTCGAGGGATGACCTGTAGGACCGTTAAGCACCTCTAGAGGGGGGTAAATAGAGTGAGTGCGAGTGCAGCAGAATAAATCACCACTTAAAAATTAAAGGAAGATAACTATGGCAGTAAATAAAGAGACAGTAAATAAATGTAGTAAGAGATCAGAGAATCAAACTCAGTGAACACCACGATATATACTGGTTTTCCTCTTGGAGGACTAATCCAGTCGCAGGTACTCATGCCTGCTGTTAATCTACTATTCATAAGCTAATTGAGAGCTTGCAGTCTTTTTACAACACCGTGCTTGGTGACAAGTGCATGACTAACTTCACAACACCGTGCTTGGTGACGAGCGCACGACCAGCTTCGAAAATAGAGATGATTTCTGAACTTGAACGACCTCTTTACAACTCCTAAGAACCAAAGAACTCTAAATTAAATCGATATTATTGGATTTGGCTAAGAGATGTATAAATGGAGTATGAAAGCTTTAGAACACTGAAAAATACTTTAGGAATAGATAGAGAGAAAAAATGATGAGTGATTTGAAAAAGAAATTTTCTCTTCTATTTATAGGTGTTTTTGAGAATCGAACTCGGACAGAGTTCGGGTGGAGTTCAGATGCAAAGATTTTGCAAACGAACGTTGCATGCAAATTTGGAGGTAACAAATATTTGAATTTGAAACGATCAAACTCGGTCCGAACTTGGACCAAACTTAGATCGAAATCGGCCAGAGTTCTATCTTAAGTTCATCTAGTATTAGGAAGAATGTTTTCTCAAATTCTGTTGCATAGGATAGATGGAACTTTTGGTAAGTGGACTTCGGATGAATGGGTAGGCTTTATAGAAGAGTGGACTGTGAATAACCTAAGCCAGTAATACCCAGTCGATTTTACAATTTGTATCCTAGACTCAATAAAGAATAAAATACATAATAAACTGTAAAATGACTCAGACTAATTCCAGTGCATAAGTGCTTCAGGATGATGATTTTCATGCTTGCTGATATTGTAGTACACTCTCTAATATTGAATTCACTTGACCTAAAATGTTAGCTGCAGTTTGTATATTTTGTGTATTGACTTAAGTCATTTGTTGATTTATCAAAATCGGGTGTGACCATTAGGTAATGGGCCGACAATCTCCCCTATTTTCATAATTGATAAACTTTAGTCTATGACAAAATATATCTAATAACTTGAAATAAAATACCTGATTTGTTCTTTGAATTAACCAGTTGATTTTGTTTTGGAAAAAAATGGTATTGCTCTTTCTCCCCCTTTGTCAGGTTCAAAATATTTTGGCTCCCCCATAATGTGTGAAGCCAAAAATGATCACCAGAAGACAAAGAAATAAAATATCCAAATATAACAAGTCGTAGCAAAAGTAAACTAAAAGTAGCTGTGAGAAAAGAAATAACTGAAATCTCATAATATTACTAGAATAAGATGTAATTAACATAAAC
Organism: Iris pallida; assembly: GCA_029216955.1. Classification (NCBI taxonomy): domain Eukaryota; kingdom Viridiplantae; phylum Streptophyta; class Magnoliopsida; order Asparagales; family Iridaceae; genus Iris; species Iris pallida. Next base: position 3,239,453 of record JANAVB010042618.1, read on the forward strand.
TGCATAAGTCATAACTCAAAAGTTTATGACTATCAAAAAGAGTCTAATAAAAAGTCTAACTTGAAAGTTTAGACTGGTACATCATCAAAAAAGCCTACATTGATCATCATCTAGCAACTTCATCCAAAAACCACTAACTGTAGTCCCACATCACAATAGAGTATCACCACCCCAAGAGCATCCGGTGGAAAGTAAGCTGTAGTAGGATCAAAATGAGCAAAGGTAGCATCATCATCGAACCTCGGACCAATGAATCTGGGGTGATGGATGATCGGAACAGGATAAGTAGGATCATGGGATAGACTCCAGTGTATATTAGCAATGCTGTTCCGCAACACCTGTGTCTGGGTGATGTGGCGGAACTCGGAGTCAATGTAACTTTGATGACGTTGCACTGAGAGGGTAAAAAAGTCATCAAAGCATTGATAAAAGCCTGGGTCAAAGCCAGGTACAGGGACTGGAGCATCTGGAGCAGGAGCCTGAGGGTCATCATCATAAACCGGGACAGCAGGTTCGGCACCGGGTGGATGAGGAGGGTTGGGGTACAACCTAGCTCTACTAAGCTCAGTAGCAAGAGAAGAGAAAGGACAGAGTTGAAAATAAATTTCAAATCTCTTAAAGCTAGATGCCAGGTGTATGGGGTAAATAAGGTTACGCCCCACATTTTGGCAATTGAGCATCTAGGCCATAACAGTCTTGGGATGGAGAAAGGAATGCCAAAGTGAATATGATACATTGCAGATAATTCCATGAAGGTGATCTCGTCAGAAGATCCCCTTTTCGGAAGTAAAGCAAAAAAAATAAAGTGATATAGTTCATAAAAGTGCTGATTCAAGTATTTGAATATACCCTACGTGGGACAAGACGAGAGTGACACATCAATTCTTTGAAGGAGTCAAGAGTGACACCTTCTGGAAACTGGACGTGGTTAATATCCACCAATGCTTCACTAATATCAGGAACATAAAAATATTCACTAATATCAGTGGCATTGAACTCAAGTTCTTGTCCAGCAACACAAGAATAGAAATTGCTATTATCTTTTACTTGCAAGTTGCAGTAAAATATCCTAACGGCTTTATCATATATATTTTCAGCAACTTCAAAGAAGTCCCAAAATCTAAGTCGGTTAAAGGTAGGAGCATATTCAAAAATATTGTGAAGTTGACACAAGCTCCAGCATAGATTGTACGACCAGAGAAGGAATCAAAGATTGAAAAATTTCCTGTCAGAAAATAGTCCGGAGTTATAGTCGTCTTTATCAGAGGGGCGAGCTCGACTGAAAGCATTGGTTGGGACATAGTCAGATGAAGATGATCCTACTTGGGAGGCATCAATCTTTCTCTTTGGTCTTTGGGTGCCATAGAATAAAAGAAAGAAGATAGATGATTACCTTTCAAAGAAGGAAGAAGAAGATGAAAAAGATAAAGGAGATCACTTCAAAGCTCCACAAAACTTGAAGAGGAGGAGGAGAACCTTCACTTAGGGTTTAGGGAAGAATTCTCGGTGGGAATGATTAGTGTAGAAGAGGTAAAAGAAGGGAATATAAAGGCTAGGGCCAGCTGTTCTGTTCTGAAAATCCGTACAGCTACCATCCGAACTCGGCCTGAACTCGGTTGGTCCGAACTCGGTCCGAGTTCTGCCCGAGTTCGACTGCTTGTATTTCGAATGTCATTAACGTAGTATAATTGATAAACTCAATGTATAACTTGCACACTTCTTCATTTAATAATTTTTATTACTTTGGATTAGCTGTAGGGCCGGATCCCAGCTAGCAGTAGTCCAAAGACTAGTACACCGTATCGCTTCAGGCTATTTATGCCTGTATGACAGAAGGACCCTTTCGGCTTGTACCCAAAATAACTTCCATTAATAAAGTTCAAAGTTTTGAGTTATAAATTGATTTTCTAATCATTCTACATTATGAATCTGAAAATTCAAGAATGTTGAGCTCTCGACGCAGATTGTTAAAGTGGTCTTTAGCCAATGGTTTTGTGAAAATGTATGCTAGTTGATGATCTGTGTCAACAAATTCTAAGTAAATATTCCCGTGTTGTTGGTGATCACATAAAAAGTGATGATGAATATTTATGTGCTTTGTGCGTAAGTGACATACAGGGTTCTTAGTCAGGTTAATAGTGCTAGTATTGTTATAATAAATAGGAATCTTAGTGTAGTACAGATTGTAGTCTTCTAAGGTTTGCTTCATCCACAAAATTTGAGCACAACATCATCATGCGACGATATACTCAACCTTAGTAGTTGATAGTGCTATAGAATTTTATTTCTTGCTAAACCATGAGACTAAATCTTTTCCTAGAAAATGACATGTACCGCTGGTACTTTTATGGTCTACTTTGCATCCTGTAAAATTTGTATCCGAGTAACCTATCAAGTTAAAGGATTTGGTTTTAGGATACTATAAGTCGACTGTTGAAGTTCCCTTAAGGTATCAAAAGATACACTTAACGGCACATAAGTGTGATTCTTTAGGATTTGCCTGATATCGTGCACAAATGCAAACACTAAACATAATATCAGGGCGACTAGCCGTTAAATACAATAAACTACCAATCATACTTCGATACTTATGCTAGTCGACAGGTTTGCCACTTTTATCAGTGTCAAGCTTTGTTGATGTAGCCATTGGAGTTTCGATTGGCTTTACGTTGTCAAAGTCGTACATTTTTAGTATGTCCTTTGTATATTTAGTTTGATTGATAAATATTCCTTTTGAGTGTTGTTTGATTTGGAGTCCTGGGAAGAAGTTCAGCTCTTCCATCATACTCATCTCAAATTCATTCTATATACACTTAGCAAAATCTTGACAAAATTTTTCATTAGTAGATCCGAATATGATGTCATCAACATATATTTGCACAAGAAGAATATCATCATCTAAAGACTTGATAAATAAAGTAGTATCAACTCTTCCTTTTGAAAAACTATTTTCAACTAAGAAGGCACTTAGGCGTTCATACCAAGCATGAGGTACTTGTTTGAGTCCATAGAGTACTTTCTTATGTTTGAAGACGTGATCAGGTTTTTGAAAATCTTCATAACCAGGGGGTTGTTTCACAAAAACTTCTTCCTTTCAAAAATCTGTTTAAAAATGCACTTTTCACGTTCATTTGATATAATTTAAAATCATTAAAACATGCAAATGCACAAAATATGCAGATAGCTTCTACTCTAGCAACAGGAGCATATGTCTCATCATAATCAATACCTTCTTCTTGATTATAACCTTATGCCACTAGATGTGCTTTGTTGCGTAGAACTTGTCCATGCTCACTTATTTATTTCGGAACACCCATAGTACCAATTATCGATTGACCAATAGGTTAGGAATGAGTTCCCAAACTTGGTTTCTCTCAAATTGATTAAGTTTCTCTTGCATGGCATCAATCCAAAATTCATCATTAAAAGCATCTGCTACATTCCTAGGTTCTACTTGTGAAATGAAGGCTATATTAGCTGCTATTTCAGTATCTCTACATGAATAGCATGTACTTACACCTCTTCACATATCACCTATAATGAGCATCTTCGGATGATCTGGCCAGAACTTCAATGATACGAATCTATGAGTCAGATCTTCCAAAGTGCTTTTATTGGTTCTGGCTTGTGCATCTTCATCATCACTGTAGCTGGATCTATGACTATTGAGCTCATCAAAAGTAACATTAAAGGATTCTTCAACAATCATAGATCTTTTATTGAAAAATCTACATCTCTTACTCTTAGCAGCATATCCGAGAAATATTCCTTCATCTGCTTTAGTGTCGAACTTTCCCAAGTTGTCCTTAGTGTTCAGGATAAAACAGCGACATCCAAAAACTTTAAAATATAAAATATTTGAAATTCTTCCAAACCAAAGTTCATAAGGTGTTTTCTTTGAGATAGTTCGAATTAACACCCTATTTAAAATATGACAGGTTGTACTAACAGCTTCTGTCCAAAAATATTTAGGAAGATTATGCTGATTCAGCATGACTCTAGCCATCTCGCTTAGAGTACAGTTCTTTCGCTCCATAACACCATTCTGTTAAGGATTTCTAGGACAAGAAAACTCGTAATAATATCCACTATCATCACAGAACTTTTTGAAATCAGTATTTTTGAATTCGCCTACCATGATCACTTCGATATGAGTAATCATGAAGCCTTTTTCGTTTTGTACCTTTTTACAAAATATCTGAAAATTCAAAAATTGTATTACTTTCGTTTGATAAAAAGTAAACCCAAGTAAAGCGAGAGAAATCATCAACAATAACAAAGGTGTTGAGCTTACCGCCAAGACTAGCGACTCTACTAGGACCAAATAAATCTATATGTATCAACTGCAAAGGTCTAGAAGTACTTACAGCGTTGATAGATTTAAATATAGACCTATGTTCTTTGTTCTTTTTACAGTCTACACATACCAATATCTCTCTTGAATGATAACATAGGGAATCCTTTTACCAGCTTTTTAGTGCTTAGTCGTGAGATAGTGTCCATATTAACATGCCCTAGTCTCATATGCCATAGCCAGCTTTTATCTAAGTTTGTATATGTGGTTTCTTTAAAATCCTATATGTGAATGCATGGTGATATTCGTGTTTCTTACGTGCTTTCTGTGGTTTAGTCCTTCTTAGGTGTATGCTTAGCATTATGACTAACATTAGGTTGTGTCACAGGTATGGCTTGTTTACCTAACTTGATCTCTAACTTTTTAGAAACTGCACAAGATTATTCATATTTAGCAGTCATTTCAATGAGTCTTTGCTCTATGACTAAGTGCCTCTTCTTCTCTATGTCATATAACTCTTGTATCTTGATATAGTCTATTTTTTTCTTTTCAATTGTGAGGATAGCCTCATGATAGTCTACTTTAAGCTTGGCTATCTCATCCGTGTTACCGGTAGTAGATGTCTCTTTAATATCTTCAACGAGATTTGATAATCTAGCTACTTCAGTTGTGCATGCCTTGACCTCTTTTCGAGATTGCTTATACTTGTCAAGCACATTTCTGTGTTCTTCAAGTAATTCGCTGATGGACTTTTTCTAGCTCATCGAAAGTAAGTTTATCATATAGAGGATCTGAGGATACCTTATCGAAAGCCATAAGACAGACATTTGCAGTGCTGCTGGGTCTGTCTTCTTCCTCTGATTCACTAGCATCACTTTCATGCCAGATATTTGTATTTGCATACTTTTGACTAGTTTTTGTTCTTCGGCTTGATCTTGATCTATCATATGGACTACTTTTCTTTGGAGTTGGGAAGTCCTTTTCCATATGCCCTGACTTATTGCATCTAAAGCAGATTGTTTCTTCTTTAATGCTTTCATGGACATCTTTCTTCCTTCTGTTTGATTTTTCAAACTATAAGAATTTTCTGAAATTCTTCACTAGCAGGGCATGTTCATCACCACTGGATAATTCTTCATCAGAATCTTTGTATGTTGACCTTATATCTTGAGCTTTGAAGGTGATAGATTTTTCATTTAGGGTTGCTTCTTTAAACTCTTGTAGGTCCAGAACATGGGTCATCAGCTTGTCCATAAGTGTTTCCAGAGTCATGGTGGTGAGATCGTTTCCTTCAATGATTGCCATTGCCTTGGGTTCCAGTTCTTGGTTAGAACCTGTAGCACTTTCCTAATCTTCTCGTGATTACTGTATTCCTTACCAAGAGATTGCAAAGGATTAGTAATATCAAGGAAACGAGTGAACATCTGTGTAATTGACTCGTTGGATTTTATTTTAAAAGATTCATATTCATGTGTTAGTCTGCTGATTTTGGATTCCTTCACTTGGGAAGTAGCTTCATGAGTTACCTCAAGAAGTTTTCAAATCTAATAAGACGTCTTACAGGTTGAAACTCGATTGAACTTCGTCTTGTCAATTATACAAAACAGTCTGTTGATGGCACATGTATCTAGACTAGCCTTTGCTTTTTCTGTCTCTCTATATTTATCATGAGGCTTGTCTATAAATATGCCATCAACCACTATAGGTGTCGATTTCTTATAACCGACAATAACTATAGACCAAAGATCAAAGTCAAGAGACTTTAAGAAGAATGTCATACGTGTTTTCCAGTATGTATAGTTTGTTCCATCAAATAGTAGGGGTCTATTTGTTGATTGCCCTTCACCATTGAATATTGATTTCACGGCTGCCATATATACTCTCTGAGGTTGTTATATTAGAATATAACCTGCTCTGATACAAGTGTAGGACTGTTGAGCACCTCTAGAGGGGGGTGAATAGAGTGAGTGCGAATGCAGCAAAATAAATCACTACTTAAAAATTAAAGGCATATAACTATGGCAGTAAATAAAAAGACAGTAAATAAATGTAGCAAGAGATCAGAGAATCAAACTAAGTGAACACCGCGATATATACTGGTTTCCCTATTGGAGGACTAATCCAGTCGCAGGGACTCTTTCCTGTTGTTAATCTACTATTCACAAGCTAATTGAGAGCTTGCAGTCTCTTAACAACATCGTGATTGGTGACAAGTGCACGACCAACTTCACAACACCGTACTTGGTGACGAGCGCACGATCGGCTCCAAAAACAGAGGTGATTTCTGAACTTGGACGACCTCTTTACAACTCTGAGAACTAAAGAACTCTAAATCAAATCGATATTACTGGCTTTCGCTAAGAGATGTATTGGTAGAGTATTAAAGCTTTAGAACACTCAAAAACACTTTAGGAATAGATAGAGAGAAGAAATGATGAGTGATTTGAAAAGAATTTTTTTTTCTATTTATAGGTATTTTTGATAATTAACTCGGGCAGAGTTCGGGCGGAGTTCGGATGTAAAGATTTCAGTAAATGAACGTTGCATGCAGATTTGGAGGTAACAACTCGGCCCGAACTCAGACCAAACTCAGCCCGAACTCAGCCAGAGTTCTGTCTAAGTTCATCTAGTATTAAGAAGAAAGTTTTGTCAAATTCTGTTACATAGGATAGATAGAACTTTTGGTAAATGGACTTTGGATGAATGGGTAGGCTTTATAGAATAGTGGACTGTGAATAACGTAAGCCAGTAATACCAATCAATTTTATAATTTGTATCCTAGACTCAATAAAGGATAAAATACATAATAAACTGTAAAATGACTCAGACTGATTCCAGTGCATAAATGCTTTGGGATGATGATTTTCATGCTTGCTAATGTTGTAGTACACTCTCTGATATTGAATTCACTTGACCTGAAATGTTAGCAGTAGTTTGTATATTTTGTGTATTAACTTAAGTCATTTGTTAATTTATAAAATCAGGTGTGACCATTAGGTAATGGGCCAACACGACCCTTGAGAATCTCATGATAAACTATCTCGAAATTTGATTCCAACTGTTTTTGTTTATTCTTCCTTGTTCGTGTTTGAACTTGATTTTTGGTATTTATTGATTTTCTACCAGGATAAACCTCTGGACTAAGTAGCTTCGGTTATGGAATCTAGAGTCTTCTACAGCCATATTAGTAGGTATGGCGAAGACATGGGGTCTAATTTTAGATGTATTTTTCGGGTTATGGATTTAAGCTTTTCGTAGCCAAGCATGCGGCAATGCAAAAATGTTAGATACCACGATCCTTGAGGTATGTACCTTAGTTGCGGACCCTATGGTTTATTGCAGCCATACTTACTAGCGTGACAAAAATTTTGATAACTTGATTCTGGATAGACATGTATGGTTATTAGATTACAGAATAGATACCCTATAGAGGGTACCCTAGTATAATAGAGTAGGTATCAATAAAGATGTTACTTGGGTATTTTGGAGTAGAGAGTAGGAGCTAGGCCACCTGTAGCACCGCATCATGCCCCGCACCAGCAGCAAGATATACCCCGCCAGGGCAGGGCTTTTGCGATGACGGTCGAGGAGACCCACACTGCAGGTGATTGATTAGGAGGTTAGGTCTTGTTCTTTCCTTTTTCTTATTTCTTTCTACCCATTGATTGTTTGATTGCTTTCTTCATACCTTTAGCTTGCATATGTGATGATCATGCTAGATTAATAGAAAAAACCCATTGGAGACTGCAATAACATGATATTGTAGAGACTAAAATTATGCATGTTTGTTCCCATTCCATAGAATTGTATGTTGTATAACTTTGGATAGAATTTAGTAGACTTTGATTGTTGGGGGCTTGACCTAGAGAAGAGTACAACCATTTCGAATTTCGAGGATAAAATTTTTCTAAGGGGGGTAGGATTGTAACTGCCTATTTTCAAAAATGAGGGTAAATTTATCTTTTTTTATTCTAATATTTTTGTGAATATTTATTTATTAATATTGTATTTTGGGGATTAGTTTAGTCGGGTTTGAGTTTCCTCTAGTTTTGACTTGTGTTAGTGACCCGGGTAGTTTAGACTCTAGTTGGGACCCAAAGATTAGTTAGGCATAGCCCACAAACTCATCTTATTAGGCTAGTGCATTTAGACTAAACCCACATGACAAGTTTAGTTATTTAGAGATTAGAAACTTGACCCTTTTGATCCCAAACCTTTGCATGACTTAGATTAACCAAAGGGGACCTATTAGAGGCATATTAGACATTTCCCATTGGCCTAAACCAAACCCTTATGGCAGCCAAGAGAGGATTCTATCTCCTTTTCATTTGTAAAGTAGCCTCCATTCTTATTTTAGTGTTCTTCCCAATCTTGAGAGCAAATCCCATTGACTCGTCTCTCAAATCTTCTCTTTTCTCCACAAAATTCTCTCATTCTTGCATGGAGAGGGAGCTACAGGAATTATGGAGCCAAGAGCAAGGAGGGGTGTCCATTTGCTAGAAGTGTCCGTGTCAGATTCGTGTCATTTGGGTTGTTCATTGGGAATCAACTCCCAATAGGTATCTCTCTAAACCTTCTCTATTTCATTTTTTTCTAGCATATTTGTTAGTTTTGAACCCATAGGAACCACCTCCATGCATGAACCACCATTAGGAATATTTTATAGGCTCTTTTGAGTCCTCTTTAGGAGTTTGGGATAGGTTTGGTGTCCCCCATAGAGAGATTCCAAAGGGGGCACACCATGTGTTTGTGTTTTTGCCCATAGGCTTATTTGTCTTCTAATTTTAGATTTTTCTTGTGTTAGAGAGTAGATTAACCATGGTTAGGATGTTTAGGTTTGTTCTCATTTGGATACCAATGTTTGAATCTATACCAATGTTTGAATCTATATATTATGACCTACAAGTCCTATTTTTATATAAAAATATCAAATATTGTTATATTTATTGATGTGGACTGATTTGGGGTTTTTTGTATATATATATTGATATGTGTCTTATGTCTAGGGCTGCAAACGAGCCAAGCCGAGCCAAGCTTTTGTAAGCTTGAACTTGGCTTGACTTGAATTAATCGAGCTTAAGCTCGAGCTCGATCTTGATAAATTTTTTATTTTAGAGCTTGGGCTTGGCTTGAGCTTGTTTATATTAAGCTTGAGTAGGGGTGAGCATCGGTTCGGTTCGGTTCAAACCGAACCGAATATGTGAAAACCGAAATAACCGTAAACCGTATTTTTCAAAACCGAAAACCGAACCGTTTTTATAAAAACCGAACAAAAACCGAACCGAATTAATTCGGTTCGGTTTTCGGTCGGTTCGGTTTCATGGGCCAATGTACATGGCTTTCAAGTTTTTAGCAAAATGGGCCTATTTAAATATCAAAATTTTAAAAAATATATGACATTATTGTATTTATGAATTGTTATATTACATAGAGTGAAAGATATTAGTATATATAGATTGAGGGTAGATAGAGAGAGTGCTCAAAGAAGCACCGACATAGAATAGGAGAAGAGAGTGCGCTCAGTTAGGGGTTAATAAACATTAGTATATGTATATTGTGGGTAGTTTGGTAAATTACTAAATCTAAATCGGTTTTCGATTCGGTTCGATTTTTCGGATGAAGAACCGAAAACCGAACCGTTATTTCAAATTTTCAAATTTTCAAACCGTAAACCGAACCGATAACCGAAAAACCAAACCGTTTGTCATATTTTGGTTCGGTTCGGTTTGGTTTTCGATTTTCAACCGTTATATGCTCACCCCTAAGCATGATCTTGGCTTGGTTTGAGCTCGAGCTTGGCTTGATAAGTAAGCTTGATTCAAGCTCGATAAACAAGCATGATAAGCTCAAAATCAAGCTCGTTAAGCTTGATTTTAAGCTCGCTGAACTTTATTTCAAGCTCATTAAGCTTGATTTCAAGCTTAACAAGCTCGATTTCAATTTAAATAGGATTGAATTCAAGTACCTATAATATTATTAATTAAAAAGTTCCTAAATATCAATTATTAAGGACATATAAATATGCAATGCACACAAATATACATATATTTAGAACTCAACAAAGAACAAACGAGCTTCTAAACGAGCCAGCTTGCAAGCTCATCAACGAGCCAACTTCTAAGCTTGAGCTTGGATCGTTTATTAAACGAGCTCAAAAATGAAGCTTGAGCTCAGCTTGTTTACTAAACGAACCGAGCTCAAACGAGATTTTATCTAGTTGTGCTTCAAGCAGCTCGCGAACGGCTTGGCTCATTTGCAGCCCTACTTGTGTGTATGTGATAGAGTTTTGGGAGTGTTAGTGTTAAGTTACTGAGTTAGATAATCTAGTTAGTATCCTAGATAATATAGTTAGTATGTGTTTCTTTTGTCCAAAACAACCCAAATTCGTCATAATTTTTATCCACGTTTTTAGTAGCCAGAGTAACTTAGAAATGCCATAACTCTTAGCTCAAGACAACGATTAAGCTTCCATTTGTTTCCAAATATATATATTAATAGGCCAAAATCGTTCTAGAACTTTCTGTAAAAATGTTTGAGTGTCAGTTGTCCGAAAAACGATTGTATTTCGGTGTTTTTGCGATTCCGGGACCTTTCGGACACGAAAATGTGATCTGTTTGAAGTTTCGGAAAGCTAATACGAAGGACTATGACATACTTTCATCCTAAAATTTAGTAAATTGGTCTAATAGGTACAATTATTTGTTTTAAGTAGAAAACTGACTATACGATATGGACATTTGTGTGTCAAATGAGCCAATGTAGTATGGATATCAATTGAATGTAGGTATAATAGGTTGTCAAGAATATGATATAGTACATATATATATATATATATATTATATATATATATATAATTATATATATATATATATATATATATA